>VXBI01013942.1:61902-157490 GCA_013397375.1 Toxostoma redivivum | reverse complement strand
CGAGCCGCGCCGGGCGGGAGGTGCCCTCCGTCCCTCCCTCCCTCCTTCCCTCCCCCGGGCCCCGCCGGCCGTGCGGGGCGGGGGCACAGCGAGCGGGGTCTTTGCCCTGTGGAAACGCGGGACACCGCTCTCCTCCAGGGCCAGGAGTGGAGAGCGCTGGAGGAGCCCAGGAGAGCCCCCCTCAGCCGGGGCAGGGGAGGGGAGGCATGGCCGGAGCTGGGACAGGGGTTACAGAGTTCCCCTTCCTACAGCGCCAGGCGGCCCTGGCCAGCTGTGGCTGGCATCGAGTTCATTCATTTTCCTTCAGGAAGGGAAGGAAACGTGAGTAGCGACAATCTGCGAGTAACCAGCCTCCGAAGAGAGGTTGGTACTAAGCAGTAAGAGAGAGGAGGCTGTCACTCCTCTCTCCACAGCTTTGGCTGGCACCGCAGGGACTCGGGAGCCACTCTCACCCACAGCATCCCACTACGACTCTCACAAGGTAAATGCTGAGTTTTGTAACACAGTTCTGCAGGGCTGTGCCACGCTGCAGACAGGGCCTTTGCACAGTGTCCTCTGAGCCAGTGTTAATCACACACCACCAGATCTCAGTGTGGTTTTCAGTTCAGAATGTAATTCTTTGGTCACTTAGTCTCTGCTGCAAGGTGACATCTGAATGGCAGTGAAGTGTGGAGGACTTCTCTGTGGACATTACATCTGCATACTCACTCAAAGTGACTTTCCTCTCTCCCTGGTATTTGTCACTTCAGATTTTCATGCAAGGGAAGGAAAACTAAAGAAGCTTAGACTCAATTCAAGCCCTGGCACTGAGCTTGCAGCGTTTCACAGCTGTGTGATTCGGGAAGGTGACATGCTGGCTGAGTACAGGGACTTCTGGGACCTGGGACATAGAGCAGCTGAACCACTCAGGGCAAAGTCACCCCCAATCAAACCCACCTCCTCTGTGCTGACACCTTGCTATCAGTGTTGTGCCAAAGAGCTTGTATGTCACACACAGATCTTTGGAAAGAGCCATGGGAATCTCAGGGAGAGGGAACTGCAGGATCAGTTACTCTTTTACTTGTGTTAAGGATGGTGAAAAGGGTAGTGAAAAGGCTTGGATACTGAGCTGGGAGCTTGTGGACTAGACAAATTACAAACTGGAACATTTCCAGCAGTTAAGAACTTTCAGATTTAGAAGAGCACCGTAAGAATTTTTCAGTTTCTCAGCCAGAACAAGGAGAGGGGCTGTGCACACCCTTCACTTCCCCTGCAGCACAGCTCACCCTCTTGAGCACCTGCACCCAGCACCGATATGCTAGAGATCACAGCTCATAGAGTATTGTGGCAGGTGCTTGAGTTCAAACTCCTTCAGTGCAAAGGAATCTTAAATGTTAAGGGAGTGGGGGAAAGGAGCAGGAAAGTGGCTCTGCACAGGTAATAGCTGGAGAAGTCTTTGTGCTTCAAAGTGCTCCCATGTCCATACTCTGAGATATCATTGAGAAGAGTGATCTCAGCTGTCTGCAGCAACATTAGCAGTGTGGGTTCACTCTGCTCCTTCATTCATGGTTCAGTTGATCCATTAGTCCTATCTGAACTTCAAAGATGTTTTCATGTGCCTCCTGGAAATGTTCCCTCCTTAAGTTTTTCTCCAGTTTGCTGACTGCACTGCAGAGCCCACATAACCAAAGAGGTATTTTTATGTGGTTGTGCTTTAGGCCATTTGATTGATTATTCCTGGCTCCAGGCTAGTGCTTCTAGCACTGTATTTTCATTTGACTCCATCACCTCAAAGATCATTTTTCTTGTCTTTATTTTCTCTGTCAGCATATTGGAAACAGGTGCAAGACAGAAAAAAAATGCACTAAGTTTTGCAGTTTATTTCTTAATAATTTAGAAGAAGTCTTAGGATGTTTTTCTGTTTTTTAAACATTCCTCCTATTTTGTGTGCTGCAACTTAATTTTATTCCAGAAATCACAGGTTCTCATATATTTCCAAATAGCCCTGGCAAGAATTGAGGAAATTGAATCAAACATGTTCGATTAAACTGACACGTTAAGCTGGCAGTGGAGGTGTAATCCCTCTCCCTTTTCAGGGTGAAAGGGGAGTAGACACTCAACAGACCTTGTACCAAGGCAAGCAAAACTCTTGCACAACCTGTTGGGTTTTGGCAGGCACCTCCCAGGGCTTTCAGTCTAGGAACTGGAACCAGACAAGATCCAATGACACAAAGGAACAAAATACAGAGGTGGAGAGGTAGCAAAAGGCAAAGTACAAGGATGAGCAGCCTTATCTCCATGATTCAGAGCAAAGAACAAGGCAGATGTATCTGTTTTATAACTCTGTGGCCATCCAAGGATTTACTCTAGAGAGGTGCTTTGTCCTGTGGGAATGGAAGGACTCAAAATGCCACTGGTCACTGCATACACACCAGGCAGAAACTGTGGGAAAAACAATTTAAAATCCTTTCCTGTCATCATGACTAGGCTGGAGTGAAACTCCAAACTTTCACTTATCCTTTGTGAAAGAGCAGTGCAGGAGCACCACAGAGCAAGCTCTGAACATAGTTCCAGTTTGTTTTGAAGGCAGCCGTCCTTGCAGGAGTGCACAATGGGTGACATTTAAGGAACATTGTGCCTCATTGCAACAAGCAGAAAATTGGCTCAAGACTCTTATGTGGAGCTCTTGTGCTACAAGTATCATAAATAAAAAAAATTTTTAAAAACCACCTTATTTGCCTTGGCTTGTGCAATGGTTTGCATGCAGAGCAGCCTTATCTGCAGATTCTGCAGGGAAATGTATGTCACAATTGAGATCTGTCAAGATTAGCACCCTACAAAATAGACTCTTGGTTTTAATTGTTTCTCTGCTCTACTTATACTTGAACAGAAAGTGTGAGAAATATTTATGATGCTGGTAGAAGTTTGCTCTCTCCAAGAAAGGGAAAAGCTGAAAGTCAGGGCAAGCACAAAGGTGCCAACAGCAGAGTGCAGCGGGGCTGGGCAGCCTTAGTAAGGCAGCAAAGGCACCTCTTTAACTGCAGGGGTGCAGAGCAGCCCAGCTGGTGAGTGTGGTAAAGCTGCAGCTGGAGGAAAGGAAGTGGTTGGTGGTACAACAGAAACACCTCTTGGGGCTCAGCACTGGCAACTGCACGGGACAGCACCGTCAGGGATTGCTGCTCAGGCACCAGGCATGCAAGCACTCTTAGGGCAGAAGAGAGCTGCAGTCATTGGCTTTGCTCACTGGCATGCAAAAGCCCCTTCTCAAAACAAATTTACTAATAAAAAATTAGGTAAGAAGACAAATATCCCTGCATGCATCAGCAGGGAAAGGGAGAGAGTTTGAGGGCAAATGTGCCTTTTCACCAGTGATATTGAGGATTTCCTGTAAGTTGGAAGGATGGAAAGTAAAGGCAGCAGCCTGCTTGGCTCCTATAGCCCAGCCTACAGGCATGTGCATTGCAGACTATGATTTGTGGCCTTTTGAACTAAAGGGCAGGTTTACTCAGAAAACAAACAGAAAAGCCAGCTGGCTCATTCTCCAAAACCAGTAAATCAACTGAAAGAATGTGTGAGACTTTGAGCAGCTACATTCACCATTTCTGGGCACTGTAATAACTTGCATTCAGACAACTGACATGTCACACCCAGCATAGTGTGCAGCCTTCCCCATGGATGGTGTAACCATCAGCAGAGACAAACAGACTTCCAGGTACAAACACAGCTTAACAAGGAGGGGAGAAATACAATTCTGTGAACTGGAGCCCTCCTCATGTTGGCCTGTACCTGGAAATGGGAGGTCACAGGGACAGGAGAACAGGAAAGCAGGAGTGGCACAAATGGACACAGAGGTTATGAAGGGTGCTGCACAGGTGTGGATGGTGTCCACTTCCTTCCAAATCCTGATTACAGATCCAAACAGAGCTACAGCCCCTGGCAAATGCAGCTATTGGCTTTACAGAGGATCTGACTGGCTGAAGAGCAGGGGAGCATTAACTGTGTGTGGGACATTCCTCAGCTCATGGACTGAGCTCTCTGCTTACCCAGGGCTGGCCAGCACAGCTCCCTCTGCTACCAGTGCTAGCCCAGCCACCACAGCCTCAGTACAACAGCCTGGCCAGAACAGTTCCTGTTGTGCTGACAAACCACTCTGGGAGAGGGACAGAGCACTGATGTGGCTTGCAGAGGGGCCGTGTGGTTTGCAGCAGCTTGACCAAGAAAAGCAGCTTTTTTCCACTGTGCAAGATGTTCTTTGTAGAGTGTTGTGTGAGTCTCTGGGCAAGGAGCTTTATTGACTGTCCTTGCCAGAAGCTGGAGGCAGCCCTTGGGTACCAGCACAGCTCCCTCCTCCTGGGCACTGTGTCCCTTTGCTCTCACAGGTGATGCAGCAGCATCTAGTGGCCAGGTGTTCCAAGGGCCCTGGTAGGGTTCCCACCGAGGGCTGGGTCCTGACTTCTCTTTCCCAAAGACCAAAAATCTTCCAGCAGACTGTTTTCACTTGGCAAAATGAAAACCATCTGCTACAAGAGCTTTTCCTTTTTTCAGACACCCCTGTTCTGCCATACCCTCAGGAAACCCTTGCTCTGGCCTGGAAAACTCAGAACAGAGATGGGAGGGCAGCTCTGACTGTCCCTGTTCCCACACAGACTGATTCACCTCAGCCCTGGAACAAATCCAGTGGTGCTGGAGCATGAAAGAAAAGCCTACAGGGCTACAGTTCCCATGCTGCAGTGGACAACAGGGAAAAGCAGCTCATGGCAGTCTAAGATGTATTTTTCTTCCCTTCTAAGTTGCAGAAAGGCTGTGAATGAAGGGAAGTGCATTTTGTGGAATGGTGTTTCTGTATGATTTTTAGAAGAAATGCTGATAGACTACAATAAGCCTTCAGAAAATAATCCATTTTATTAAGCATAACCCTCTAATTCTGGCTGAACTGCTTTAGGAGCTGCTGCTTGAAACTCTCCATCAACTCAGGTGCAAACTGATCAGCAGTCAAGTTCTTAATGTTCATGATGTCTTGGTGTGCTTCTTGGAAGAGCTCCTTCCCCACAGCTTCTTCCACCCTCCTGCGCCACTCCCTTAACTTTGGCCTCTCCTCAAACAGGTCATAACCAGCACACACGGGCTGCAGAGACAGACAGAGCACCCAGAGTGAGGCAAACAAGGCATTTGCCAGGGATGGGACCAAATGAAAGATGGATATGCTTTTGGCTCAAGGCAGCAGACAGTTAGGTGGAGCTCATCTCTTAGGTCATGACATCCTCAGCAGCTGCTGTCCCTTGGGACGTGCAGCAAAGAGCTCTGCCATGGCTAACCCCAGAACTAACACAGAACATGGAAGTCCATGCACACCAACACAGCTCTTCCAAATATCTGTACTTTCCTGAGCAATTCTGTCCATATTTCTATAGAAAGAACTATTTCATCAAAGTAGGTTTTCCCTGGTAAACTTAATTGTGGTTAAGGTCAAGAATGAACAAGATTTAATGCCAGGGAAAATCTGCCATTACAGAGGTGGGGGTGCAGCAGCCTCCCCTTGGCCTGCCCTGCCCACAGCCCAGCTCACATATCCAGCAGTGCTGGGGTTGATGCTCACCTGCATGAGCTCCACCAGTGCTACAAGGTCTGCCAGGGAGACCTCACTGCCTGCGATGAAGGGCTTGTCCTGCAAAAACTTTTCCTCAAACTGCTTCAGGGCAATGTTCAGATCCTCGGTAAGGAACTCCAGTTTCTCTGGAGGAAGTGGCTGGCCTGTGATGAGAGGCAGCATTACCTGGCAGGGAGAAGAAACAAGTTGCTTTTTATGTGTTTCCTTCCAAACCTAGTCATCACACTCTCACTGCCACCTTCTGAGGATCCCTCACCAGCCATGCATGAGAACAACAACCAGAACTGCTCATCAACCTTGCCAGGTTAACAATAATGTCAGTTATTACTTCCTGCCTCTCCTTGTGTACTGCCTAGAAATCTGAAAATTCAACCACAAGAATCTCCTCTCAAGGGGGGACTGTATCACCTGCCAGCACCTGTGTTTGTTTTCCAGAGGGAGATTGTTTCTTTCCCAGGGAGCCAGGCTGTGTCTGGGGAGAGCTGCTCACCCAGGATGCATTTGCTCTGGACCTTTGGCTGCAGCATGAAGGATCCAGGCCACTTCAGTTAGGCTCACTTCAGCAGCCAAATCAGTTTTGTTCCTGTCTCTCACTTGGCTTGTACATTTGCACAAAGACAGGCCATTTCACTCACAGTTCTCAGCACTTCATTTTTGATACATAACATTTTACCTTGGTTAAGAACAACTTGCTCCCCTTGGCACGGATGTTGACATGCTGCCAGGACAGGTACTCATCAACCCTAGCCCGTTTTTGCAGGTCAGATGGGTACCAGTGATCAGGAGTCTTGAATTTCTGGACCATGTACAGGAGGATTGCAATGCTGCCCAGAGAGCAAGACAGACAGATGAGCTGATCATCTGAGATTAAAGCACCTCATCCTTTCTTTTCCCCTCAGATTTTGCACTGCTGGACAAGCAGCCACATAAACCTTATGAGAGTCAGGTAGAAGTGCAGCAAGACACAGCACAGGAGAGAGTTGGTGCTGCTGCTTGTGGACTGCCATCTCTGATATGAGCCCAGCAAGACAGGTGTGGTCTGTTGGTATAGTTTTGAGCATATAGAAGCTGCAGAATGAGTATATACCAATCTGAGCTTCACATTGCCTGGCCATCCAGCAGCAGGTGCTTCATGTCAGATTTCCTGCACTGACCTACAGCCTCCAGCTGCAGGCAGAGAGCAGGACAGGTGGACAGGTATTTAAGCTCAACAACACTGCCTACAAAGTAGCTCCAAGCAGCAGCTTTTTCTACTATTAATGCTGTTCAAGGTGCTTACATAAGATAGCTTCTCTTGAAACACAGGTTTGTTATGTACAAGTGGAACATAGGATAGGAAGGAGACAAAAACCTGGAATGGAGTCCCAGCAGTACACTGGCAGAATCTAAGCACTGGGATAAACAACACTGCAGTAGGGCATTGAGCTTATTTGAGCCTCACCTCTCTGCTAAGGTGAAAGAACCATCCTTAAGTGCAGGCACCTTCATCAGCATGTTCACCTTCCGGAACTCCTCTGTCTTGTGCTGCCCTGAGGAGGGAAACGAGAAGTTTTACTTACTCAGGACCTATTTGCAAACACCTGAGGAGTTTGTGGGGACCATTTGGCTTCAGTTCTTGTTTTTGATTGTACAAATCAAGTCTTGTATGAAGTTTATAACCAAAGAATGTGTGCTGCAGGGTGAGTAGGGGGCCAGCCCTGTGGTATCAGCTTACTTGTTTATTGCCTGCATACCAAACCCACCTCTTGACCAAGGGCAGGATGGTTAGGAGTCCTTTCATACCAACAGCCCTTGACAGCTTAGGCTCCATCCACTCCAAGTTTGTGCCTGAAGGTTCCTGTCCTGTACAAAACCAGAGGGAATACCAAGCACCTTGGAGGGAAGGGATCTCACTATCCCTATCCAGTGAAGTCTCCCCCACTGTGGTAGCCAGTGCAGGTACCTGGAGGGTTGCCCATGGCATGGGAAGTGCACACTCTACAGGATTGGAATGAGATGCACCCAAATCACCCATCTTAAATTCACAGGCCAAAAGCAGGCACTGTTGCAAAGGGGCACAGAGCATTAGGAATCTGTGATTTAATTCCCTTTCCTTCCTCTCACTTCCCCTATCCTTGCATTTCAGTTGTTCCATTTCTTTGGTGCTCTCATTCCTTGCCTGCCAGTCTCCTCTCCTTTGCTCCAGTGTCTCAACCACAGTTAATGTATTGGGAAAGAAGAGGAAGGACACAAGATAAGCCATCCCCCAGCTACAAACAATTGCTCAAAATTTTGCTACAAGACAAGTGGGAGGAAAGCCACAGTAAGGTATAGCTCAGGTGCAGGGAAACACCCAAAGACTCAACTGCAACACATCTGAGGTTTGTCTCAAGTTGGAGCCTCTTTTGTTCCTTTATCAATTTCAGCTCCAGGAGCCTTCTCATCTTTCATTGGTTTAAAGCATTACTTACTGAGGCCTTTTTATGCCCAATGCTTTGCTTTAATTTCAAGTCCATCAGATATCTGGAAAGGTTGAAGGATAGATTTTACCAGCTTCAATTACAAAGAAAGAAGATACAGCTCTTTGGGCCTCCTTCGGTGAAAACACACCTTTGGACAGGCTCCTACCAGTTATCAGTTGATTTTAACCCAACTAAACCACCTTCCTTCATTTCTCAAGTGTTCAGATTACTGGCAGCTGCACTGTCTCGCTCCACAGCCATCACAAGCTGCTCCTCAACCCTCTCAAAATAACCTGACCACAAACCACTTGGCCCAGTGGAACCCCCAGAGGGGCAGCCCTACCCCTGCCCTGCCCTACCTACACATGGGGACAGCCAAACCGGGGCATGACGAGCCTCCCAAGGGGATGTGAACCCCTGCCAGGAGGAAAAGGGCTGCTCTGCAGCAACTGCTGCTGCTTACCAGAGCACAAACTTTTTAAAGTTGAATTACTGAACAAGAACCGCACACCTCGGCCGGGCCGTCCTCGCCTGTACACGAATGTCCCATGTCTGCAGCTTTTTGTTTCCCATCTAAATGGGGAACGCCTCTGACCTGGCACATCCTGAGCACTTCTCAGAAAAGCGTCTCTGTTTTTCAGAGACCCATTTTTTGCTGGGGTGGGGCCGATTTCAAAGATATCACATGCCTTGGCGGAGTCCCGTTTGCTGCAGAGGTACACAACCACTGAAATCAGTACTTAAAATCCAGGATTGCATTGGAGAATTAGGTACTGTTTTTGTGCAGGCACCAGGAGGGCCACCCCCCCCTCTCTCAGCATCTAGCACCGATGAGGGTGAGTAACCCTCCTGCTTCCCGCCGCAGGCTGGACTCGAGCATCTCCCCCGGCAGTAGGGAAGGGACCCCGAGTGCCCGCGGGGGAAACAGCGGGACACCGCAAAGCGCGGGGCTGGGACCGCCCCCCTGGGACACAGGGGTCCCCCCGCCGCCCCCCGGCCCCGCTCACCCTTAGACAGCTGCACCTTCTTGAACTCGAAGGGGATGTTGTTGCTCCGGGCGAAGATGTAGAGCGCCCGGCAGGGCTGCGAGAGCAGGTCCAGGTACAGCTCCAGTCCCATCCTGTCGCTGTCGCTGCTGTTGTTGCTGCTGCCTGTTCCTTTGCCCGTTCCTTTTCAATCCCGTCCCGCACGGCCCCGCCAACAGCGGTCCCGCCCCAGCCGGGGCGGGGCGACAGCTCCCAGCGCTCCCACCCAGGGGTGGTGCCTAACTCACCGGACAGGGCTGGGGGCACGTCCCGGCCAAAGTCTCAACTGGGCTCTGCCTTTACATGCCGCGCGTATTGGCTTGTCCCGAAACTGCCCTTAATGATAAAGAAACCACAGCTCGGCTGAGGGGACGTAAGAGGCAGAGCCTGGTTTTGTCCGTGGGAGCTCACAGCTCTTGCACAAGAGGACTTTCCATTCCTGTGACTCCAGCACCAGCCCAGACACCCGTGCTATGGAAAGACATCTGGAGAGCAAGCAGTCACAGTACGAGAACACACACTGCTCCTATCTTCACAAGATTCAACCACCATTCCCAAAACCCATTCCTTCAAGATTCCCAGCTTTCAACAATTTATTGCTAACATTTCAACATTTATTTTGCTTTGCAAAACAAAAGCCAGAGCTGGAGCCATTCCTGCTGAAGGAAAAGCAACCATTGGAGAGTAGTTGCAGGCCACAGCTACATGGCAGCTCTAAAATACCTTCTGCCAGGGCAGCTAAAAATACCATGGCATGTGTCAAATACAGGCTTATGGCTTGCAGTGACATGAACTTGCTCCAGGACATTCATATTAGACATCAGACATTTCAGTCTGCATTACCATCAATCTTAATAATACCTGCTATTACCTCTGGTACAGAACACTGGGGGGAAACAACATAGGCAAGAAGAGGACAAGACACAGGACTTGAGTCCTTTTAACAGTATCTCCATCCCTAATCACAAAATATCCTGAGTTGGAAGGAATCAAGGATCATCAAGTCCAATTCCTGAGCCCAGGAATCTTTATTAGACACTGTTTTAAAAATATATATAATATTCATTTAATATTTACTTAAAAGTTGGAGTCACTGCAGCCTGCAGCAGTTTTTCAAACAGATTTCTGCTCCAGGCACTGCACAGGTCTTTATGCATTTGCAGACAGACAGAAGCACTGTCCCAGCGCAGAAGTGAGAGCCCAGCCCTCAACATTGGAGGGTAGCAGTTCCATCAGGCCACGCCCAAGAGCTAGTGGTAATTCTGCATATGCCAGCAGGATACAATACAAAGTCCTCTTCAAGACAACCTGTATCTCAAAATTTATCTTTTTTTTTTTAATAAACCAGTAACTGAACTCTGTTCACAGCGTACTTGAAAGAGGAATAAGGCCCGTAATAGCTGACTTCACACTTGATAAGGTTGAGGAACTGACCATGGAGGGACCATGACTCAGCCTTGCTGTGCTGGGGAACAGTCCATGGCCTGGCCCACGCAGCAGCTTCAGTGCCACATCAGCATCTCAGCTTCCACTTGTTCAGGCTCGTTTCTGTGCCCGCTCATTCTGTTCAAAATTAAAGTTGAGAAGGTGATTGAAGATGGCCCTGTCTCAGAGTCACACAGAAGGAACTTCAAGTAGGAGTATGACAATTTAACAATCCTTTCTGTCCCAGTTCTCAAACATTCCTAGTCTACAACTCAAAACCATCATTCTTCAGTGCCAGGTATTTTATGAGTTCTCAGATTAGAGAGCACAACACTTGCCCAAATCATGCAGCACAAAGTCTATTAAGGATCCCTAGTGTACCCATGTGGCAAGGTAAATGCTACCCTGCTTTTATCTCAAAGTTCTCAACTTCACATTAGTGTATAAAAAAGGGCCTGCAGTTAGCTGTACATTACAGTCTTAAACTCTGTAATGACAAGAAGTTGAGTCTCTGCAGTCTTCTGGGTAGCTGTCAAAATCCCAGCTACAGAGGTAAAGGGAAGGGCAGAATAGAAAAAAACCACCAAAAATCAGAATTGTTTTGGTTGAAAAAGACCCTTAAGACCATCTAATTCAATCATTTATCTGGCACTGCCAAACCTACCCCTAAATCATGTCTTTTAAACCCCTCCAGGAACACTGCCTAACTTTGACAGAAAACCCCTTTCTCCCTTCCCCAATCTTTCTGAGTATTCCATAAGGATGCACCCACAAATGCTGCCTTCCCACTGAATTGGTACTGTCTCAGACAAAGGCAAGGATCCTGGACACTAATACTTGTGCTAAGCATGAACTGCAATAAAAAAAATCAAACTGCAACTCGCACATTTTATTTTCTTCCCCATCTCAATTACCTTGACTGTCTTCTCGAGCTTACACAGAGCTCCCTCATATTGCTGCACCAATGGCTTCAATGAGTTGCCCTTCACTGGGTGTTTCTTGATATCTTGGATGCCAGCATCCCTCAACATGCGCAGAAAGCGCCGCTCCTGCACAAAACAGACACTGGAGATGAGACACCCTGTCCTACCAGCTACAAAATGAGCACATTTGGGAACATGCTGCTTAGTCAGGAAATAACTGAAGTTCCCAAGCACAAAGCTCAGCTGACTGGAAAAGGTGGGAAGCAGTATGAACTTCATTATCCTTATGCCCCTGCATGCATCCTTATCAAATGAATCTCACACCAAAGACATACCTGAATTCTAAGGACCAAGCTGAAAGCAACACCTGCTTCTCCTGCACGAGCTGTTCTGCCAACCCTGAAAACAGAGAAAGTAATTTCAAGTCAGTTTAGCCCCACAGTCACTGTCACTACCAACTCCAAGATTCTGATGCTGAAATTCTCCAGTTTTAAGAAAGTCTGATTCCAAGCAATGCTAGGCTTAATTTTTGCTAGAAAGCTATTTGCATACTAAAGTAGAAAGAAGAGCTAAAAGCCCTTCTAAGTGCATGTCACCTTTGCTGAATACCTCAAAGCAAACCAAGCTCAGGCATCTTCCTTTTGTTCCTGTTGTCTTACCTGTGAATGTAGGTCCTGATGAACTGTGGTGCATCATAGTTTATCACATAATTCACTCCTTTAACATCAATCCCTCGGGCTGTGGCATCTGTGCTGATTAACCTGTTTGTAAATGTATACACAGTAATTTTCAAGTAAATCTCAGGCACTACAGACACAAATAAAACACAAATGAACATAGCACAGCTCTTACTAATCTCTGTTCAAACTGGACAGTCAGCCTCTGCCTCTAAGCCTGGCAGCACTGCAAGTTATTCCTTATTATCACTGGCCTTATTAGCTGCCCACAGACCTCCAAGCATCACTACAGGCTTGTCACCATCTGCAGAGCATGAAAAGTTACTGGGTGTTCCCAGGTCCTCCGAGCATGCCAGACACCTCCCAGCTCACTGGAGCTTACAAATCTCTATGGAATCTGAACATTCCATACAAGCACAGAACACAAATAGTGAGGTGAGAAATCCCAGGAGCCAAGGAGGAATGTATACACCAGATTTGGATAAAAAGAACACCCAGAAAATAAGTATTTATCTTTTCCTCAGAGACACTCAACAGATACAATCCCATACAGCTACCAAAACCACAATGCAAATCAAACACATGGACAGAAGTAGACCTGTATGTCAGTCTGAGCAGGGATTGCTTCAGTAGGAAGCTCTAGATACAGTTTCAGCACCAACATCCATTTCTGCCCTACAAGTACCAGCACAAACATTAAACTCCAGATTTGAAAGCCTGTGTGTTTTGGGCAACTCTATGAACACTCATTTGTATTTATTGCTTATTATAAAACAACACATAGAAATTCAGACTGCAGCTAGATTAGAAAAGGCTGAGTTAAGGATAAACAATTCAAAGTCCAAGTCTCACACCCATTCTGCAACAGACTCCTGCATGCTCCATTTTAGAAGACCCCATGTCACTGTGTCCCTTGTTCTGTTTAGCTTTTTACACTGGAAACAGCCTGTGCTGGAAAACATAACAGGAAGCTAGTTTAAGATGCTCACAGTTGTATTTTTCCTTGTTCAAACTCCTTCATGGTTCTCCTTCTCTCATTTGGAGTTAACCGAGAAGAAAACTCTGCCACTGTGATTCCACCAAAGGCTTGAACCAGCAGGAACAACCTGCAGGTAAACAGGAGGGAAACTGTCACTTCCTCACCTCTGTAAGATCCCCTGGCAGATACCTGTGATAGTGATCTCCTTAAGGCTTACCTGTGAGAGGCTTCCCTGGAGTTGGTAAAGCACAACACACGGGTGAATTTCATCATCAGCATGAAATACAAGAGCAGCAGAGGCTTGGAATTCAGGTCACAAGGCACATAACATTGCTGCAGTCAACAGGGAAGGAGTTCAGAGAGAAAAATTACTTCTTGCAAGACTATCTTCCCTGAAACCCACTACCTGTCCATGACCTACACAAGCTTGCATGTTTCACAGCTAACTAATAGCAGCAAAACCAGAGTCCATAATGGCACCTCTTTTGGAATGAACAGGCTGGCAGGATACAACATGAGTGGAGACAGGAGACCTGAGTTGTTCTAATGCTCTTACATCTCCATGGCAAGTAACAACATGCACTGCCTTCCTGCCTACAGGCTGGCCTGTATACATGTCTTGAAATGAATGTTAGATGTATGGACAACTGATAGGTGCTTTTACATTATGATGACTTCCAAGTTCCACTCCCCATTGTTGCTAAACTGAATTCCATATGAAGAGAGATTAATTTTAAAAAATAATCAAGTCTTAACCAAATGAACACTAAGTAATAAGAAAATAAACGTACAGCTCTCTGGGTCATACATACTCCCAAAGCCACTTTTGCAAGGAAGCACAGGGAAGAGGAAGACAGGTAAAACCACAACTAGATAGTCCAGAATTAAACAAATCTTCAAGTACAACTTATTCAAAAGAATTCCCATCATACCGAAAGCCCCTCAGGGAGTGTGTATTTATTATTAGTATCTTGTTCAGTTTCTGTTCCATCTCTATTTTTCTCAGAATACACAGATGTGAAGAGACGAGGCTGGAATAAATCCAGCTGCTGCAATTTCTCTGGGTCCTGGGTCAGTGTGGCTGAAAACAGCAGTTTCTGTAAGGGTATCTGAGGAGAGCAGGAACTGGAAGAAAAAATGCACAGAAACTGAGCTTCGAGGATGGGGCGAAGGAGTTTCATCCCAAGTGCCTTCACATGATATAAGGGAACCAATGAATGCTCTCTGATGCTCTTTTCCTGCCCTGGGCCTTCCCTGTAGGTTCTTTTCCACCCTTGTTTTATGGTGGAGTTCACAGACAGAACTGATGAGCATTCTCAGTCAAATACACAACCCAAATCCCCCCCTGCACAAGTCCCTGCACCCTGGTTACCCATGTCCTAATTCTAGTCAGGTCCTTCCTTGGCCATTCATCTCAGTTGCTGACACATCTCTGCCACTGCTGTACAAAACCAGCAGCTGCAGATAATTAATTGCAAGAGTTTCCCTCCAAATCCATTACTCAGCTTTGCCAGAAGGCATTACTATAGTTACTGTGCAAATGGATCACAGATTTGCAATATTTGTGCATTTTTTGATGCTCCTTTAGTCTAAATAAGGAAAGTGTGGAGAATACAATACTTAGTCTGAAGGACATTCTCTGGCATCAGCTGTTTGCTGCCTTATTTTGGTAGACATTTCTCAGAGGAATCAAGCTTTGAGAGTCTGTGCAGCAGTGTACAGTGGAGCAGGGCAGTGACACCCAGGTGCTGGTGTCCATACCATCAGTTCAAAGAAATGCACTCTGCAACTTACCTGGCTGCTGTTACAGGCCCTGGTTTGGTCCTCTGAAAAAGCATGTTGGAGCCAGAGCCATTTTCCCCTTGGAATGCAGCTTTGACAATTTGGTTCAGACAGTTCTGGTGCATGTCATCAATCATACGGTCAGCTTCATCCACGATCTGAATCCACAAGGATGAAAACCAACATTTGTTAAATACTGGGAGCTTTTATTTTCCTTTGTATCTGTAACCAGTGAGCCAGAAGGTAAGATAATGGAAGCTTCTAGTCAACAGAACTGCTTTCCTTGCCCATCCTTACTCCAAGTTTGCAAGAGCCTAAGAGGGAAGGGGAAGTGGGTAGATGCTTGGGTGTCACGAGTTGGAATCAAACATCTCATCTTGTGACTGCTCCCTCCACAATCTGGAGTGCAGGCAGGCCCACACAACAGTTTCAACAGAGAGGCATTTATGTTCCACACAAGAAGCAAGCAGGAATTACTGGTGTAGCAGACACTGCACTCAGGATGGGAGAGCTGTGGGGGTGACTCACCAGGAAGCGAAGCTGTGCCAGGCTGAAGCCCGGGGTCTGGTTAATGTGATCTGTGAGCCTCCCTGGTGTGGCCACCACAATGTCAGCCAGGCTGCAGTAGCCTGTCACTCTGAAAGGACAAGTAGCCCATCAGTAAAGTCCCTCTCTTCACAACAAAGCCTGTAGCAGAGACCTTAAGAAGCAGACCTTAAGGTTTTCCTACCACTCAATTTTAACTGAGGAATAGCAAAAATCACATATGCACTTGACACTGGAGAGCATGCAGGGGCAGTGGTGGACACCAAATACCTGTCTCCACTGTGCTGCCTTATTTTAAACAGAAAGTATCATTCTTCACTGCTCATGAAGAAAGTTTAATTGCAGTGAAATCCCACACAGTCATATGTACCCGTGGGCACAAGGCAAACATTTGCATTCTAAGCATTTGCTGGTGAAGATCCCCAAAAATCCAGTAGAACATTACAATGACAGAACAGGGGTAGTAACAAGCACTATGACAAAGACAGAACCACCAGAGTCCAGCATATAAACCCATTATCCAAAATCATGATAGCATGATGCTGTGTTGCAATAGTCTATCTTGACCCCACCTTAATGAGATTAACTAGCTTGTAATGTCTATAAACCTTGTCAAAATACCTTTTAACCTACTTTTTCTGGACAAGCATCTCCTGCTCCTTTGCAAAAGATTTCTGGCCAGTAATCAAAGCGACCTTCAGACCTGTCCCATCAGTGTAAACGTTGAACACTTTACTCACCTGCAAAGAGATGGGCTTTGTCAGCTACCACATATTCAGCTGCAGTAAATAGTTTTCATTGCATAACAGCATCAAACCCACTGGCAGGTCTTTAGCCTGCTCCACAGAACAGCCAAAGTCCTGGCACCAGCCTCAGCCCAGCTCTGCTCAGAGACGGTGAGGAGCCACGTACCTGTTGTGCCAGTTCTTTGGTGGGCAGAACAACCAGAGCTCGTATGTGGCAAACCACTCGATCTAACAGAACCTGCCAAAATAAAGCCAAGTGAGTCCCTGAAAGAAGAGGGGAGAATAGGGTTCCTGAGCCTAACCCAGCGAGAGATGGGCTTGACACATTCTCACAGTTTTATGTTTCCATTTTTCTCCCTCCACCCTCCCTACTCCTCATGCTGTGCCTGCTGTCTGAGAAAAAGAGTGGGATGCTGACAAGAAGCTCTCTCAGACAGCTCTGAGCTGAAAATCTGCCGCCTTATGTCCACAAACTCCTTGGCTTTTCGACCTACTTTTAAGTGCAGGTTTTGCTTGAACGAAAGCAATGCCAGCATCTCCCCTAGAGATACTTCCCTGAGGATCCACTCACCTGTACAATGGGTATGACAAAAGACAGGGTCTTCCCACTGCCTGTGGGTGCTGAGACACAGATGTCCTTGGGGCGGTATCCCCCCCGCCCCATCAGGTACCCATTGGCGGCACTCTGGAGAATGGCAGGAATCACCTCTGCCTGGACTGAGCAAAACCAGAAATAAACACACACTGTATGCTTAGTCAACTCACCAATTACTGAACATATTGTATAAAAGCATTTTTGAAATGAGAAAATGTGTGCTGGCTTCCCAACATAACCCTGATAGGTCTCTGACACAGCCTAACTCCAGACTCAGCTGGACTGAAGGTCACCCTCTAACCTTGTCCTTGCATCCAGCTGTCCTTTCTTCTTATTTAAGAACTGGCATTTACTGGACTTGACTGCAAAACTGGCAAAGTAACAGAAAACAAATTGATATCCTGTTTTTGTTTGGATGTTTTTGCTTTAATGAGCTGAGTGAGTTCCCAGAAAGCTCTGATCAGAGCAGAGACAATGGAAAGTAAGGAGCTAAAGCACAAGCTTGGCATAAGGGGGAAAACTGTGAGGACACAAACAAGACTTCCCTCTTTGGGCAGCTCTGAGCCATTACTCCAAGCTGTATTTATGAGTAGGTAACAGGCCTTTACTTAGCCTAGACAAAGCTTTGAGAAAGAAGGGTTAAATCTGCTGCAATCCCTTTCACCTCTTATGATTTGTCCTGTATTTTACTTCACTGCCTACATAAAATTGACTGCAGGAACTCTTTAAGCCCCTTTAGAAAGAAACCAAAGCACTATCAAGGCACCTGGAAAAAAGGACTCTATTCCATTCATTTGCAGCTTTTTCAGCAGCCAGGGATGGATTCCTGGGACATCTCTGATTGGACACAGATTATCTCTGATGCGTTTCTGCACCCGTTTGGGTTCAGCAAGCCACTGTGGTAAGAAGGGCTGGACCTGAGGTGAGAGAAAGGAGAGTATGGCAATACCATATACAAAATCAACTTGTAAGAAGTATTCTTTTCCTCACAATCAGGCCGAAATTCAGACAAGCTGGTTACCTTCTGCACTGGCTTTGCATCATAGTCTCCGAGAATCATCATACTGGAGGGTGGACAATTTGCCTCTTCCCCTGAGGCTGCTAAGGGCAGCTCCTCCTCTGCAGTTTGATTTCCTTCAGCTTTTTCACTGCTCTCTTTCTTCCCTGCTTCATCTTCTTGTGTTTCCTCATCTGTCTTCTTCCTTTTATTAAACTTGTTTTTAAAGTTGTTTCTGTTTTCCTGTTGTTTTATGTCTTCTTCAGAATCTGGAATTTGGGTAACAGCAATACAAAGCTAGAGGTCAGAGCATGCCATGTTAAAGGGATTTGGCAATATTACAACACAGGACTACAGCAACAAGTCCTTGCAAGCTCTTTTTTCCTAAATCCCAGTGCAGAAGTCAAACATTTTTTTGTTGGTATAGATGCAACAAGACTGAGGCGATGTGAAATGCTTCCCTCCTCCCCTTACACTAAACTGATCCTCAAAGTTTGCCGTGCGGGGCTTTCCCTAAAAAAAAAAATAAATTGGGAACCTATTAAGGACATGAAAACAAAATCAGGTAAACCGGGCAAGGTACTCAGAGAGCAACTCGTGTCCACTTTTCTGTGGAAACTGTCAACCACAATGAACTGAAATCCTACAGCCTCTCTTTATTCTTACCTGCTTCAGTCTTCTCCCGCTGCACTTTCGATTTTCTTCTATTTGCTTTCTTCTTTGTGGGACTGCTGCCATCTGCTGCCTCCTCAGTACCAACTCTTTCTTTTGAGGAGCTGCGGGGCTGTTGTCTTGTCTTTAGTTTCTTCTGTCTAAGAGCACTGGGCTGCTCTTCACTCTCCCTCTTCCTCTTTCCCTTTCCTTCGCTGGGCTCCTCCCCAGGGCTCAGCCCCGCTCCCCCCGGGCCTTCCCTTCCCTGGGGCTGCGCCTCTCGCTGCTTCTTAAGCTGCCGAGCCCTCGCCTGCTGCTGCAGCCGCTCCAGCAAGAGCCGAGCCCGGTCCTCCGCCGCAACCTCCTCCTCCTCCTGCTCGTCCTCCCCGCCGTACCTGGAACAGCCCACACAAACCTCCTCAGGCACGAGCCGCCCTCCCGCCCGCACAGACCTCCGGGCAGACACCCCCGGCTCGAGCCCGGGGCTGAGGCAGCGCCCGGGACAGGGGCAGGGTGCGGGTGTAGGAGGAGAATGGGAGCGGGACAGGAGCAGGGAGCGGGAGCGTGCTCGCGGTACCTGCGGATGCAGAACAGCGCCATGGCCACGCCGCGCCGCGCGGGCGCACGGAGATGACGTCATCGCTCCACCCGAGGCCGCGGCGGACGCCTCCCGAAGGCGCGGGGCGGGCGGGCGCCCCCTGCCGGCCGGGGGTGGAAGGGCGGGGGCAGCGCCGCGCGCGCCCAGCGGGGACCCTGAGGGGAGGGACGGGAACCGCAGCCCGGGGAGCCTGAGGGCGGGACAGGGAACAGCAACAGCGACGGACAGGGCGGGAGAGAGCACTGCATCAGTGTGGGACAGGCCGGGAGAGCAAAGCATCAGTGCGGGACAGGCCGGGAGAGGGCACAGCACCAGTGAGGGACAGGCCGGGAGAGCATCAGTGCAAGGACAAGCTGGCCGAGCACACTGAAGTGCTCCCCACAGTGCTGCAGGTCCCTGCAGAGCTTCCACAGCACTGAGCAGGCAGTGTAAGCAATGTGGATAACAGCATTTCCCCTCAGTGAGCAAAAGCATGCTTTCCTTGCTCGTTAGGTCACACACAGGTGGCACATCCTCAGAGGAAAACAGCAGGCACAGGACTGGTCCAAGGGCTGCAGCAATTGCAGACACAAACCGAAAACAAACCTCAGAACAACAAGCAGCCCTGAACACACCAACAGCCTTACCCACAGCAAGGTAAAAATCAGTGCAGTGCTGTCAGGAACCAGCCCCAGGCACCACCACCATCATAGTGTGAAATACTGTGTCTAGGAAACAGGGGCAAACCCAAAACATTCCTTTTGTTTGCTTTAGGATCAGAGTGAAACAGACATGCTAGCAATTGCCCAACTCCATCCCCAACCTGCCAAAGCCTACACCACACAGCTTAATTCTAAATCTTTATTTGTTTTCTACACAGAGAAAACAGAGGAATGTTGAAGCAGCAATATTTAAACACACTAGCAAGGAGCCATCAATCTGTGAGAGTGCACAAAGTGCAACACGGGGCCATTTGTGCTGAGGTCTCTGCTACAGGGCAGGGTGAAGGGAGGTCCAGGAACAGCCTCTTCAGACAGACAGGACAGCTCTACGCAAAGGTGGAGCCATTCCAGCCCACGTTGGCAGCATTCATGTCGAAGTAGTTGATGTAGACCCTGCAGAAAAGGTACAGGAAGAAATAACGACCTTATTAACTCATTTATGTAAGTCAGGACAACACAACAGGGGACAGAGCTTCCCATTCCTCTGCTTGAAGAAACATCAAGCTTCATCTTTGCCAAAAACCTGGTGGAGCCTCCAAGCAGTCAATATTTCTCAATCCTCAAAACTGTACTTTTTCTTTTTTTTTTTTTTTTTCCAAAATACAAATTCTTCTGCAGTCAGGGACTGCCCAGACACCAGACAGCTTTTGTTTAGCAACCTGCCAAGAATTTCCAGAGATCAGCCCCTTTTGTTTCTGAGCCCTGCAGTCCCTCACACGTGTCACACAGACTGACAGCCCTCAGGCCTCCCTCTTCATGTCTCCCTTCAATCCTCACAGCATCAGGTTCTTCCCATTCTTCACAGCTGCACACAGATACTCCTGAACTCTGCAGCCTGCAAGGGAGCTGCTTACAGCCTGCTGCCTTCTACTTTTGTCTCTCAGCTCCAGCCTGTTACTGCTCCTTGCTCATGCTTTCAGCCTTGCTTCCCCAGAGGACAAGACATCACACCTCAGAGGCAAAAGACACACTGGGGAACTTGTCAGCGCTCTGGTGTTTTTCCCTACTCTCAGAGCAGAAAGCCATTGAACAGAGGACTCTCCAGGGAAAGAGGCAGGCACAGAATTCTTACGTGGACGTGAAAGTGCTGCAAGCAATCACTTGGTGTTTTCCAAAACACATGGACTTACTCCTGGCTTTTTAAATTTTTAAATAGGCTTTTCAAAGCAGTTTCAGAAAGCCAGATAAATATGGTTAAACTGTGTCCCAGCCTTACCTGTCTGCAGATACATGCAAGTGCTTCGAGATCAGATCACACAGCATCTTGGTGTAGGTCTTGTTCTGCTGCCCTCCTATTTTGCCGATGCTGTAGAGGCTGCAGAGTGCGCAGGGATCAGTGGAGCCCCCAAAGGACATCATCTGGTCAGGTATGATGTGCACAGCTATGTACTGCGGGAGGGAAACACTCTGTTACAGGCTGCCTGGACTCCCCTCTCCTGAGGAAAAGCAGCTTTCGGTACCAACTCTAAGCAGGGCAATTGTATTGGGGTCAGGCAGCTCTTCAGCGCTGGTCTCTGCGCACTTCCCAGGCCCAGCGAGGCTCAGGCCCCGCAGCCTCCACGGGGGGCACGGCCCTGGGGGCTGCGGGGAGCCTCGGCCCGGCTCTCAGCTTTAGGAACGCGGTTATGTGTGCAGAAAGCCGCCGGTGAGGCGGGAACTCCTGCCCGCCACAACCTCGCCACCGCGCGGGGCGGAGCGAGATAAAAGGCCCCAAACTGTGCCTGCGTGCCGGAGCTCACATCCCCAAATCACGGACCGAGACTCCAGGCCTGCCGGAGAGCCAGGCAGCGATTCGGCCTTATCGGGCTCCGGTTCCTGGGGCTGGCCCAAGCGGGGCCGTGTCGGGTGGCTGAACCGCCGGCAGCTGCCCGGTCTATCCGAGCCTGTGCCCGGGTGGGTCCGTGCCACCGCGCAGCTCCGCCGCTCGAACTCTCACACAGGCGCAGCACATCCCCGGCTACGTGAGCGCCGCGCTTCTGCAGGCCCGGCTGCTGCTCCAGGCAGGGGCCGGCCATCGGGAGACTCGGCGCCGCGGGGTGCAGCGGGCACAGGCTCCTTCCTCTGGAGCAGCAGGGCCGCCGTGCTGTGCTGCAGCTGCTCCCTCGGCGGACGCGGCCCGCCCGCCCAGGGGGCGAGGGCGCGGCGATGCCCCAGGGCCGCTCCGCCGCCGCCCCTCCCGCGCACGTGCTCGCCCCGCTCCCGCCCTCACCTGCGCGGGTTTGCCAGTGGCCTTGGCCAGCTGCTGGGTGAGGTCGCCCAACAGGCTGTCGGGCACGGCGTCCTTGCAGACATTGGTGTAGATGGTGAACATGGGCATGGTGGCGGCGGTGGGGGTGGTGGGACCGGCGACGGAAGCGTAACCGAGCGGCGGGACCAGCACAGTGGAGCGAGGAGGCGTCAGCGACGCTTTTAGTGCGCGGGGCCGGCCCGGACGTGAAGCGGCCCCGCCCGGCAGGGAGGGCAGGGAGCGGAGCGGGGCGGGGACACAGCGCACACACGCCAGCTCCGCGCTCTGCAGCTCTCGCTGCGTCCTGCAGACTCTCCCGTGTCGGGCTCTCGGCCTGAGGTCTCCCCCGCTCCGCCCTTATTCCTTGGCTTTGTTGCTGCCACTGGACCTTTTCTGAGGGTTTGTTGCTGGCTCCTTCCTGGAACGGAGTCCAGGCGCGCCAGGCAGCTCATACATAACCTGGTGTCAGCGCATGTGATGCTCCCGTTGTAGCACTCTCACTGCTTTCTGCGGGTTCAGGGCCAGAGAGGGATATAAGCCTCAGTTTTGCAGTTGCAAAAAGGAGTACTTGCCCTGCCTCCGAGAATTTTTTCTTTTGCAAAATAAAGTAACATTTGTAGCCGTTTTGCTTTAACTGCGTGTGCAGATTTAGCTCGGCGTAAGCAGAAACGTCTGCCTCGCTGCTATACTGCTTATTCTCTAATGTATTAATGTATTACCCTCCCCATTTTCACATCATATTTTTCTAGTAGAAAAAGGCAGAAATGAATTTTGTTTTGCTTATGAAAGAAGTGCTGCATGCCTATTGGGAGGTGAGAGCAGCGGAGCCGAGCTGTGTGATGTGGTGCACGTAGGCTGCCAGGGCTCAGCCCACCCTGCCTCTTGCCTGCCCCGACTGCGGCAGCGCTGCTCTGCTGCACGAAATGACTCACAGGAAGGCTAAAGAGGATCAGGCCCGGAGCCCTCTCCACGCAGACATTGCACACACAGCAGTCATGCACTGCTGCTGCTGCTTGCCCGTACGTACATGTTACATATGTGAACATTCATAGCCCTGCATGAGGAGTAAGGGATGGTGTCGTATGGGAATGCATGGGAGTGACACAGGTTGTAATGCTGAGAACTGGAGCACTTCCTTTGCTAGTGATTAACAGTGCTTAAGAACAGCCACTAAATACTGATTAAGTTTCCTCCCTTTGATGGCCTCAGCTTTCTGCCATTGCATAGTCCCACTTATTCCTCTCACCTTCTTGCCTCCCTGATTTGTTGCATGGAGGTGGGGTGGGAATTCTTCCTGTGTAGGGAGAAAAGCTTGAGAGTAACATCCCCACTGGTGTGCTTGCCCTGAGGCCTGCTCCTGGCTCTGCTGCCACACAATGGAGACACATCCAATTTCATTTTCTTTTGCCTCCCTGACTAAGAAAAGTTTTCAGCAAAGCAGTTCCATTTGTTATCCCAACAAAGCATTTTTATTATTTGAGGTGCAGGTCTGTATTTAAAGTCTGTGGCTGCAAAGCAAAGCTGTGGTAGGGAGACAATGGGATGGTTAATAGAGTTCAGAACAGGGGTGTGATAATGTTTGCTCTTCCAGAAAAAACTCACAATACACTTAACTATAGAATTTCAGGAAACATCTCTACTCGATCTTTTATTTTACTTTGGAAGCAAATGATCTTATCTGACCAAGGGCTTAAATAATAAATATTTGTATGCAAATCTTTCTTTCATAATTAATTCACCACTTCAGTCCCTAGGAATGGCTTACTGTAGCTTGCTGTGCCTCTGCCTCATTCTGAGCTGAGCTCTAATCTTCACTGTCACTACAAATTGTTCAATGGATGAAAAGGGGAGGGCACAGCAGCGAACAGTGGTTTTTTCCACTCACTCTTTCAGCCTACACTGAGCCCTGGGAGACTCACAGCACAAGTATTTCTGCTACTCAGCTAGATATCTCTGTAGTGTTAGGCCTAAAGAGGACTTGGACTGCAATCCCTTTTAAATAACAGGTAATCATGTCTTTACTCCTTTTGAAGGGAGGTCCATGTGCAACATTTGTAGCCACATCGTTTAACTTAAATATATCTTGAAACTAGGTCAAGATACATTTATTCCTTCTTGAAATTTGGCTCTTGAGCATGGACAGGGCAAAGGAGAAAGGAATGTTCATCTTCACATATGACTAAATTTTTTTGAAATAAAATCTTCTTTTAACAGTATTTTGAAAAGGCACCCCCCATCTCAACTACAGGTCTTCCCAGAGTAGCAAGAAGGTCTCAGCCATAAGGCTTCTGCTGCATTTTTATTTAAGCAGCAGGCAGGATGTTAAACAGCAGTAGGTAGCAGCAGCTAAGATAAATGCCTTTTGCATTTGGCAGGTGCCAGAAGGTGACTAGAACTGCAGTTCTTAAAGCACAGTGAGGGTTCAGGAGTGAGCTGTGACCACCTCAGGGCACCTCAAGTGAAGGTGGTGTTATTCCAGCCTGCACTGCCAGGGCTGATGTGAAAGAAGCTGACGTAGACTCTGGAAAGGAAGGCAGGCACCGTTAACAGCTGAGAGCAGAGTGCTGCAGGCTGCTCAGGCTGCTCCTGCACCAGGACACACAGCCACGCTGCAGACTCCACCCTAGGGATTTATCCTTCTCAGGCCTTACACTCCCTTCCTCCTGCCCCTTTCAATGCCTCATCTACCTGCATTCTGGAGTTGCCAGTGATCAAGTTATTGTGTCTGTACTGGTCTTTTGCACATGATATCTGTGGGTACATACAGTGCCTGAACCTACATCATTTTAACCAAGGAATTCTGCAGCTTCTAGACATCAGCATTGCAGCTCATGCAATGGCTCCTTTACACTTTTTAGCTGGGGAGTTGCTCAGTTGACTTGGCATCTAACCTCATCAATCAGAACATTAATAGAGAACACCAAAGGACCCACCTGGGATTAATAGTTTTAACAATCTGTGGAAAGTCACATCAGACAAGTTGCCATATGAGCCCACCTGTCAGATGGTATTTTCAGCTGTTTGTTTAGCAGGTCACAAAGCAGTTTGGAGTAGACCTTGTTCTCCTGCTCCCCTATCTTTCCAATGCTGTGGAGAAAGCACACAGCACAAGGGTCTGTGGAGCCACCAAAGGACATCACCTGATCAGGAGAGATCTGTATTGCTAGATACTGTTGGAAGAAGAAAATGAATGTTATTTTCTTAGTGTATTAAGAAAAGTTTTGAAAATCCAGGAAGGCATTTATGTACCTAAACTGCAGTGAAAATAACTGCATGCTTTTCATATGCAAGTCTTTAATTTGTTGACATCTTACTGTCTAGATTTGCATTCACTGCTGTGTCCAAGTCTAGTACAAAGACTCCATGGTTTTTAGGCTTCCTAGTGCAGGTGCTCCAGGAGCTCAGTGACCTGTAATATCTCCAGCACCTCCTCTGAGGCACCAGGCTCTCCCTGCCTGTGTGAGAAGCTCAGGGGCAGGGGGGTGTGCAATGGCACTGCTGCCGCATTGCGTTCCAGAGAGATTTTGCACCTCACTGGCTCCTGCTGCAGTCCTCTCTGCTGAGGTAAATGTGAACTGACACAGCAGAGGCCTAAACCAACATCCCCCTCATTAAAAAAATACAGCCTAATCCTGCTTTTGTTCTTGATATCAGGAAAAACAGAAGAAAGTATCTATGTTAATATTAATGACCAGCCCGCGATTTTCCCTGCTGCTAATACACAGTGTCAGATCCACACCCTGGGGAATCTAGGGATCAGTTCCTCTGGCATTCATCTGCCTTCTGTGCTGCTCTTACCCACGTTTATTAGCAGTGCATCATTGGAACTCGGCAGCAATTAACCCCCTTGGTAAAACATGCTAGCTTGAGTACCAGGAGTTGTCTGGGTAATTAGTCTTGGCCATCATTTACAGTTTGTTTGGGTGTAAGGTGCATCAGACCACAGCAGTACAGGATAAGCCAAGGAGATCCTGCTGAGGTACACTTGCTTGGCCCTGTTCTCCCCTGTCTGGACACCATGTGCTCTTGACTTTATGCCAAATGCAGGTACATCCATGCCTTTAACATCTACCCAGGAAGCAGATTATCACTATTAAAAGAAAAATCAAGTTGAGGCATTAATCAGCATTATTTTCTTCTAAGAGCAGTTTGAAAACATTTGGAAGAGTTTTTCCAGGAGGAAGAAACCCTATTTTATTAAAAATCTGTATTTTTCTCAAATGATACAGTTTCCTGCGAGGGGAAAGCTCTGCATTCCAGCCTGCCTTAATCCTTTCCTTCTTTCTGTGTCATAACTAGGAGACTCTCCCTTTCCTTTTGCTTCCTTTGCACGAAGAGCTTGTATGTCCTCTTCAGAAAAATCTCTTTGTTGTTCCCTGTATATTTCTAAGTCTCATTACATATCCCTTCCACACAGCTGCACAAACCTGTTACAGCTGCATCCTAGCCCTGGCCTCTAGCTTTATATTCAGAAGCCGTTATGCAAGTCACACCCCTTGCCCCCCCAACAGCAAGGACTTGTTTGCTAGACTGATAAAATTTGGTTTTTTAAAAGTGGAATAGAACACATCAGTTTTACATAAGAATTTAATGTATTCAGGTGTCCTAGTGCATGGAGAAATGTTTGCCAGGGAGCCCTCAGAGCCCTTTCTGTAGGACCAAAACTTAATTCTTTCTACAGCTTCAAAGCATCACTCCCAAAGCAAAATAAACATTTTCTGAATATGGGCTCCTCAATATGCAGAAAGGGTGCTTAAACAAGCAGCTACAGATCCATAGCCAATTCACTGAAGTTACTGCTGCTACAGCAACTGAGCTATAGCTCCTGTTATGAAGTTTACAGCTCTGAAGAAAAGTTTTCTTTTGGTTTTTCATATTCAACAATCTTTGATAAGCAACTGATACAGTGACCAGTCAGTATTAAGGAAATAATAGCCTTATAAATCCTTGTAAGACTCTCAATACCAGTATTTCAGGACTTCACCTCAGTAGCATACTGCCATATGTTTTGGCAGGTAAACTCCCTCCAGTCTGGTAGTGAAACCAGCAGACAGCTCTTACTCTGGTATTTTGACTACAAATAGCAGGATGCCACACAGATATTTTTGCCAGATGTCCAAGCAAGCTGAATAAATAATTTTTTACTTCAACTGTAAGCACTAGGCTACAGGCAATTTGGTGGCAAATAACAGGCACTTATTCAACAGGATTCAGCAAGGAAGTGGAGTGTGAGGTTTGCTTTTCAATCAGACAGATTCTTAAGAGGCATTCACAGGTACCAGTGGACATGTACCCACATACACCCAGTGTTTTCACATACACTGATAACTACATGCAATATCATCCTATTACTCCAGGCTTTTGGGACCTCAATAAAACCAAGTTACAGTGAACAAGTATTTGATATTCTCCCAGAGAGAAGGCTGCAAATACTGGTGAGTCATTAGCTATATCAGTTTATCAAAGCTATCACTCAGAAACAGCTCATTGCGTAGGCACGGCTGACTAAAGAAGGAAAACGTTCCAGCAAATGGACTTACCTGTGCTGGTTTGCCCAATGCTTTTGACAATTGTTGGGTAAACTCCTCTGCAAAAGATTCTGGAACTTTATTCTTGCTTATATTTGTGTTAACAATGAATTTAGGCATCTTTGGATCACAAGCAGGTCTTTTTTTCAGCTCACCTTGTTCTCAGCTTTATTTCTAACTCACCCACAAGCTGGCTTAGCCCACTGTGCTAGTAAGCACATCAGGAGCCTCTAAATAGTCAGTGATACCTTGAGCAGGTGCATTGAGACAGGTGGGAGTGTCTCAGGAGAGGTGAGGCTGAATGTGCCATCTGCAGCTGCTGACACAGACAGCCAATGCACCGGCCTGGGAGGGAACCCAGCTTTTGCACTCTGGAAACCAAAGCATCCAAAATGACACCTCGTATTTGGATACAGCCCAATCATGAAACCAAAGAAAAAGCAAGTGTTTCAGAGACTGACTGTAGGTTGTAATGCACCTCTTTATGCAAGTCTAGTAATTATTTTTGTTTAATTGGATGAATGATTCGGCTGTGAGATCTGAAGCTCTCTCTGTGGAATAGAGCATAACAAAAAAATCCCGGTGACACATGTTGTGCAGACTTTTCCTGAACCATGACTAAGTCATGACAAAGATGCCTTAAAATCAGGGTCTTGATTTTCCACTGTGGTGAGCACTGGATTCTACATGCTCACGGAAGGCTTGTTTTCAACTTTCTCCTTTGTTGTGCAAATAGTTCCATAACAGTCATAACTCCTGAGAGATAGGAAATCCACAGGCTTTCTGACATGAGCAGCTTTTATCCAGAGTGAAGGGAGAGTGTGGCAAGGCTGGGATCAGTTCTCACCACTGCCTAGAGGGGCCTTGCGTGAGAGAAATGATTTAGAGGGATCATACGGAATTTGGTAGGGGCTGTTCATAGTCAGATGTTTAAGGAAAGCAGGTTAAAAATGCTGATGGGGATAGAAAAAAGAGTTTGGTGACCTCTCCATGTTAAAAGTGTCTTTATGCCCAGTAGTTTCTGAGTTAAGAGCTTTTCTACTCACTCCATTTTCTCCAGGCAGCAGGAAAGAGGGAGAGCTTTCTCTAGCTTGCACTAAATGCTTGTATTGAATGGTGTCATTGAAGCAAATACTTTTTAATGGTGAAAACTTGTATCAATGTGCTGAAGCTGATTGTGTTCAAGGTCATTCTTTTTGGGCCCTGAGCAAATGGTGACATCCCTGCCCATGGCAGGGGGGTAGAACTGGATGATCTTTAGGGCCCTTTCCAACCCAACCTGTTCTATGATTGTGTGGGGTATGTTGATTTTGAGTTAGTTCCTTCACTGTAGCACCCTTGCTGTAAAAAGTCAGCAAATAAAATGCCAGGAGATGAAATTACTGTGTCAGTGTTCATTTACAGCCCACGTTTGTGGATTGTGTTTCCTGTATGCATTCTGAAAAGAATGAAAACCCTAAAAAAACCCAGAAATAAAGTCTGGTTTACAAAAAGCCTTTTCAGGGTATGTTTCCTAAGCCAAAAGTGTTAAAAACAAACCCAAGTGACACCTCCATCTGTAAGGAGAGGAGCTGTAGTTTATGATATTGATTCATTTTTTCTTCAGTGGTTAGAGAAAAGCACGTGGCATGATCCAAAGTGTTTAGTTACAAGTCATCCTATACTTGTTATTGGTCACTTGGAAAAACTTAGACTATTTCCAATGAACTCCACAACCTATTTTTACTGCTGGGTACAATAATCAGTCGTTATTCCCAGCTTGCTTACATAAGAAAAACATTTCCAAAACAAACTCTTTCTTCTGTGAAAACATCTGATGTAATTCCCAGAAGCTGATGCACCAGGTTGAAAATCAGTTCCTTAGACACAAAGATGCTCTCCAGACTGTGCTTTATTTTACACCAGCCACTTTACTTCTTTTGCATTCAAGAATATCTCAGTTTAGCAGGTACTTCTCCCTGCCTAGAGTTACTAGGATGTTTTCCACTGGAATTTCCATTACATCTCCAGGACTGTTGCACAACAAATTTCACTTTCAATACTTTTTTCTGCTGTCATGCTTGAAACTGTTTTCTGAATTTGAGGTGTTAAGTTTTTAGTCTGTATCTGCTTGGATCACCCTAAACCATGTATTTAGCTTTTCCTCTGCATGCCTGTCAGCCAAATACTTTAGACTTCTGTGCTTCCCCAGCCTCATGACTGTTGGTCATTGAGCCTTCTTAATAATTCTTTACCTTGGTTCATCTTCTTAAAATATTTCAGTTGTTCTTTTGTATTTCTGATACTCTTCTCTGAGCTATTTGCCAGCTTATGAGGTACTTAGTGTTATTCTAGAATAGTGAGTTTCATATCTATCTTAAAAAAGAAAAATAAATGAGACAGAAGAGCTTGCAGTCTGTTTTTAATGTTTCCTTTTCAGTTCTATTGCAACATTATTTCCTGTCTTTTCCAAGAGATGCAAATTTCTTCTCCGAACATTCAGAGCTTGGTGCAAGACAACTGTTCCTTAGGGAAGTTATTTTCAGTGACAGAGGTTTCTTTTTTCCCAAAGTTCAGCTTGTTGAATTCCGCTTTTATTTCCATGATTGACTTTCCCTTGGTCTCAGGAAGATAAAGGTAGATGAAAATTGCTGATAAAGCAAGGATTCCCAAAAAGATAAGGAAGCAGAAGGGTCCAAGGTTATCCTGCAAGCAGAAATGCAAGACAGTGTAAGGAAAATAAGAAACTAATTTCTATTTCCCTGCCCTTTAGCGCAAGCCTGTGTCTTAGAAGTTCAAATTCAAAGGTATGATCAATACACAACCCAGGACAGGTATCAAACCAGGAGTTCCCCCTGGCCACATTTGACTTGAGTCCCATTGCTGCTCCTTGACAAGCCTGGGGAATTTCTGAGCACATTTGGTATTTGGACAGAATGCTAAGCTTTGCATATCATTGCAATTTATTGCTAGTATTTTCCCCCTTGTTGACATGCAGAAATAGATTAGCCTGGAAAGATGTATCATGTGAGAGTCACTTACAACAATTACTGGAAAAATCATCCCAAGTACGAACAGTCCCATCCAGTTGATGCAGCCAACAATCAGAAAGGCTGATGGTCTGTATGACTGGCTGAAGATTTCAACCATCACAGATATGGTGGCCCCAGCTGGAAAAGCAAAGCCAAACACATAGCAGGTTTATTTGTTGCCTTGCTTCTGCTGTAGCTCCTCCCAAAAGCAGTGGCAGAGATGACAGACAGGCAGGATAGGTGACCTGTGGACAGGTGGCCTCTGCTGTGAGAGTGGAAGACCTTGATTCCAGAAATGGAATCCAGCAGTTAATTTAGGTTCCTCTTGTATGTACTGGAATCCTTTTTCTGGTATCAGTGGATCTGTGCAGTTTCATATTGCACTGGTAGTTGTTACTGGTTTATAAAACCAGCCTCCCTTTTGGCACCTGGAGCATGTTGGTAGGCATAAGCTTAACTTGCTAAGTTATTGAAGATGATTACTATAACATACCTGGCAATACCTAGAATCCTGTATGTAGCTGATTCATTTAGAAATTGCTTTGAAATTTCTATCTCACACCCTCTGGAGGAGATTATACTGTTTTAAATTATTTAGATCATATGATCAGCAATAAAATTTGAGGTATCTGTATCCTTTTCCTGTCTCCCACTTGTGTGTGTCTGCCCTTCCCTCCTTAATTTCCTGATCTTTTTAGCAAGGCACTAGCCTGTTCTTCCTCTGTCAGTTGTGTTGCCAACCAATACAATACCAGATTTCCTCCCAGCATAACCACTGATGTACTCACATGGTCCAATTCCATAGAAGACAACGAACAGAAAGATCAAGATAACACTGAAGTAATGCATCCAGAAAAACCGATGCTAAAAGTGAGAAACCAGTGATATCAAACCATTAGACACATAACAGAGTAGCAGAGCTCTGTGTTTCCTGCCACTGGCTGAAGCTTTTATACATCTGCTGAGAGTTAGGAGCAGAAAGGTGGGCTGGGGAAGTGGCCAGAAGGCTGCTGCCTCTTTACCTGCAGTGACAGGGTCATGGTGAGCAGGGCCAGCACAGAACACATCAGCAGGTATCCACCCCAGAGCAGCACCTTTCTCCCAAAGCGATCTATAAGGGTGCTCTGGAAAGCAGAAAACATGGATTACAAACCCCAGCTCTCACAGGAAATAATTCCTCCTCTCTCCATGTGTTCTGTGCAGAAGACTTGACTGAATAATAGCCATAAATCAGTGTCTTCTAAACAGATTTGACAGTCTCTTAGTTCCTAATTAATTTGATTATTTTCTTCAAAACTAATTCATTGTTGATTAAGCTGTGTTTGTTAGTCAATCCCAAGGTGTTATTAGACAGTTCCCGCTCTTGCATGCTGGCATATATCACATTGTCCACACATACGTACACACATCCAATCCAGAACGTCAGAAAATTATTATTTTGCAGAAAAAAATGAGCCTAGAGACACACACTCATTCAAATAATTTAGGAAAAAAACTTCTTTGTCTGTGGTTTTGCAAAGCAGGAAGACATGGCTTAGGTTATGCAAAATTTCCCTGAGCCCAGTCATAAGAAAGGAAAAGCACAGTTGTTTGCAACATTAAATTTTTCCTTCAAACTCGAATTTGAAAAGACTTACACATAGTATAGAGGATAAGCACTCACACAACCCAACTCCCAGGGACACGTATGGGATAAGGTAGTCTTCAAACTTGGCTGTGTGGAATACTTCAAAAGAATAGAAATATATCTGAAAAATGTGAAGAGGAAATTAACATGTGAAAAAAAGCATTGCATTTGAGATACAATTCTAAGCTGGTTTAATAACATGGACCTTGAGAGGTTTGTAATGCTGTCTTCTCTTGTTCTGGGGATAAAGAGAGCACTCAACTGCATTGATTCCACAGAGCTGCAGCGTGGTCATGACAGTCATCAAAATGTAAAGCTGCCAGCGCAGAGATCGCTCTTTTATTACTTCAAGGACACGCAAGGTTTTCGTGCTCGCCATTGCACCCTTCTCCTTCATAATGTCATCAATTTCTGCCTGGTGGTCTCCTTCCCCCCACAGCTTCCTGATGGCTGTAGGGGAGAAAGAGGGAAGTGAATTATCCTACCAGGATGGCTCCATCAGGAAGGGTTGCATTAAACCCTTTAGGCTGCCTGTCCGTTGGGGTAGGTGCTGGTGCTGCTTCTGCCATCTGGGTGCTGCAGGGGCAGTGGGCAACTTGAGGGATTTTGTCTGTCTGGTTGTCAGTACAGCACAGCTTTCTAATGTGGAGTTTACTTAACTGTAAACAAAGTAAACATTTGAGTACTTTTTATTTAATAATACCAGAAAGGACAGCTGCCTGAACCATTTCCTTTAAAGAAATAAAGCAGTGCCCATCAAAGTGGGAAATATTAGACATGCTGATATCCATCTGTGTTTCTTCATGGACTGAAAGGGGTTGAGTGAGGCCCAGGTTAACACAGACATGGCCATGGGTGCCTCAGCTGCTGTGTGTGAAACTGCCTGTGCTCCATGGCACTGCACTGAGCAGCACAGCTCTGCCCTGCCTCCTCTTCTGCAGAGGCTCTCACTGTGACACAGCAGGTGAAGGGAAGTAAGTGAGGAAAGCAGACACTCTACCTTTCCTGCAGGCTTCCTCATTACCCTTCTGTATCAGGAGGTAGGATGGTGAATCAGGGAAAAATGGGAGGGTAACCAGTTGAACCAATGCTGAAAGTCCACTAGATGCTAACAACCATGGCCACAAAGCTTCGCTTCCTAAAATTTCCCTGGAAAGTGTATGTGAAACAAAATTATGCTGAAATAATGGAATGAATGTTCAGGAAATTTTTCTGAGTGATAAAGATTGCTCAGATTCCATTCAAGGAGTTAACTGGAGTTAACCCCTGAATTTTAATTTGGCAAATTTCACAAATTTGGCTATTTTTATTTCTGACAATTTATTTTAAAGAATTATCTGATATTTTGAAAATCTTTCTGCATACCATTGGAATGCAGTATAATATCTAGAGAGCTGATGAGACTCCTTTGACCACTGCTTGGCCACAAGAGCAAAACATCTTGCTAAGACTTTTCATATAAGTACATTCAATTTTGAAGGGGAAGTCTCCTAGTAGAAAGAGTGTGTAAATAAGAAGAAATTTGATTATGAATAAACTATTTTCTGCCTTCTATATTTAAAACTGTATTTCCCTCAAATATGATCAATATTTTTCTTCTGGCATAAGCTAAGGCATGTTTTGGGGAGGAGGAGGAGAGTGTTTCTCAGTCACTGACTAGGTGAGAGGGTAAAATTATCGAAACATTTTTACTTTTGGTGTAACCTGATAGAAAAATTGGGGAATTTACCGTAGTCCAACCACCTGTCCTGTGAGTTTTCCCAGGGTCAGAAAAACAGCAACAGTGGAGTTGGTAAACCCACGCAACTTCTTGGGTGAAATCTCTCCTACATACTGAGGATGTATATTGAGAGAAAAACCTTGAACATACAAGAGCATAAATAACAGTTAAAATATTTCAAAAAGCTTAGCTTTTTGACCATCCTCTTTGAAAACCATTCTTCAAGGATGGCTGTAAGACACCTCCAGGACAGTAAGGCAGGAGCCTGCAGTCCTTGCAGGCCATGGTGACATACCTGAGCCAATGCCATAGAGAAAGCGCCCAACCAGAATCATCTCGAAGGATTTGGCTGTTTTACTGAGGGCCATGAAAAGTGCAGCTACCAACATGATCAGGTTGGTGAACATTTGACACTTTTTCCTGGGGGGAAAAAAAAAAGACCTTGAGAATTTAAAGTGAAATGAAACCTCTTGAACTCTTTTGGCTACTCCTGCTGTGACAGGAAGCATGGTACAGCCATTCCTACTGTATTGAGGAATGGCTGAAATAATTCCGATTCAGGATAGTCAAAATGGTTCTTTGAAATTTTGAGATCTTTTAGATTTGAATTAATAAAATCTTAGGTTAGAATTTAAACAGTTGGAACCTTTTGTCAGCATTTCCACAGTACAAGTAGGGAAAAAGATTGAAGGATTGGCTCAGTTTGTCACCTAGATTTTTAAATGGCTGTAAGTCTTCATAAAATATCAGGTTGTTCCCCAGAAATAGTCTGAGTCCACAGGTCCCATTCTAGAATGGCTCAGACTAAATACACTCTTGGCTAAATGGGTGCTCTGGGATGGCAAACAGTTTTTTAGAGGCATATTTCATTTCAAAATCCCTTTGTGAGAATCCAGGCTGGTGTGTTCCCACCCTGCTGTCTCAGGCTCAAAGTCTTTTGCACTCAGATGTTTTGCTGTGACACTTGCTAGACAAGAGCCCCCTTGCCTACATTAAGGATCACAGAGACTCTGTGCTTAGGCTGTGATTCAGCAATTAGTGTTAAATAACCCATGGGAGAGGTGCATGAGCTCGTTTCCAGTCTTGGGAGACTCTCAGCTTGTGGGATGAGGCAGTGTCCCACAAGAAATTTCTTGGGGGCACTTACCTGTTAGGAAAGAACACAATTGCAGGCAGGCTAAGATGGTTTGTTGAGACCCAAATGAGGGGCCCCTGGGTCAGTGTGTTGTGGAGCAGATCTTTAAGTGGGTCACACCAAGAAGATCTATTTGCCAATTTCTCTGCAAATGAAATTAGTGGTGTTACATACAAGGCACCGAGAACAGACCTGACTGGTGAGGAATCCTTCCTTCGTCCAGTGGCAAAGATAGTTTGGAATTGACTTTCAGTAAAATGGATTGCCAAGAACAGAAATGTCTCTTGGACATTTGTTTTGATGCTGATTATATCTTTACGGTGAAATTACAAGCAATTTTTTTCTCCTCTCTCTGTATTTTCACTAGAGTAGATCTGAATATTTAGTGTAGTGTCACCACCCTAAAATGAGTGTATTTAAATGGAAATCTGACTCTTCTTTGTCACATAAGGATATTTTCCAGATGTTTGAGTAACTGCATATAAAGTGTTACAACACAAGACACACAGCTCTTTTATTGGAGTCTGTAAAACTTGGAGATCTTATGAGAGCGATCAGAGACCCTGAAGAGAATGTGATCCTATGGCACTACTCCCAGAGGCACTGATCTGATGATGTGAGGATGACTGCAGCCCTTAGAGAACACAGCTCCCTGGGGAGGACAGATAAATAAGACAGAAGGCTACTTGGAAACAGTGGATGTGCCAGGAAACCAAATCAATTGTCCTCAACTACTTCAACTAAAAAGAAGAGACTTATTTGTCCACCTTGGTACTACCCTGTACTTTCTGACTGCTGAGCTGTTACAAGAAGCACTTACTTCCTGTATTTTGTAGTCAGGTAGCCACAGCAGAGGCTTCCCAGGAATCCTCCTATCCCATAAACAGACACAATGAAGGACCAGAGCAGCATGATTGTCTCAGGATGGAGGGGAGAGCCATGTCGATCTATCCAGGTTTCATTAATAAACTTCCTGATGTGCTGAAAAATAAAACAAGATTTATCTGGATAATGGGTCCAAGATCCCTTCACATTTGGCTGTTGTACTTCAGATCAAGCCTGTGGTTCTAATATGAGACTTATTTTGAGACTTTTTTAGTAAAACAAGTTCATTGAGATCACACTGCGAATTCTTCAAGCCTGTATCAATCAGGAAGCTTCCTGGCAAGCATTCTGAGACTCATTTTGTGCCCTCCTTTGGAGGCTTGTACAGTACATGGCAAGAGCTTATTTAAAACAGAAAATACTATCCAATTCTTTAAAGGAGGAAAAGTTCTCTACTCATGTGATGTTACTGTTAGCCAAAGAAAAGGCCTAGCACATACCAGCTGAATGCTCAGTAAATTTGGGTTTTGTGGGAGAACAGAGGGCTCAGGCTCTCACTTTTGTGTTTTTAGCCACAGAGAGATGGCTACTTACCACAGAAGGATAATTGATGACAGAAATATGGAATCCATATGGGAAACTACCACCAATTCCCAGCACTAAGATCATTTGAAGTAGTCCCCGGAACTGAACCTGCAACACAAAAATAAAATGCTCCATCAGCTTCCCACTACTCTAGTTTGGTGCAAGGCCAGAGACTTTGTAGCCACCCTGGTCCTTTCTCTTTGTCCTCTTCAGACCCTTTTGAATTTAAACATTTTTCAAAATCCCTCTAATCTGCTGCCAGAGCATGACCATCAGCCACAGCCCCAGAGCAAACAACATGGGTGTAAGGGTGAGAATCCATCACTCTGCTTGCAAGAAAGAAAAGGAGTTTGAAAAGGTGTTCTTGACATTACAACTCCCACTGTGTGCCTGCAACATCCAACAGCTTGGCTGGATAAAGGTGTCAGTCCTGGGCTGGGGGAAGAGGGAATAATTTTCCCTGTCTGCAATCAACAGCAACCAATGTACATCAAACCATGATGTCTGATGATGCATATCACTTCTTCCCTTTTGAAGATTATGGAAACTCTTGATGGATTATATTAATTATCTTTTGATGAAGTGAAGAAAGTAATTTATTTAAAAGTTCACGTCGTGATTTCTTAGCCTATTGCTGTACCATTACTATATTCATTATTTAGGATGTAGTCACAGTGCTTCCTATTTAGTATTGTTATCAGTAATTTAGAATACAAAGTAAAGTATCATAGTCAGTGGTGGAAGTGCCAGAGCTGTTGCTGGATTTTCATTTCATTTCATTTCATTTCATTTCATTTCATTTCATTTCATTTCATTTCATTTCTTGTTGCATAGAAAAGACAACACAACAGGACCTTCATGGCCCCAAGCCTCATTGCTCTTTGTGATGTTTAAACACAGAAAGGAAAGATGGTCTCTGTAACAAAGGAATTTAAAATCTTCGAGGAACTTGAATCTCTAGTACTGTGTTATCTTTGTCTTTTGTAATGCAGAGCCTGAGGAGATGTGAGCAGGTACTCACCAGGTTGGAGAAGAAGGCAGCCATCTCCTGTGAACCAGCTGGTGCCTGCTGCTCACTGCTGCTACCTGCCAAGGGAACCAAATGCTCACATACAGCAGCAGTGTCAGTGTACCAGTCCCATGTTACTGAAGTTAAAATTTACTTCAGAGGTTTTTGAGTTAATTACACATATTCCAGCTGTGGTACAAAGTTTAAGATTGTTGGATTAAATATTTCAACCAATGGTTATGTCCAGCCCAAGTAAACAGGATGGTGTCCCTTGCAGAACCTGTACACTTCATGAACTCTGTCTTCTGCTAGGGGGACAGGGGAGCAAGAAAACAATTTTAAACAGGATTCTCATCATCATAACCTGCTCAGTTTTGAGTATAAGTGAGAAACTTAGAGACTGAGTTCTCTGTTAGGAATCTTAGATGGGGCTTGGACAGTGAACTCCAGGACTTTGACATGAAATAGGAAAGAGCTGTCCTCTCTCCAGGTGATGGCAACTGGAGCACATCGTAACTTAATCATTACTGGAAGGAACTGAACTATTCCATGATTTTGAAATGGGGTGAAAACTGAACAATTCTGCAGTGGCACACCAGGCTTGACCAGCCAAGTATTTAGTAGATGATTTTTCTTTGTTAGTAGAGAGAAAGCTTCATCAGTTTTGTCTGGCATTTCCAGACAAAATGTCAGTGTATTTATTTCTGGGTCTGCAATGAAAAATAACATTGTTTTGAAGCTGTTTTGTAACCTCCACAGCTGGATTGATGTCTGTTTCTTCTGAGAGAAAATTCTCAGGTTTTAACTTCAGTTATTTCACAATTAAGAGAATATTGAATGTATTCAGTAGGTTAATAGCTTAGTTATCACTTGGCATTTACACTTCAGTTGAAGGAGAAGATGAAGAAATCATAAAGGGCTTGGTTGATGCAAGCAGTCATATTTTCCAGAAAATATTTCATATGCAAAGCATATTCCTGGATTCTCTAGTAGTGTATGGCACCACTCCATTTCTCCTGCCACTCTCAGGCCTCATCATGACCTTGCCTTTGCTGTTGGTTTGTGCTGAGAGTTCATGGAGGGATTTGTTCTTCAGTTGAGCTTCTCCAGCAGATAAACTGTTGCAAGGGCACAAATGGGACTGTCCCTTTGATGCTAAGAATTAATTTCCTTTTTCTGTTAAGTTATACAAAGTTGAAACAACATGATGTGCATCTGACAAAGGGACAAAATTCCATGTTAGCTGCTGGCATGTGCCTTGCTCAGATGATATTGGAGGAACACACAAACAAGCAACAACATGTACATTTCAGCATGGGGCACTCCTCAAATGTTTTACTTTACCCACTTCTACTTCGTATATTTACACGTATTGGAACTTCCACTTTTTGCTCTGGGACTTTAATTTAGGATTCCTGCTTTGGGTAGGTTGAATCTTCCTCTCATGACTCCCTGTGTAATGTCTTTTGCACTTATGGTGATTAGTGACTGTACTGCTTGTGTGCTGTTGCTGCTTAGACTGTTCTGAGGCCCCCTTTATCAGATGGGCAGTTTCATAATAAATAGTTGGCAGAAATCTTACAAATATCCTTTAGTCAGATTTGTGCTCAGGGCAGTAAATCTCACAGCATCATTAGTCATTTATCTTCCAGTTTTACAGTCATGTGTGACACACATATCCAAAGCTGTGCTAAGCCTTCCTTAATACAGATCCATATTTTTCTGTGTCCAGCCGACAGAAGTTCACAGATACATTTTTAAAGTTTTTCTATCTGCCTCAATTAGTATTAGAGTCATATCTTACCTATCAGCTGATGCCTTTGGAAGATAATGTGTGTATAGGGGTCCTGAATCACTGTCCCCTTTGTCCCTGTGCCCTGCCATGTATACTTGAACCATCCTTTTTGCTGTTTCATCCTTGGCCACCCTGTCCCCATGACACAGCTCCTGCTCCACTGAGCACAGGCCAAGGTTGACCCATGCTCCACATGGCTGTTCTGCTTCTTTGCCACAGCAATGTTCCACAGGGCACCTCTGGCTTCCTGGGGAGGGTCCTATGGGGAAAGCTTTCCTAAATGGCACCTAATGAATAACTGAGACCAGAGGAGTGACTCACTGGAGAGTCTGTCAGCAATGCTACACAGTGCCACTCTGCTCTTGTTTCCAAAGGTTTCAGGGATTGCTGTAATGGAATGGTGTTTCCAGAATGACTGGTAGAGAAGAGAGAATTCTGTTTTGCAAAAAGTTGATATTTCTTATCTGTATTGGTAGCTGTCTCCAGATGTCTGGTAGTTTTTAATCAGATTACACGTATACAGAACACTACAAAATTATTGAGTTTTCTGACTTTAGGACACTTCATGTTTCATAGATTTTCATTTGTTTTTCCTATTCATTTTTTTCCCATGTTTATATCTAATGAGTTATAGTTCTAATTTCTATCTATTTCTATTTAATGAGATGTCTGAAGTGTCACTCAGTACTAAAGACAGGAATAATTAAAAACTCCAATCATGGAAGGTTATGCACACCAATAACTTTTTCTAGTCAACTCCCCCTGAGGAGATCATGATGTGGGGAAAGAAATGTTTGTGGAGGCCAGAAGTTTTATTACAAGGCAATCTGCCATTTTTATTATGGTTACCATTTGCAGTTAAAAATAAGCAGCAGTTAAGATGAACAATTGAATTCTTATTTTGAATAACCTTGTTTGAGTTGAAGTAAATATGCCAGTCAAAGAAACAGCAGAGGTAAAACCACTTATTTTACTGTGCAAGTCTAGAGTTTGGACTTTAAATTGTATAGTGTGCTTCACAGTAAGCCTTATCAGTGTTTGTGTTCTTCCTCATAGTATTGCTTTCCTTCTACAACCACAGGAGCCTCTCATTAATAGAGGGAAACATGCAGAATATTAGACACCTTCTAAAGAAAAGCTCCATGGGTCTCTAAATTTCAAAATAAGTTTTGGATTACACCAGTTCCAGTCTGAGGCGGCTCTTCTGGGGTAAACAGGTCCCAGGTAGCTGAAAGTCACACGAGGAAAGTAACAGTTCAGTGCTGTGGGATTCACAGCCCTTGGGATACCTGTGGGAATTCTGCTCCTGGAGGAGGAGCTGCAGACTTGAGATGACAGCAGTGATGGGCAGGATAGCACAGAGTATCTAAAATGACTGTGGATGCTTGGGGTTTATGGTGCCTGGATTCTGTCCATCAGTCCTTTTAGCTCCAGTGCTGCTGAAAGGCAATCTGAAATGGTTGAAGTCTGTCAAACTAGACACTACACAAGGACAACATGGCACTGTGCATGGGAACCTGGCAAGGTTTGGTTATTCAGTTGAATCTAGAGAAACAAAGAATTTATCTCCTATTCCACTAAATTTTTTCTTTAATCTCTTATGGATTGAACACTAGCCAGAGATAGCAAGCCAAGAACTTCACTGTTCCCATTTCAGCACTGTAAAAACATTCTCAGAAATCATAGAGAGAGAGGATCACAGGTCTTTCCTTTCTCTGTGGTCAGCAGAGTGTTTATAAATTCCACATGTGTAGTTTCAGTGTGTATTAATTGCTCTGTTAAGAAGAGATTTACACATCAGCATGTTAAGCCAAAATGCTCATGATTCACACAAGTCCATCCTGTTAATATCAGCCCTTATCCCTTTTCAGAGCTGCCCAGAGTGGAGTGCTTGAGAAAGAAGCTGGTTTGGCAAAATAGGAACCTTGTAATTGACAGATAGGAAAGCTCACAGTCCATTTGGTGCAACTTGTTAGTCAGAAAATGGCAAATGTCTTTTTTTTTCCTACTTTTTTATAAAAACTTAATTCCCCCTTACAGCGAATCAAAGCCTGGTACAGAAGGTGTAATCCTCTGTGACATGATTTGGAGTTGCTGGAATATGCTTGTTTTTAAAGTTTAGCTTATTGAATTCTTCTGTGATTTCCATGATTGATTTCCCTTTTGTTTCTGGAAGGAACAGGTGGACAATTGTCCCCGAAGTGAAAAGTACCACCATAAAGATGAGGAAGCAGAAGTGCTTGAGTCTTTCCTGCAGGAAAGAACAAAGTGAGAAAGAGAGCAAGATGAGCATATCTTTGCTTTAGTCACTTTTTTGGCACATTTTTTGTATTTGGCTCCCATGATGCCTTAAGTTTTAGCTTTTGTATTTTTCAGATTCTGCATTAGTGTATAACTCTGAACTCCATACAGAGTGTTACTAAGCTCTCTTCACACTTTGGTCAGACTAAGCAATCCTTCCAGGCCTGAGAACCAAGGCCACCATCTGCCTCAGGCCCAAAAAGTATGAACAAAAGGGAATCAGTGGTGGGGGAAGCAAACAGGGGAATATGACTTATCATCTGAAGCTATAACTGGACAATTAACCTCTGATATGCAGATAGAGCAAACTGATATCCATGTGAGAAACTCGTGACCATCATCCACCTTGGCTGCAGCCTCTGCCAGGCTTTGCACTTTGCACTGCCCAAGGTGTATCCTTGAAGGCCTTTAATAAATACCTACTTTATTTTAATTCTGTCTGGCCTCTGTTCTAGGTGGCCACACCAAGGCATCACCCAAAGTATTTTGAATTCGATAAGGAATTTTTCCAATTTTCCCCTTTCTTTTCCAGTTTTGACCTTTGACAAATATTTCAGTCTGAATGAGTATCTTGGGCAAATCAGGGCCCTTTGTTTGCAAAAGTGGGAGAGCAGGTGCCAAGAGCTCTCCAGGCTGACACAGCAGTGTCACCTGTGCTGCTCATCCCCAGGGCTGGAGCACTCACCACGATGAAGGGGAAGGTGGTGCCGATCACAAACACTCCCAGCCAGTTCAGAACTGCACTGATCACAAAGGCAGGAGGTCTGCAGGACAGCTTGAAAATTTCAACCCTGGTGGAAACCGTGGCACCACCTGAAAGGACAAGAATTGTTTTTTGTTTGATGTCTTTGGCTTCAACATCTTGATTAGGTGTTATTATTCCACAGTCAGCTAATAAATGCTACTATAATGGACTGGCATGAGTACCAGATTTGTGCAGTGGCATTGAGTATGTTGCTTTTTTTCATGAAAGAAAACCTTTGTGGCATCTAATAAACTGCTGGACATCAGTTTATTAAAGTGGTAAAATACTCAAATCAGTTTTTGGGGACATCCAAGAATTAAGTAGTTGACACTTGAGAAAGCCTGACATCCTCTCATGAAAGAATATGTCTCAGAGTGAAATGACAATTATAATTGCTAAAATGAATTTCCAGTGTGATTCTGCTAGATTACCAATGAGTGATCTTCCCAGATTTACTTCCTGAGCATTTCAGTTATGTTTTGAAGTCACAAGATTTCAACTGTTTTGAGTTAGGAAAATAATTCAACCCTGCCATATGAGAAGACAAATATTTAAAAAAATATTAGCCTTTATAAAACAGAGGTTTTTCTAAAATAAATTTTATAAAATAAAATTTAATGAGTAGCAGGCAATAAATGCTAGAAAAAAATTACTTCAAAGTAGGTCTTCTGTGCTGCTGTCTGTGTGGGATAAGATGTAACATTATAAAACACTGAATTTAAAAGAACTCTTGCTTTTATTTTTCTCTAATTTTTTTTCCCCTAGCATTAAAAAAAATCTTTTATCCATCTGCTTTTGCTCTATTTTTGCTGTATTTTTCCAGTGTGTTCCTTTCTTCTTTTTAGCAAAACTCAAACCTGATGGTATTGAATTTTATGTCCAATGAATAATTGGACCCACAGTTTTTATATGAGTGCAAGATTATATTAAATTGATTTACTTATGCTGAATATTATGCAATATAAGGCAGTATTTTCCTAACCCTATTAATAAGCTCACCTGACTCAATTCCTTTATTTCCTTTGATTGAGAACTTACCTGGCCCAACAGCAAAGACAATTGAAAACAGGACAATGAGAGCAAGGCTGCAGTATGGCATCCAGTAGTACCAGTCCTGGGGGAAAAAAGCCCATAATAAACTTCTGGTTGAAAACTGATAACAGCCCTAGGTGATGAATGCTCCTGCTTTTCCAGCACCTCAAGAAAGAAATATTCAGTGTGTGGAACTGAGAGCTGTGAGTGCTTTGCTCTGTGGATGGAGCAGCTGAGGTTTTGTTAGGTGAGCAGATGCAGGTCTGCCAGTGCAGGGCAGCTGCAAATCTAGGGAGGCTTCAATCAAATGAAGTCTGAAGGGTACTTTTGTACCCTGTCCTCTCTTTTTGACCTCATAGTGCTTCCTCCAATCCTTGGAGATATGAGGAGGACAAATCACACCTTTCTTAACTTTTGTTAAGTTATAGATTTAATAACTGGTACTGCAAAACAGTTTTTCTAGATCTTAGTCAAGGAAAAATAAGACTCAATGCTTGAGGGAAAAAAAGATTTCTCTCTCCTGTGTTTGCCAGCTTTCATGAATGAAACAAAACCAGAAGTCTGCTGCCACCTTGCTTCCAGGTCAGTTTTGCAGTTTATCTGTGGAGCAGCTCCAGATGAGTACTGGTAACACAGGTGATTTGCTTCTGAAAAAGCTACAGCAATGGCACAGATGTATCACTGTTCCAGAAGTGAGCTGGTCTCCAGTCTGTGCACAGGGAGTGCCTCCTCACAATTATCTGCAGCAAAGTTCAATTTCAAATTAACTGATGCAAAAGGTCTCAGGTTTAGCTGTTACTTGTTAAAAACAGCATTAATAGAAAGGGCCATTTTCCTAGGGCTGTCCTGTGGTCTGTGCTGGCTGGTGTCTGGTGTTTGCAGTCTGATGAAGTCAGGAGCCAGTCTCCCAGTGTTCTATGTGTTCCATGCTAAGGTCATAGGATGACGTTGAAAGGAAGGCAGGAGTACAAAAGACTACTGTCTAAGAGAGAGTTTAATCCTACATCTAGACAAGCTTGATCTAAGCCTCACTTTCCTTTCTCAGTAGTGTGGTGCTGCCAGTGAGCTTTAGATCAGAAATAGAACAGGCAGAGCAGTCTGCTGGGAGCAGGATTTCCTTACCTGTAGGGACAGAGTCACGGTGATGGCAGCTAGCAGCGAACCCATGATCCAGTAGCCTCCTCTTATGAGCACTTTCCTGCCCAGACGCTCAATGATGGAGCTCTGAAGGACAGAATTCACATCAGTGTCAGTGCTGGACAGCAAAGTGTGCCCCACTCCCCTGGTGATGTGACTTACACAAACTACAGCAGCTACCAGTTCAGAGAGTCCAATAGAGAGGGTCATATAGGAGGCCATTCTTTCATCAAAGCCAGCTGCCTGAAGGACTTCAAAAGTATAAAGATAAATCTGGAAAAAAAATCAAACAGTAAGGGAAGAAAATAACTGATTTCTTACCCAAACTTGCATGACACTGCCCTAGATACAAGCTGCTAATCAGGGAGCATGCAGCTCAGCTTTGGAGTGAGCTGGAATTCTGCACTCTTTAGGTAATATTCGCTTTATCAACAGACAAAAATATTATGAAACATTATATAATTAATTCATTAATTAATTTGATAAAAGATAAATTGCTGGCATAATTGGACCTCCAGTTACTACAATGCAATTAGGTTTGCAGACTCCTGATTTGGGTGTTTTCAGAAACAGCCAGGTATATCTTGTTTTCAGAGCCCATCCAAAATAACACTGTAGGATATTCCCAAGAAAGAAGAGTGTGGGTTATGGAGTCATGAGGGGGTAAACCAAACATCTTTTCATGTCTGTCTGCTAGTGTTTGGAGATATGCTAGAGTTTGCTGATATGCTGATATATATGGTGATAAAGATTCCAGTTTAAGCTGTGTTATATTCAGCTGTGTATTTCCTTAGCAGGTGCTGCTGCATTATGGTGTTAGAGGTAGGAGGGTCATGCAGGCAATTGCAAAGCTGTGAGTTCAGAAGGATCCCAGAAAAGCACAGCTGTGAGGAAAGCAGAGCTGCAGAAGCTGCAGAACAGGGAGCGTGCTTGTTGTTAGCTTTAAGGGCAGAGTGAGCAGACTGCCATGCCAACATCTCAGGGTGCTAAGAGCCAGGGGAGAAATAGCAGCTGTTGCAGATTTTACTACAGATTTTACCAGTAGAGAGTGGACTCGTTCTTGAGTGAGCTCTGGAGCTCTGCAATGGCTCCCAAAGGGGGCTGTCCATGAGCCTAACTACAGAGGCAGGTAACTCCAGCAGGGACCAAGAGCTGGGCTGAGGGATAGCACAGAGAGCCCAGCTGAGCTTTGTGGCTGCTGCTGTCCACTAGAAGGGCTGGCAGACAGCAAGGTTTGGTCTGAGAAGCCTGAGAAAAATGGAGGAAGCTCCTGTGAGCTGTGATAACTTGGGACTTTAAGGGGGATATACACTCAACTGCATTGATGCCACATAGCTGAATTGTGGCGGTCAGAATAACTATCATGTACAGCTGCCAACGGAAAGCTGGTTCTTTCACTAGTTCCAGGACACTCAAGATCTTGGTGTTTTTCATTGTTGCCTTCTCTTTCATGATGTCATCAATTTCTGCTTGGTGTTGGCCTTCACCCCAAAGCTGCCTTATGGCTGTGAAGAAGGAGAGCGAGACCTGCCATGTTAATTCATCTCTGTTTATTCCCTGAGAAGTTTTCTGAGTAGGTGATACAAGTGTCTGGCAGCCCAGCTTGTGTGGGCTGGGGCTGTGCTGAGAGGCAGAGATGTCTTACAGGGTGCTCCAGAGCCCTCCTGCACAGTGGGTGCACAAGGGCTCCCTCCCTGCCCATGGGGCCACCTTTCAGCCTTCCTCCTTCTCTCGGGGTGTGAGCAGGGTACACGGCCAATAACCAGAGATAAGGGGTGTCCAGTGGAGCCCTGCAGTGCAAACAGCTATTTTTCATTTTTCATTTAGTATTAATCATCAGACTGACAGTGCAAGTGGTGTCAGACAAATGTGAAAGGTTTTGTAATACAGAGCTGTAGAGGGAAGTGGTTTTGTGCTCTATGTGGGTACTACAACAATAATGGATTTAGTAGTTATTCACAGAGCCATATGGGAAATGAGCAGGGAGAAACTTTGTCCTATTTATTTCTTTCCATATGGGGAAAGCAAGCATCACAAAATGATTCTAAGTCAAGTGAGAAATAAGTTACCTTTTTTGCAGCCTTCATGGTCTCCTTTATGCATGAGGAGATAGGGTGGGGACTCTGGGAAGAAGGGAAGTGTGACCAGCTGGACCAGTGCTGGGAGTCCACAGGAGGCCATCAGCACGGGCCACAGTGCCTGGCTGCCCAGCAGCTCCCTGGCAGGGAGAAATGTGTGTTAGAGTAACAGTTCATTGCATAGGCCTTGAGGACAGAAAGGAATGGATAGAAAAGCAGAGGAAGAAGTGAAAGGTGGAAGGGATCCAGAAATGAATTGTGGGGGTAATTAATGGCATTATACCTTTGGCCTGTAATTTGTCCTACGGCTTTTCCCAACGACCAAAAAAAAGAGGAAGTAGAGTTTGCAAATCCACGGAGCTTCTTAGGGGAAATTTCTCCAACATATTGGTGATGTAGGGGAACACAAAGACCTGGAGGTGAAGAGGGAATTATGGGAGAGGAGAAAGAAGACATAACCATGGGACATAAAACTAGAAGTAAATAGTGAAGTATTACAGGATACAGCTGTCTCTGGCACATACCTCAACTCACATACAAGACTTTTAATATTAGATTTTAACTCCTGCAAAAGTATTGGTCCATTTTGCAGAGTGCAGTTTCCTGATCTTAAGAAATGTACAGTTTTCCCTTTAAGGTGTAGGTGAGCCTCATCATAGGATCTCCTGTGAACCTTAACGTGTTTTAAAGGACACAGGGTATACAAGTGCTGAATAAATAAACACTTTTTAGCAGTATTTACTATACTTGTAGTAAACCCACACAATCTCAGCCTTCTCTGGTATAATGCTATTGAAGAGCTGTATGGTAGACTTATGGCAAATTATCACATATAGTGCTGTAGTCAATGTGGATTTGCATGTGATTTAGGTGGAGACATGAGTATTATTTTCTGCCATCCAGCAATAATTTTTATGATTTCAGGCAGAGTTGATGTTTCCAGTTATATCTATTAACTCAGACATGCTAAATACTAGTCTGGGAACAGAAGCTTTTTCCTGATATGGTAGTCATAGCCCATTTTAACTGTTTCAAATGCAACGTGTTCTTATCTTGGCTGTATGTGATGGCAAAGCAATCTCTTTTGATTGCAGTCTCTTTAACAAAAATCAGGTTTTTGAAAGAGGCCTGATACAGATTGTAGAGCAGAGCAAGGCCCTTTGGATAAGCTGTTCTCAAATTACAACCATAGCCCTTCAACACACCTATATGTCAGAGAAGCAATGCACAAAATCTGATTATTTGAAAATAGGCATTAAATTCTAAGTTAACTCTTTAATAAGTTAAAAAAGGCACCCCATGAATATGCAAACAATAGAAAGGCAAGTTTTGTGGAAGGAAAAAAATACAAAAAAAATACTGATAGCAGCATAGCATGTTTTTACTGCCTGTAGTCTACTTGCCAGGAGTGATTTTGCTTTATTAAGCCCAGATCTTTGTACTAACCCCAAGGACTTACTACTTGGAATGAAAATATGAAATATTTTCCTTATGAAAATACTGGTTTTTAAATTGTATAATTCTCAGTACTGATAGCTAAATTCAAGAAAATATTTTACATCTTCTTCCTTTAGAAAATCCCTTGTTTCATGTGGTATCAAAACATTTCTGACATCTCTGAATATTCATACACTTGGCAAAGCTGAGTTTAATTTGGTATCAGTGAAATTAATAATAATTATGCTCTTTATTGCAGCGCATTATAGAAAATCTTCTTACAGAAGATCACTGACTTCAACATTTCGTTTTCTTAGTGTAGGCTTACTATTTACTTTAAAAAAAGATGCAAAATTTTGTGAGATTCTGCTGAAATCTCCCACTCACCTGTAGGAGAAGTCACTCACCTGCACTGACTCCACACATGAAGCGTCCAATTAGAATCATCTCAAAGGACTGGGATATTTTACTGCAGCCCATGATAGATGCTGCCACTATCATGAGCACATTGTTGCACAAGAGACATTTCTTTCTGTAAGTGCAAGAAAATGAAAAGATTTTTTGTGACTCCGAAGGGAAATGGCACTTAATGCCATGCATTGGCTGAAGTTGTCTTGATGGTTTTTTTGAAATTAGAGATTTGTGGTTCAGGACAAAATCAGCACTGGGTGCTTTGGACTCATGATGTGCCTTGGCACGTGGCTGCACATGGGAGTTTGGGAACACTTCTGGGTTGTGCAGCAGTGAAAACTGAAAGCTTTTCTGCACGTGGACATCCCCTGTAAAACACATTATTGCAGCACCAACAAGGATCTCAATGCTTCTTATTTAGAGTAGCACTTTCAAGAACCTGTTCTGACTTCAGACAGGTGCTGCCTTTCCTTATTGCTGTCCTGGTGGGACAGGCTGACAGCACAGGACATGGGAAGCAGGAAAATCAGCTAAGCTGGCTGTGCTACACCCATGACTAAGTCTAAAAGTCTGTCTCATTTAAAACCTTGACTGTAATTTCCTCAAGCTAAGATTCAATTGACAAATTGTCTTTAAACATACATACTTGCCAAATTTAACAGTGAGGTATCTGCTTCCTGAAGAACCCAAGAGACCTCCTATACCAAAGATGGACACAGTGATGGACCAGAGGAACAAGAGGTTGTCCTGCTGGATGGGATAGCCATAGCGCTCCAGCCAGGTTTCATTAATGAAAGCCTTAACGTGCTGAGACAGAAAAAAAATTCATTAACAATACCTGTGACAGCAGTGCAGGTATTTTATTATATTTACAAAATAGTTTTGTTGCTTCAGCTGAAGTTACTACTTCACATAGGCTTTAAAAATGTTCATTAGTTAACAGACATAGTATGATAGAGAGTGCTATGCTCATTCTGCCATTACAAGTTAAGTCTTTGGGTTTTTTATCCTGGAAATCTGAGGAGGCAAGGCATGGACTGGTACTAAAGAGCAGTGTAAACAGTACTACAATGTTCTGCAAATGAGTTATGGGTTTTCTCTCACATACCTGCCAAGAATGCCGCATTACACAGAGCCTGTTCAGTGCAATTCCTAAATACTTTCTCACCCAGAACTTAGTGCTCTGAAGTCAGAAAATAATGATTTGCCACTAAGGTGATGTTTACAAAATAATAATGTCTTCCCTCTAGACTTCAGTGTCCTTAATGGAAGTTTTACTTGTGATCAGTGGAGAGAAGCAGACATTTTCCTAGAGCATGGCTCACTTGTTTTATTTTTCTGTCAATACGGATAACCATAAAAATATCATCTAAAACCACTGAAGAAGGCACATGTGCTATAAGATTTTAGGGGAGACAGATGCCATCCTAGTTAGTGTGTGTCTTCTGAGGAACAGTTTTATCAACTACAACTTGCAGATTTCTCTTTTTCTGTTTGCAACACTTTGACATGCTCCGCTCTTTGTGATAGCAAGTGGGAAATGAGAGGAGAATATTGTGATTAAACCCTTTCTGAATGCCAGAGGAGCAGCCTCAGGCAGCAATGGAGACTCAGTGCTCTCATTAACCAGTGTACCATGTGCATCTTTGCCTACCTGAGACATGTAGGTGATGGTAGAAATTTGAAAACCGATCTGGAACGTGCCACCAATTCCCAGGACAGTGATCATTCGAAAGAGCCCCTGGTACTGTACCTGCAGAAGCAGAACAAAATCTTCTTAAGGCTGTAGCCAATTCAGGCTGTTCTCACAATCTGTCTTTCATTCTCCAGAAACATCTCATTTGTTCAGGGGATTTTCAGGTAGGAGTGTTCCCTCTGCTTGCCCTGGTGTGAGATGTACATCCTCCTGTGATTTCCCTACATCCAGCTCAAGGAAGTGCAGCTTCCACAAGCATCCTTGTCAAGGCACCATGGCTGCTAGCATCCAGTCCTGTTCCCTGCCTCTCAAAACCTCTGCCTGCCTTGTCTTGATCTAAATAATTAGATGTATTTAACAAAGAAATTTTTTTACCAGGTAAGCAAAGCAAATTATGCTTCTAGATAAGCAAATATTTCTAGTCCATGAAAACATTTAAGACACATTAACATCGTGATAAAAATATGATAAAGATGGATGGCAGAGCATATTGCAGCATACTGCTGCAATACCTCAAAATAGTGGGCAGAACCACTTCCAAGATACTTGCAGTGAACAGGAGCCTTGTTCTTACCAAGACAGTGATTTTGTTTTCTTTGAAGCCCAAGCAGCACACAAAAATGTCCCAGATGTAAATATCCCAGCAAGTACTTACCAGGTTTGATAGGAAACCGGTCATGTCTGGCTGAGGGCTGGCTGTCCAGCGTGTGATGTGTCCTGGTCATCACAGGCTTGTGTCTCTCTGTCAGTGCCTGCTGCTACAGCAGTGGGCATTTGGCTTCAGGGATCAGAGTTAAATTTTTACTATTTCATCTTCACTCACATTTACTTTGACTGGCCAAAGTTAACACTGTCAGATTAAATATTTCAGGAAATAATTACATCTAGTCCAGTCTCCAGGGGGAATGTTTCAAAGCAGAGAAAATCTGCATCTGGGGACCAGTGAGGGCTTTGGAAAGGGAAACTAGAAGAGTTCAGGCAAAACAATCCAAATAGGAATAATAAAATGTTTAACTTCTATGATAGAGACTAGCCTGTATACCTCCCATAATCTGCAGAAAGCAAAAAGCAGATGGTAGAAGGTTTAGCTATTATTATTTATTAATAAGTAAAGCATGTGGCGTTCTGTTTCAGATTCTTTGATAAAGTAAATATCCTAATTAGAAGAAAAATAGGGCAGATTTCAGAGCCTAATTTTGCTGTTCAAGTCTTATGAATCAGTTAGACTGTGCTGAGGAAGGGTATTTGTTGTCTGGTGTTTATGGGGATGTTTGTCCACCAGGTGTGGTGAAAAAGCAGTAAAAGATTAAGGCTCATGAAAGTTTTCAGAGAAGGTAAATATGCCCCAATGAATCGGGATAGGACCACCAGGATCTTACTCCCTCAAGTTTCAGCTTTGACACAGAGTGGCTCCAAAATCAGTGTTACAGGCATTGAAAAATCACCTTTGATTCCCAGAGGAATCACTGTAGCTCTGTGCAGCTTCCACTGGAGCCAGCACATGGAGAAGGGGCTGGTTTGCCTGGGGCTCCCATGTGTGGTTGATGCCCTGTGCTCCTCTTGCCTTCAAAGCCTTTGCTCATTCTCCTCATGCCCGAGGATTGTCCTGGTGGGGCCAAATGGGGCAATGGGTTGTACTGAGGCCCTCAGCAAATGCTCAAGCTCACCCTCAGGACTTGTGCTTTCAGTGTATAAAGCACAGAATGCAATTATTTACAGAGGGGTTCACTCCAAATCCTGTGAGTCTAAATCTTAAAAAAAAAAAAAAAAAAAAAAAAAGGCATGTTAATATCAAAACCTTGGTTACTTGTGTAATTCCAACTATTGTCTGTATAACTGCCCAGCAAATGCTGTTTATCCTGGCTGCCAATAGTGTTTAGAATGATTTGGCACTTTTTGTATTTTCTCTTGAACACCAACATTGTGACTACTTACATGTCTCTTGGCTATTGTTTTAAAATGTTCATGTCACCTTTCCACTACGTATTTTTTCTCAAATTGTAGTGAGGTGGAGGGAGGCCATGTCATAAGGATTCATCCCTTGAAAATAATTACTGAGGACATCAAATAGCAGCAAATCCCACCAGCTCACAGTGAAATTTCTTTTACATTTTGAGCAATTTCTGGTGATTCTGAGCCATGGTACTCTTTCACCTTATTAGCAATTTTAGGAGAATTTCATTGTAGGAACTTACTTTTCAGATTTTTTCAAGTCAATGAAATTGAACATTTCCTTTGAAAATGGCCCCTATATTCTTGAAAAAGCAGCTACACTGGAAGTTGTGCACAGTTTCATGTTTACAGAATTATTACTGAGTTAAAGAGATCTTGTAATTACTTTTTTTAATAGAGCTGTAAGAAATGCTTGCTGTGAAATGGACAAACATATGAACCCCACCTTCATGAGGTGTGTCAAAGAGTTTTGTGTAAAGAGCTGAAAATCAGACTTGGTTCTAAGCCAGCTTGAGCCACACGAAATTGCTCATTGTGGATGACTGAAGCCATCTGCAGTTTAATTCTGCACTGAGAAAAACTCTGTGGTTACTTTTAGATTTGACTTAGCTTTGCTATAATCCAAAGCTCAAGATGAAATTCTGAATAACACAATCATGGGGACTGGAACTAAAGAAAATGTTTCGGTACAAAACATGTTTTAAGTGAAATCTAAGACTTTAACATAGCACATATTTTATGTTACAGTGACTTGTTGATTGCTGACTGCTCATATCACATTTTCAAGGTTATATGAAAGCAACTCATTTGTCCACTTGTGTCTGTGAAAAAATAACTTTTCCCATATTAGAAAACAATAATTTGCCTTTGTTTTGCATTCTGTAAGCATCAATGTCTTTTATGATCTTAATATATGGTCTTTCTGCTGACCAGTTGGTGTAGGTGGTACTTCCTCAAGAGAAGTATTTCCTGGAAAGGAATGAGGTCTCTTCCTAAAATCTAATCTAAATTCTTTGGTTATTTTCATAACAACTTTTCTCTTTGTCACTGGAAGGAAGAGGAAGGAGGGAGATGTTGAGCTGATGAGAATCTCAGTAAAGATAAGGAGACAGAAAGTGATGAGGTTTCCCTCAAAATAAATCAGAGAAAGAAAATTTTATTTTATTTTTTAGCTCCTCATTTTACAGCACTTTGAACATAATGACAATGTGATGGCAATGAAGACAAAGTTTAACTTCATGAAATCCAGTTTGTTTGGTTACTGTGACATGATACACTCCAGCCTTTAGGTGTGAAACAGCAATAGAAATAAAATAGTTAAAATTTTCTTCTTTCCTGAAGACAAGATAGGTAGGCTGAGTAGTCAACATAATTTGAGATGTTGCTTGCAGAAGTGTGAGAGAAAGGCCTTGGAATAGGATTAGAACAACTCACAAACATTAATGTTGGCAGGTTAATCATCTACTCTTTGGTTTCTCAGTAACTGCAAGAGATGCAGCAATAGTGAGGGCTTGGGAGAGCAGGTCTCCTGAGGTCTGGCACTTTGGATTGGTTTGGGAGCATGAATGCCTGAGATGGAAAGGTTCACTGAGCCATGAGCAGAGAGGTGCCCAGCAAAGCAGCCTGGCTTCTTGCAGGAGACCCTGGAGCTATAGAAGAGCCAGCAGAGCTGGGCTTCATAAGAGAGGGGCAGAGGAGTGCAAGGCACCTGCTTTCAAACCAGCCATAGTGCAGTGTGACAGGGAGGAACAGTCCCTCTGCAGTGATCCAGCTCTGCTCCTGCTGAGACCAGCTCCTGCAAAAGGACCAGCAAAGAGAGTGAAAGCAGAGAGAAGGAACTGAGACTTGAAAGTGGAAGTTACCACAGCAGAACACACCCCTGTTCTGGTACAGTGCCAGTAGTGAACACTGATCCCAATGGGTATTTTTCAACCTTTCTGTTGAGGTAGCAACTCTGTGGTTTAATGTCTGCTCAGCACAGTTCAGAGGCACTGCCATCTGCAATTGCATTTCACTGTGAAACCTGGGCAGACCAGGAAAGAACAGCATGGAAGAAGATAAATGTTACATTTGTAATCCATTCGGCCTCGTGCTGTCCTTACTGTCCCACAGGAGACACAGGCATTAGAAATTCCCCTTTGTAACACTGCTAGGGGAGCTGTCACAGAGGGCACAGGGGAGAGGGCGTGGTAGCAACACCTGAGTGGAGAGACTGATGTGTTTGTTACCTGAGCATGCCCACTCAGAGGCAGCTGTAGGTGAGCTCTTACCCTTTCCTTCTGCAAAGAGGAATGGGTGGAAAGAGCAGGGAATGAAAAGTCAATGCAGAAAATTTGCAATTTGATTTGTGACACATCCTTTACATTTTGACCCCACTATCAATGACTCCTGAATATGCTCTGTCTGCTTTTCTTATCATGGAGGAGGATTTGTTCATAGAGGTTTGAAAGGGACTTGTGAGGGATCCACTAGTTCCCAACACAAAGAACATTACAGCCAACCACTGGTACTGAACGTGCATAGAACTGCACAAACTCATCACACAAGAAGCTGTGACATCGTAGTCCCTGCATTTCTAGGATATTGGCTTGTTTGCTGATGCTTAAACCATCTCAGCAGAACATGCAAAACATATATGCAAAAAATGATCAGCCCCATAAAGGTTCTAGAATTTCAGTTTTGCTGCTCTTCTTCACGTTAACTAAACCATCCACAAAACCTTTCTTTTCAAAGGAACCATTTCATAACTTTATCCCTCTACCAGCTAGGAGAGTAGTCTGATAGTGTCACACTTGGACATGGAAGCAAACAGGAAAAAATGGTACAGAAATATCTCACCATACCTAAGAAGTATAGGAATTCAATTTCTAATTTTTTAAATTAATTTTTCTAACCACCTGGAACTTCCTGCAAAGTTTCCATGATGATTTATCCCAGAATATTAAGTCTGTGTCTTTTTTTTTTTTTTTTTTAATTTTAAATGTTAGCTCTAATTTTAAAGGATTATCACTTACCTACCCTATTATTTTGGAAAAAAGTTTGGTAAATATGTAATGCATTATCTTTAGGAATGGCAATTGCAGCAGGCAACTTTCTTCTGAAAGTTAATGCTGCCAGCTGGTGCTGCCAGCTGCAGTACTCACCACTTCTGGAGGGAGCTTGTCCATCTTTATCAAAGTGTGGCTGATCCCAGGCAGACAGAACTCTGTCAGACTGAGGAAGTCTTTTCTCCCATGCCTCTTCTGCACCTTCAGCTTAAATAACCATCCTACTCTGAGGCTGAGGTTAATGTTTACTTCGTATGATTTCTGTTGATTTATGTTTTTTGTAGCAATTGGACAATGCTTAAAATGGGTGGATTAAATATTTCAGTGCCTCAACAGGAGAGGGCTCTCTGAATGGGAACATTCAGTATCATGAGTGCTCCCTGTGTTGATGCAGGCAGTGATAAAGGGAGCAATCTAACATCTAAATCAGGTTTCAATTGCTGGAACACACACTGGCACTTTAATATCAGAGCTTCTTCTGTGGTTATTCCTTTAGAAGCAGTGAGTATATTATTTGTCATTTTTTAATAGAAAACTCCCTAAACAACCTAAAACTCCATTCAGACCTCAGCACGATGGCAATAAATAAGAATGGTTAAACTACAGAAAGAAAGGAATTATAGTCCTGCTAAAGAGGAGGTATGAAATACCATTTGTAATCATGTCAGGAAAAGGAAAAATAATTCATCATCCAAAGGTAGAAGAGTCTGGGGAGGGAAGTATCAACAATTGAGAAAGAGACAGGGACCGCAGACTAGTGATCAGAATCCAATTTTACTGTGAGTTACATATGCTTATGCACCATTTTTAGGAAGGCTAGTAATTTTTTACTACATTCATCGGGCTAAAAATCACACAGACAAACTTTACATTTCTACTTAATTCTATCTTCTTTCTTGTCGCCAGTCTTCATCCAATCTTCTTGTAATCATCAAAGCTCTGTTTGCTCTTGCCAAGGCACCTTGGACATCAAACTGCATCTGCTGATTAAATCCACAGTACTCTCTGCCTCAGCTCCCACGGAGAGTAATTGGAGGCTGCAGTGGCCAGCAGGGCTGGCAGCCCTTGAGCAGCACAGTGCACACAGTGCAGGGCTGCTGGGGAGCACAGCAGTGAAGTGTAGGACTGTGTGCTGGTGTGCAGCACCACAGTGCAGTGTCCTAGAGCAGCACACATATAGCAGACACTGGCCATCACAACTTCTTTCTTTTTGAGCAGTTACTTTTTTTACAAAACGGGCTGAAATTTTAAGCTGACTACTCTCTCAGTACTCTCTCAAAATCCTGCTCTCTGTCTCTCTCCAGGCCTCTTTTCTTCCAGCTCTCAGCACTGTGTGTGTATTTGTTAACCCTTGTGCCATCCATGAGGTACCAGAATACATTACAAGAACTTCCTCCTGATTTTGCTACAACTGATCTGCATGGACAGTGCAGTCAGTTTGCTCCAGAGGATGCAAGTGAGAGTTCTTCTGTACCAAATGCCTGGGATTAGGGCTGATCCCTGACAGTCACAGGGACAATCAGAACATGCAGTTACTTGATGTCAGCTCAAGGAAATTGAAGATTTCCTTGTATTCTGCCTGCTATTTGTTCATGTGCAGCTTTCATGATCCATACTAAGTCCTTTAGAGTGTAATAGCATAAAGAAATGACATGAAAATAGCTTGCAAGAACTATGGCTATGTTTAATCCTATCTTCATCCTGCTCTTAATCCTGCACAAAACTTTCTTATAAAGTAACATAGACACAAATCTTGCTGCTTTAAAATGACACAATGGAGAAAAACTTGAAATACAATTGACACGTTATGCCTGAACAGTGGAAATTACTCATAGTGGCTTATCAGAGCTTGGTGCAGAATGTCTTTTCTTCAGCAGCACACATCTCCACAGCCTGATGACGTTTCCTCTTAAACTGGCAGGTTTTGAATTCTTCTGTGATTTCAGAGGCTGACTTCCCTTTTGTTTCTGGGAGGAATAGGTAGATAAGAACCACTGAAATGAGCAGGACAGCAATAAAGATGAGGAAGCAGAAAGGACCAAGAAGCATCTGGAGATAAAAAATAGAACAAGATGAGTGATATCCTTGGCAACACTTGCCCCACAGATTCTTGAAACTTGTTGATTTGTTCCTGTGAAATAAGGAATAGGCTCACTTTACAGAAACAATACTTATCTTTTTCAGTCTGCTCTTGGGGCTGCAGCTGGTTTCTGAAATATTGGGAAATATTTTATAAAAATGGCCTCCATATGCCATAGCAATAAGGGATTCACAGTTTTGATCATCTGCAAGTCATTTCATCCTACTCCCTGTCAAGATCAGAAATCCAGATTAAACTGACAGTGTCAAAGAGAAGATTTGAATCAAATTACATACTACAGCAAAGGGGAAAATCATTCCAGTGAAGGCGAGGCCCAGCCAAATGACGATTCCACCAATGACAAAAGCAGAGGCCCTTGTTGACAGGGTGAAGATTTCATTCATGACAGCTACAACAACTCCAGCTGAGGGAAAAAAAACACACCAGTATAAAAAAGTGATAGAAACGTTGTAATTGAGCATTTCCCATAGAAGATACCTCGGCTTCGCTACTGTGGGAATTCTGTTGTGTTTTCAAGACATTCATAGTTGTCAGTTACAACCCTTACAATACTAAAGGATGACATTTGAATTTGGAGACTTTAGTAACTACTGGTTGTGTTTAGTCAGAGAACTTCTGGAGTAAACCCTGCTCTTAGGTGAGTGAGGTTCTACCAGAGAGCTGTAAGTTTGGGACTGGTGTTTCTGACATAGGTGTTGAAGGGTGATATTAAGAGAGGACAAGAAAGGACAGAGCAGTGCTAAGAGGCAGATTATGCATGCTGTCAGTCTTTTATAAGTAGGATTTTACAGGTAAGTTGAGAAAACTCTGGTATTTTAGAAAAGCCTACCTCTGCCCTTTGACAGAGATCAGCCATCTGAACCTGTATGCACTGAACAGTAATCACACCCTGCAAAACAAGGTTCAATCATGAATTGATAAATAAGAATTTATTTGGTTTGAACCTGTAATCCAGTGAGAGAAAACAGGGTCCTGATTCATCTGGATTTAATATATTTTGTTAAGGAAATTGTTTCTTGGGTAATTAATTCATCAAAAATTGAGATTCCCTCAATCTCAGTCTTAATTAAGCTGCTGATTTTCAAAGATATACTCACACATTCTAGTTCTACTTCTATATATTCATGGCCTGTGCTTTACCCTGTGGTCTGAGCTTTCCTGTTGCTTTTATTGTGGTACTCACCTGGTCCTAGTCCATAAGCAATGATGAATAAAAAGATGAGAATAACACTGCAGTAACGCAACCAGAGGAACTGATCCTACACAAAGGTGAAGAGAGGGAAGAGAATGAAAATTAACTTTATAGCTGTAATACATCTGATCCAAGCACAGGAACAGCAATATTTGTGAAAAAAACCATGATGCTGAGCTGTGTAAGAGATGTTCTCTAGATCTGATTATCTTTCTTTACTGGACACAGTGGAAGGCCAGAAGCAGCTCATGCTGTCACATCTACAGATGTGAGCTTGTACTTAGAAGCCATTCTGACCTGCTGGTTTGGACATGACTCTGCTGTCCTGCCTGGAGAACTCTGATGCAGGCCCACTCCCAGAGAGACATTTGCTTACACTCAGCAGAAGGCTTGTTTCAAGCAACACCAGTATCAGTGCCATCAGAAAATAACCACCACCCAGGAGCATCCGGCGTCCAAACCGATCGATTATGGAGCTCTGAGGAACAGAAAAAAGGGCACATTGCTGGCAGCATGGCAAAATCCAGCTGTGGGCCATCCAACAAATCAAGCATTCTCCTTGAGTTCTTTTTACTTCAGAGAACACAAATCTTATTGGCACCAACTTTGTTGTTTTGTTGAATTCCTTCCCACTCTCTACACTATGAATTACCACCGCTGCCCAGCATTGCAGCTATTTCCTAAACACTGTAATCAATGGAAGCATGTAGCAACTCCATTTGAATGTATAGATATATATAAATATATGGAAATGAGTACACATATTTTTGTTTGAATGACACTTCATAAGGGGTTCTTATAAGAAATTAAGATGAATGAAGATGGGACAAAACACATGAAAGCTGGGACAAAATTTGCAGTGGATGGTAACAACCACTGTACAGATTTATGCAGCACCACAGAAAAATTCTTTGGTTCATAAGGAGAAGATTCATTTGCTTCAAGAAGTAATACTTTAATTCTTAAAACCCCCAGGAAGCTCTGACTTACACAGAACATGATAGAGATGAGTTCAGAGATTGAAACTCCCAGAGATACATATGGGATTATGCTTTCCTGTAGGTTGGCTGTCAAAAAAATTTCTGAGGTGTAAAAGGTGATCTGGGAAATAAGAAAAGTAAAGCACAGTTAATAGATGTGATATGTGCTTATCCAGCATCACTTAGAACTAGATTTGTCATTACTGCAAAAACAGCAATACATTATTGGGCCATACTAGAGATAACATAACTGCTCCAGATGTGAGAAATCAAAAGGTTAATGGCAATCAAGAAAACAGATTTGTAAGGAGAAAAAAAGAAAGAGAAAAAAGCAGTTGAAAGTTACCTGTAAGACATGGGGGAAAGGTGTTGTTTTGGCAAAAAGGAAAAGGAAAGGGGCAAGACAAGAGAAAGAAAAGCAAATCTCAGTCATAGCACAGCACACATTGTGAAGCAGTTGATGCTGTTGCTAAACAGAAGCTCATCTGCAGAGTCCCTGAGGAAATGGGCACCCTTTTCCTGCCAGCAGAGTGCAGAGGGAATTCCATTGCTGGCAGCTGGGATGAACCACCTCCAGCACAGGCTGGAAAAGGGCTCATGGACAGAGACCCTTAGACAGGTGATAACATGGAGGGGAATGGCTGCCAGCCTGGGCTGCACTGGGCTCAACCAGCTCCACGTGGAACAGCTGAAAGGATGTTACTTAATGGATAAATGTCCTTTCTCAAATGAAATGAAACTGGATGGCAATAGCTGGCCATCTGCTACTGCAGAAGTCAAAGAAAGTGGTACTGGGTTGTTGTAAGCCTTAGGATGCTTGTAACCCTTTCCTCTACAGATTTCTTGGTTGTACCCCAGGGCAATGAAGGCAACAGTGCCCTTGCAGGAACTTAGGCTGAGCTGGAGCTCTTGTATTCCCACCTGAGAAACTCCCTAAAAGTTATGAACAATACTGGGGGTGATAGCACAGGTGTCAGACGTAGGCTCTGTGTGAGGAGGAATAATGTAGACCCAGAGGAAAGGGACCAGTTGGCATTGTGGCACTTTGGAGACTTAATAGGAGATCCAAGCATAGAAATAGGGCATACTCAACTGCACTGAGGCCACAGAGCTGCAGACTCAGCAAAAGGAGGAGCATGGTACACAGCTGTGGGTACACTGATCGTTCTCTCAGCACCTCTAGGACACTCATGATTTTGGTGCCTTTTGTCATAGCCTTTTCCTTCATCAAGTCATCAAATTCTGTGTGATAATTCCCTTCTCCCCAGAGTTGCTTCATGGCTACAGAAGAGACAGAATGAAGTGTACTGCTCCATCATTTGATCCACTCATAATTCTGTGGTTTTCAATTTTTAATGACGCTGAACATTTGCAGTTGAGTCCATGCTTTGGTTCATGAGTTACTGAGCAAAGGACTGGAAAGAATATCACTTACTGGAACATGGTGAAACTTCCCTGGAAAATGCTGTAGCAGTTAGGGGTAGATCTTAAATATCTCTGATGACTCTGCTTGGTCTGGAGGACTTTTATAATGTAATTATCAAGAAATTTGTAGCTGGCTAATAGAAAAGCCAATTCCTGCTGTTAGCTTCACTTTCCCAAGAAATATGATTTAACAAACTAAGGATCTAAAGTTTTATTTTACCTTTCAAGCAACCAGCTTTGTCTTCTTTTTGCATCAAGAGGTAGGGCGGGGACTCAGGAAAGAATGGCAAAAAGAGCAGTTGAATCAATGCCACCAACCCAGAGAAGGACAATAGCACATTCCACATGTCTTCAGTTCCTAAAAGATCTCTATGAAGGCATGTTAGAATCTATTTATAGTCCAGTAAAATTACAGTTTATAACTAAATTGGTATTTTCTAAATTCTAGGCTAGCTAAAGGGACACAAAATACATATAGTCATTGAAAAGTTCAATTGAAATAGATGAGGTTTAGGTTAGCGATAGGAAAACAGACTAATATTTTATTTCTTTATTAGACTAATACTTCAGTTCTTCTGCATGACTGACATTTTTCTTAGACTTTTAATTTCTGAAGGTCAGAATATTCCCACAACAGCTCTCTGAACCAACATTGCAACTCTGCATGAGGTTATCAAGAAATTAGCAAAACTTTTACATCTCTGAAATTTATTAAGTATAGTTACATACAATCTTTTCTTATCAACTTCAGCAGAGAGACTGCACCTCCAGAGGTCGAGTCATGCTTTCTCAAGAGGAAGGCCTTTCTCTCCCCAGGGAATGACATGGAAACCTCAGTAACTTGTATAGGGAAGATGCCTCCTTTTTGACTGCTGTAGCTGAGCAAAATAAACCCCTACCTTTAGTGTATGTCTGTTTCTAGGACTGGGAGAACACCACTTCCCTTCTATATAGAAGAAAAATAAATATAGAACAGGCTGAGAAGGAGTAGCACAAGCACCTTAATCCAAGAATTCTTGCTAGAGTTTTTCCTAGTGCAAGAAACACTGTGGAGGTCACATTTATAAATCCACGTAGCTTCTTAGGTGAGATCTCTCCAGCATACTGAACATGGGCATTCATATGTATTCCTGAAGGGAGAAGACAGGAGAGTGTTAAAACTGTGGAGAGAGAGAGAGAGGGTCCCTTTCCAGTTCCCTTTCAGCTCTCTCCTCTCTCTTCTGAACCCTTTCCCATATATTCTCTGCAAAAATGGGCTAAAAATATACCTTTTACTTTAAGTGAGATCCATCAGATCTCTCTACAAGACCTTCTGAAGGCAAAGGACAGCTCATCTTACCTTGCCCCAATCTGTTCCTTGTTCCATTGGGTGACAGCTCATTCCTGGGTACTCCCAGCAGGAAGATTTCTGTATCCACCCCAAAGAAGTCCCATTACCATGGAATGTGGGGAGTCCTACCAGCAGCGATGCCCTCGAGGAAGCGCCCGACCAGGATCATCTCAAAAGCCTTGGCTCTCCTGCTGAGGCCAGTGTGCAGCGTGGCCATTATCAGCACCACGTCATTGAGCAGCAGGCATTTCTTCCTGCAACAGTGAGCAGCACGTGGGTATGAGCCATGGTTTGCTTTTTCTTCTTTGACACATCTCTGACTCTTTTCCTCTGGGTTTACAGACTGAAGTCATATTTAAACCCATTGCTTATAGGACAACCAAATCTGGTTATGGAAAAGCACAGTGTATTTGCAGAGGAGTGGAAAAGGAAAAGCTAGACTCCTCTTACTGTGTGAGGCTGAAGGAAACTCCTGCAGGGTCAAATGTCAGCAAAAATACAGGAATTGTATGTCAACAAAAACTGTGAGAGGGAATCAGAAATATCGGCATGTTCTCGTCTCTGCAGTGCACCTAGGTGTAGTTTTACATGCTGGGTAAATTCTGTGGCAGCAGGGGGCAGTGAAATTCTGATATCCCTTCTGTTAGCTGAGTAATATTTAATAGCTCTGGGTAGTGAGACACTGGGAAATGTACTTACTTTCCAAGTTTTGCAGTCAGGCACCCACTGCACAGACACCCTATCACCCCACCAAGGCAGTACAGAGACACGATGAAGGACCACAGCAGCATCAGCGTCTCCTGAGGCAGCGCAGAGCCGTATCGCTCCAGCCAAGTTTCATTGATAAACTTCTGAATATACTGGGACAAAAAAGAGATTTTTCTTCCACCAAGGCACTAATCATAATGTTCTTCATAATGTTTACAATTAAAAAAAAAATCGATTAGTAGTTGTGACTAAAAGCGTGACTATAGGACATTTGTTTGCAAATAAGGATTGATATTTCCTCTCATACAGCCTAATAGTGTACAAGCATCTTTCAAAAATTAATTATACTCTTTAGTGTATTGAATCCTACCTCTCCTACACCAAAAAATAAGGATCTTATATACATTATAGTGAAGTGCAAATGTTCTTGTGGCCAGTAATGGATATAAAAATGGATATAAAAAGAAAAGGAGGCTGACTCTTTTAGCTAAATTTGGTTTCTTTTTTTTTCTCTATGGTATAAACTTTAAGGAGTTATCTGAGTATGTTGTTTCCACAAAATTCTATGGGAAGTCGTATATGGAGCACAGCTCCTTGCAGTGACAGCATGGCATTGGAAACAGCTGGGAATAAACTGACATAGAAACACCTCAGAGCTTTTGTAAAGCATCTGCAAAGTGTAAGGCCTAAGACATGAGGAACAGTTAGAGGTGGGATTTTCTTTCCTCCAGCTTTGCCTACCGGAGAAGTGTAATTGATCACAGACATTTGAAAGCCAGAGAGGTGGGTTCCACCAATTCCCAGCACCACAATCATGAGCCATAGCCTCCGGTATTGAACCTGCCAAAGACACAAAACACATCCTAAGCTCCTGACACCAGCACGCCTTTCAGACCATGAGATCATTTACAGGACCTGATATCTTCACATTTCTATGACTAAGAAACCTTTAACATGCAAAAACCTATCTTGAATTTTACAATAATTAAGCAAAATTAATTGTTAAATTGTTAAAATACTAATTTGCGCATTCTGCCATGTTCCTCTCCTGGTTATCAGCAATCTGAAAAATTAAAATCTCTAATTCTGTTAGTTCTGCTAACCACAGAAAACAAAAATCACAAAAACCTTGTTGAGATCATTTGTGTTTAGGTAGAAAGAAGCTACAGCTTCTTGAATCCCTTTTTGCTTTCACCTTTGCCTCCTCAGGGACAGTGTTTTCCATTTTCCAGAGATGACTCAAATCTGTCCTCTCAAAACTTATTTTTTTTTACATTTCACTTTATCAACCCTGTATGAAATGACATTTTTAGAGGCCCTATCTGAATGAGTCCTATTGGAAATGCTGTGTTTCTATGACATACACTGAATTTCAGAGCATTTCTCACAAGCACATATGTTCTCAGGCATTTAGTCAGGTCACACTTTAAACTGATGAGTATCTTCGATTGTCCTTGAGAGTGCAGAGCAGTAGAGTGGGAGAGGTTTTTGTGTTTTGTGTTTTTCACTGATACTATGTTCTCTATCTTATCCCAAATTCCCATCTCTCCTGGTTTCCCATGTCCTCTTTTAAACCTCTCACTGTTTTGCATTTCTAATGTATTTTCTACAGATGCCATTTAGTCAGTCATTGCTCAACCAGTGTTGTCCCAAGCTCTGTTGCCCATTTTTATTACAAGAAAAAAATTATTCCCTTTCCTGTAATCTTAAAGACCACACTGCTGTTAGTGACCTGGGGTAGAACACAAGAGTTTGGATACTCACCAGGTCTGAGAGGAAACCAGCCATTTCCCCTTGAAACCCTGCCTGCTCTGAGAGCCCTTGTCAAGTCTGCCAGATGAGAGAGATGGGTTCCACACTGAGATTATAAGAGTTTGGGATCACAGCACAGAAGTTAATTTCTAACTATGTGGCTTTTAGCAATTTGTGTCCTCCCCTGACACTGGCCAGGGCCTCTTCTTGCTGGTTTAATTATTCTAAGACCCAGATATCACAAGCTGATTACAACATTAGTAAATGTTTATCCTTCTTGAATTGGGAGAACTCACCCTTACTCACACTGCTAAAACCCCTCTGTGTTCCTGTAGTGTGAGGAGTCAGCCAGTGCCACCATCTTCCCTTCAGTGGAGCACAGCCCCTCTTCACCTCTCTGAAAAGCAGCTTGGGCAGGGGAGGTTTTCCTCCCCTCCAGTCTACAACAGGCCTTTAGAATTGTAGTTCAGCCATAATGCCTCTTCTTGCCTGCTGGAAGATTTATAATTGCTTGAACAATTTCCCAGATGCAGGAAATGAAGTATTGGAATATTGGCATTTTGTATCCCTGTTAACACCCAGTTCTTTAGAAAGGCTCAGAGTTTTTCCAGAGCCCTTCAGAAGCCTGTCTGTAACACTGGAATTGACCCACTGTGTGCCAGAGCAAGATGCCACATCTCAGTGGGCAAGGAGCTGATGAACCTGGAGGAACTAGAGGAGAAAGGAAGATTTTTCTTTGAGCTGAGGATGGAAGGAAAGACACACATGGCAGCTCTGGGCTTTCTGGACTTTTCTGGAGAGGTTTCTAAACATCATCTGTGGCTAGTTTTTATCATCTGGTTGATCCAACAGCCCCTGCAGAGCCCTGTTCCTCTTCCTCCTGTTGTCTGTGTCCCTCCTAGAATACTCCTACTGCTGTCTCATTTTCATCTGGCCTCATGCTATTGTTCAATGCTGTATGATGGAAAAAGAAGCCTTAAATGCCTAGTACAGCTTTTATTTATTTTTCTAAAGAAGAGGGCAAGATGCATCCCTCCACCTAGGATTTGAACCCTCCAAGAAATGTTCTTTTTCCAGACCCAGTATGGAGCTCATCCAATACCCTGGACGTGGAGGGATTTTGTCTTCAGAGATGCCCTGTGCTGCACTGGTGTGATCCTGGATCCTGGAACTGCAGATTCACTAGTACATCTTCAACCTTTATTCCCAAACCATGATAGTTTTTGGCACTGTCAATGATTTACCACACTTTCCCTCTTGTGGACAGCCTTTAGTAGGAGGGGACAAGCAAGGCAGGTTGAACACAATCATGCTGTAGAAAGATGTGTACAAGGAAATGAGTTTTTAATGTCTTGTAAGACAGTAAAAACTTCCTCCTTGGAAACCAGTAAGTGTGAAAAACACCAAACCAAATAATGGCCTTTAAAGTAATAAATTACCTAATATTTTCTTTTCAAAACACTTGCAATGCTTTTTTTTTATTTCCCCTGCATTTTTGACCAGAAGAAAGAATGTATGTTGGTTGTTAAAGTGGCACTGTGCAATCAATGATCTCAAGCCTTGAAACAATAAACTTCATCTAGTTTTTTTGGTAGTATGATAATTGTCATGGGAGGGATGGCTGTGTTGGGAAAGTTCCCTGCTCCTGACATGAGCCTTTGGTACTGCCACAAAAACTGCTGGAGGACAATGTGAAGATAAAATAACAGGAGCCTTAGGGCTGTGAAAAAAACTGCTGCTCAATATTCAGATCCTTTTGCAAAATTTATTGTGCAGCATCTGCATCAGCTGATAGTGAAGATCTCATCTCCAGAGCAAGACAGACACAATATTCCTTGACCCCAACAACACTGCCCCAGAAGATGGGGTCTCCTTGGTCCCTGACTCTTCATTCAATGAAAATCATTCCAGGCACAATCAGAAGGATGTGTTTCCCTAGTCACAGCTTTTTATTTCCTTATCAGAAAACTGTAAAGCATGAAGAAGACCAAAAACGTGTCATGTCATACAGCAATGAACACAAATGTAAAGCTGTTTTAACCAGGTTTTAGAGTGAAAATGTGAAATATTCAAAGACCTGGAAAGAAAAGCAGACAGTCACACGTATGGGTTAAATTCAAGAAAGGTGTCCCTCTTCTCTGTCTCGTGTAGCAGTTACTCTCAGGGCTGAATCCCACCAAAGCCCAGGGTTCTCCAGGCTGAAGAGACACTACATAGTCATTGGCAATGAAGAAGGAGAATCTGCACACTGCATTTGCCCACTCATGATTTCCTGCTGTTCTGCTTTCTTTGCTCTTTGCTTTCTTTCAGTGCTCACATATCCTTGTTTTTCCCAATAGAAGAATCTCCAAGACTGTAAACGTGGGGGGAACATTGCATACTGGTTCTGCCTGCTGACAGGCAAGGCACTCTTCTTTCACTGCATTAAAGAGCTAAACATTTCTTTTCCTGTCAACTGAAGCTTTTCTCTGGGAAGGCTCATCAGCACAGACTTGTTAATAGGAGCACATAATTTCAGTGTCAAAGCTTTGTCTTCTTTGCATGTTTGCTGTACCTCTGGACCTTCCAGAATCACTTCTCCCAACTGTGGAATCCTGGTTTTGCCAAGAAAATAGCAGATCCTGTGTTTTCAGTTTACAACTGGAAGCTTGGAGGGACTGACAAAGTTCTTATTTTCTCTATAAACGGTGTTAATTTTTTTTCTACAGAGGAATTAATTCAGCTCATATTTCAGGAGCTGGAGAGAACCACCAAGTTCATTCTGCACCCTGTACTGAAGGTGATTTTTTTGTGGATCTATGGATTCTCTCTTGCTTAGTGAGATTTCTGGGCACTACAGTAATAAAAGACCAAAATATGAAGTGGAGGGTTTGTTCTTAAAGCCTAGTAACAGTCACCAGTGAGCAGTTACTCTGCTGCAGGGCTGCCTGTCCCTTCTTCCCACGGTAGTTGAGGTGGTTGAACTCCTCCATGACCTGCAGCATGCTCTTTCCTTTGGTCTCTGGCAGCACCAGGAGTACAAAAATAGCCATGGACAGGCAGTATGTCAGGAAAATGATGAAACAGAAATTACCAAGAGCTTCCTACAGGAAAACAAAGAGAAAAATGTGTTCATAAACATTTCTTTTGATTTCTTTCTCTCATGTTATAGAGTTTCTGGGTTTGTATTTACTAAAAGGACTTGGTCAGAGACCACGTTGATATAAATCCTACTTCAAATAACATCTGACAGTGTCAGTGCTTCTGTCACTGTGTCTGTGTTGTCTATGTCACTCCAACTTGTGTAGAGTCAGCAGCATTTTGTGGGCTTGCTATACTTCCAGTAAATACCTGGTTAAAAAGGAAGAGGCCATCAGAACTGCAATTAATTTGGGCTCTGTCTGTTGGATGAAGTGTTGGTAAGAGAAGCATGCTCTGGGTTCAAGAGGGGTCTAACTTCCTCTGAACTGAATCAAACACCCTACTTTGCTTACCACAAGGAAAGGGAACACAAGTCCAAGGACAAAGAGTTGAATCCAGTTTGTAACACCATTAAAAACATAAGCAGTTGGTCTGTATGACTGAATGAATATTTCTGTGATCAAGGGGCATGCTACTCCACCTGAAAAAAAATATTGAAGAAAGAAGGAAGCTTAGAAATTTTTCAAGATGCTTCTGTACCTCATACTTAATTTTGCTGCATAAGTTCATGGCTTTAAGTGGCCAGAAAGTCTCTGAAGTGGTGCTTGGCTCTTCAGAAAAAAGGCATGTAGGTATGCAATAGGAAATTAATTTTACCTCCTACCACAGTTTGGAGGGAGATATCAACACCTGCACTGAATCAGAAGGAGAGATTCATGCCTATTGTGGAACAGTTATGCCTGGAATCTCTCCTAAAGGCTGCAGTGAGGAAGGAATGAGTGAATAAATGAAACAATTCCAGTAGAAAGTACCAACCTGGCCCAACACCAAAGCTCATGATGAAAATAAAGACCAGTGCAACAGAGCAGTATGGTACCCAGAAAAAGGAGTCCTGTGGTAGGAAATGAAAAGCAAATAAAATCAGAAATCTAAATTTTATTTATCTAGCTCCATTACAAATGTTAATCACTATTAAGTATGTCAATGTTTAACATAGATCTATTTCCTCTACTTTTAGAAATATCATGAGATAGCCTTGGCAGTGATCTGGGTTGTGTAAAGCTACTGCCTTTAATCCAAGTGTACATGGCTGGGAACAGACCTCTATGAATATGATGGTTAGCCCCAAAAATACTTCCACTCACTAAAAAGTGATTTGTGGGGAGGGAAGTAGTCCTGATATCTGTCATACAATAATACATGGGCACAGTTCCAATGCATCAGTGGGGTCTTACCTGCAGTGAGAGCGTGACTGTGAGGAGCCCTAGAGCCAAGGCCATGATTGTGTAGTTTTTCCACAGCAGTGTCTTCCTCCCTGCACGATCAATGAGGAAGCCCTGCAAGCAGGAGGAGATGCTGCCAGCTCCAAGGGACAGCTGCTGCTGAGCTGCTCCAGTCCCTGCCTTCACTGGCCAGGCAGGGAATCACTGGGGGACTGGGCACTGGGGGCCAGCACCTCTCTGGGAGTGTGGGGAAAGGCAGCTGGGGGGCCTGAGCAGGAGCTGCAGGGAGGAGGGTGCAGGGTGCAGGGAGCACTGGCTGGGCAGAGGAGGTCAGAGATGGTGTTCTGCAGGCAAAGGAGGGCCAGGCAGGAGAGCAGAGTAGGAGTGCTTGCACTGTTAATCGCTGTGATTCCTGCAGCCCTGAGTCCCACTGACAAAGGACATCCGCCCTTCCTCCACGGGGGAGCTGGGATTCCCAAGTCTGGCCCAGAATGGGTTGTGATTTGACAGAAAGACTCAACTCTTTCCAGAAGCTCAATGAAAATGTCCATGTTTGCAGGGTATGGGGAGAGGACTTTGGGGAATCTGATCAGCTCTGTGGTTCATTTGTTGCAAAAATATGATTCCTGAAGCTCCATTTACAGTATTTCTAAAGATCAAAATGAGCAATGTATTGCAGCAGAACAACATTCAGCTGAAAAGCCACTTACACACAGAACTGTGGAGAGGATCTCAGTGGTCCCAACCCCCAGGGAGACATAATGGGTTTGAGAAGGGGGGATTCCAGCCTTTATAAAGATATTGTATGCATAAGAGTAAACCTGGAAAGAATAGAAATTTGTGAAAGCCGTACACATGTGGCCATGTTTACACTAGTGTCTGTCTTTTTGGATGGAAAATAACTAACCAGACCTTAACAAAATAGAAAATCATCTTATCATAACAGGGTAATCCATAGAAATGCCTTCAGAAGATACTTGCTAAAACATAGCTCTTATCCCAGATCCCAAAGCTCCAGGGGAAAGGATTGTAATAAGCAGCAACAACAGACCCCTCCCTAAGGCAGTGTTGCAGTCATTCCCAGCTCCTTGCAGAGTTACTCTTGCTGAGAAGCCGAGCAGAGGGCAGAGCACAGCGGGGCACGTACCACATTGGTCCCGATGAGCTGCATGCAGGAGATGACGAGGAACAGGGTGATGAGCTGCCAGCGCACTGCCCTGTCCCGCAGCAGGTCCCAAACGCCCTTGGCCTTCTCCCCACGGATGGCTTTCTGCTCTGACATCATGTCATCTATTTCAGCCATATGGTCCCCATCTCCCCAGAGCTGCTTCACAGCTGGAAGGACAGGAGAGGTGACCAAGCTCACCAGCACAGACATGAAACCAGAAGATTATTTCCTGCTTTGCAGAGTATCTTATTAGAACTTCATGCTCTGTTCTTGTGTGAACTTCCTAAAGATCTGGGCTCAGATATGACACAGGTCCAGATAATTCCTGTCTGGTTTTGCCCATAAATTTTAATATGACCTCACCTTTGGCCAATAGCTGCTGACAGTCCTTCAATGTAAGTCACACCTAAAGTCTTACCAATCCTTCCCTGAATACCCTCCTGCTAAAGGTGCAGTTCCAGTGCTCACTCCAAAACACAGACAAGATAAAATTACTCCTACATATAAAAAAAGTTTGCATCCAAGGAGTTCTATCTTTTGATAGTTAAATACCCACAGTGGCTGTTGCTGAGTTTCTGTCAGTAGCTGCTGTTAGGGTTACAGAACAACTGGAATGCTTACAGGTACAGCATGACAGTGCAGAGCCTCTGTTGGTCACACAGAGAAGGTTCTGTATCTGTACTCTGACAGCCCAGGGCAGAATCTGCATTGCTGCAAATACAAGCTGTGTGTGATCACCTCCCTTGGAGGACCCTAGCAGAGGGTAAGGGAAATACTAGTGCCAAGAGAGCACTAATATTCAAACAGAAGAGGCTGACTTTCATTTAAGCTGAAGGTGCTTTCAGAGCCAAAACACCGAGCCTTTCCTGGCTCATCTGGGGCTTCACTGTGTTTTCCCTTGTTTCCTGAAATGAATGATTTATGGGTCATTTCCTTACCTTTGATGCATCCCTCCTTGTCCTTTCGGTCAATGAGCAGGTAGCGAGGAGAGTCTGGGAAGAAGGGGAGGGTGAGAAGCTGAACAAGGGCAGGGACTGCATTGGCTGCCAGGAGAATTGGCCAGAGAGCCTCCACTCCAAGAACTTCTCTGGAACAAAAGCAGCAGGGTGAGAGAGGCTGAGGAACCGTGTGCGCTGGCCGTGTGAGCAGACACCGACACAGGATCATCCCCAGCCCTGCCGGGTGTGTCCCGGCAGCTCCCACCAGGAGTCTCCAGCAGGGAGTGCAGAGGGCATGGCCTGCAGCACAGTGTTGGCTACTGCTGCCCAGTGCTGGGCACAGCAAAGCCACCTTGTCCTCCTGCAGCAGCTGAGGGCTCACAGGGACCGACAGTCCCAGCACAAGCACTGAAGGAAAACCTGCAGGGGCTGATCCCTCTGTTTCTGATCCAAGTAGGCTCACATTACCATTATTACAAGATCCATGAGTTACCAGACTGGTACTGACTGCCCCCAATAGCAACTGCTGGGCATAAGCATGCACTGATACATGCATGTATTTTAATAATGGAAGAAATTGAGTATGTTTTAGACTCTCTTACCTGAGACCCAGAGCAAATCCTATAAATTTTCCAGCAGCAATAGAGGTAGAAGCTGTTATGGCAACCAGCCCTCGGAGCTTCCGTGGAGCACATTCCCCAGCATACATGATATGGACATTCTGAGCTAAACCTGCAGTGACAAAGGACTCTTAGGGCAGTGAAGATCCTCCTGGGTCTGGTGTTTTGGAGGGGAACACTATGGACACTGCCTATAGGGGTTGGCTCTCTGACACATTTTTATCTGTGCTGAGGATGTGGCTGCCTGACATGCAGCATGTGCCCCATACTGTGGCCTTGTGTCTTTGCTAAATATTTCACTAAGTAAGTATGGGCCCCTGGGAAACCTGTCCTTCAGCAGGCTGGCCTTCTCTTACATTATTTCCTACAGCCACATGTACTGACAGGACTGTGGTTACCCCCTCTAGTCTTAGATGACATTTTTCAGTGCCTGTTCAGATGCTATGTGCTTTATTTTCTGATTGAAACCACTAAGTTGGCAAATGCTGTACATTCTATTTGCTCAGTGAATTAATTAATATTTATCCTCTCAATTTTTTTCTGGTTAGTATTATCTTTATCCAACTGCTCAGGGATCAAAAGCACTGGCAGAATGTAGCCTTTTGAGGGATCTGGAAATTAGAATTGATAATTCTAATTGAATTGGCTTGAAAACCATTCCCTTGTCTGTAATGTGGAGGGCAGCATCAGGCACAGCAAAAAGCAACAGGAACAACAGAGGCCAGTTCTCTATTGAGTGAGCAAGCTTCCCTGAAATATTGCATGTTTTGGCTTATCAGAAATTGGCAGTACCTTTTGTACAGGCTGGAGATAAAGATAGAAGAAAGAGAAATGGAGATGTCATACATTATTAATTTAATTATGTTTGTGGTTTCTTATTTAGTTAAAAATGCACTCAGCAATCATGTTCTCTGCAGAACGTAGTAAAAAATCTGTGATCTGTTTACTCAGGCTGGTGAATCCTTGTGACCCTCAGTCACTGCTCTTCCCACTATTTGATACCACAGGTAGGAATGCCAATTTACCTCCACAGACTCCAGAAAATAACCTTCCAGCCATGATCATCTCAAAAGATCCACACAGCCGGCTGAGTCCCATCAGAGCTGCACCCAGCAGAGCAGGGATGTTGGCAAGCAGCAGGGCCTTCTTCCTGGAATTCATTCAAATTAATGTGAGCATAAATACTGCCCTTGCCTCATTCACAGCCTGACAGGAGTGGCATGAAGTGTACCGTGGTTACAGACTCAGTGCTGGCTTCTGAGATCAGCTGCAGTAAATGGGAAATGGCAATGAGGAAACGTGTCACAGACTGATAAATTAGTTGAAGATTTTGGTGCCTCTAGTGGAGTCAGTATCTACACTGGAGAGCAAGCTTTGTGAGTGATTGTCTCTGAAATTCTCTTTAAAATCCAAGTACTTCTTATATGACTTCCCTGGACTGGATTTGCTTTGCACTTAGTAAGGGAGAGGGTATGATTTTCCTTGTCATCATCGGCAGATTTTCCATTCTGTTTCTTCACTATACTGGTCTTTAATTGGAAGCCCTGGACTGCTCACAATGCCACATTACAAGCAGTGTTTCTCCTGAGACAGAGTTTATTTTTCTGCAGTTGTGGGTGTAAACAGAAGGAATGGTGTAACCACTTTTCCTACCTTCCAAACCTAATGGACAAGTACCCAGCAGAGGAGGAGCCCAGGAGCCCACCGATGCTGTAAATGGACACAACAAAGGACCACATCAAAGTGATCATATCTGCACTGGGAGAGGAGCCATATCTCTTCAGCCAGGTCTCACGGATGAAGCTTTGGATGTACTTTAAAAGGAGAAAAAAAACACAAAACAAACAGTGGACTCAATCGACATGTATTTGCATAATTGCACTGCTTTTTAAATTCTCTTACCCTTATCGGTGTTTTTGATACATTTCTATCAATAACCTTGGTTGAAATCTTAGCCCCAATGAAATCAATGGGAATTTTGCCATTAACATCCCTGATGTTTTAGCAATGAGATCCAATGAATAAATATATCAATATTAAGTATCAGCTGTGAGTGCCAGTAAGAGAATGGTAGTCTGGTCTTCTGTTTCTGTGCTAAACCCTGATTTTTTTCTGTACCTGATCTTTTCCTGCCATTCCTGCTTGTCTCTGGTGACAGTATGAGCTGAGTGTCCTTGGTACCATTCAGGATGATAAACACCTTCCCCAGTTTTCCAGCTACAGGTAGAGTGCTGACCTCAGCTCTAGAGCTACAGTCCTTCCTTGCCCTATCTCACCTTACAGCCACTTGGAAATTGTGTGTGTGTGGTCAAGCACATGGTACAAGGGACTCCCTGAGCAATGGAGAGAGGAGAATGCCCTGGGACCAATCCACTCAGTAAAGAGAAAAAGGCTGACTTTATGGATATCATTCATCCTTCCCTTTCCCAGTTCTGTCACATCAGACAGAAATTCAAACCTCCTGAAACACAAGAGCAGTAGCAGCTGCTCTTAGAACTAAGAAACCACGCTAAGTCTAATTTTGGAAACACAAGTAAAAAGTTAGCCATTGCATATAGAGGCATGAATGCCAGAGAACAGTGAAATCCTGGTAGCTCACTCTTTGAGCTCTCCACGCTTACCTCAGCAGGAGAATTGATAATGGAGACTTGCAATCCATAGTGGAAAGCTCCAGTAATGCCCAGGACAAAAGCCAGGAGGAAAAGGTTGTAGCTCATTTTCTTGCAGGAAATAAAACCAGCAAATGAAGTGGTTCAGCTATCCAGAAATGCCTGTGCTTTCCTTGGGAGTTCTAACAATTTGAGCAATGCCACACACCTGCCTCCTGCTCCTTGGTCCTCTGAGACCAAGGAGCCAGCAATAGGAAATCCCAGCTACTAAAGCACAGGGCAGTGAGAATGCTGAGTACAGACCAAGCTCACAGGTGCCTCCCAGAACCCAGTTACACACTTCAGTGCTTCTGTCTTCAGCTTTGGCCATCTTAATCTGCACTGTCATAGTTGTGGGAGCATAGTGCAATGTGCAAGCATTTTATTAACAATTCCAGCTATTTGTCCTTTCTTCTCCTCCTTTCCCACTTGTTAGCTCACCTGAATGAATGTTTTGCTCAGTGACTTGGGTGAAACTAGATGAACATTTGGGCATTGAAGGGCAATCCTGGTTTCATAGTTTATTCACCTTTTCTTAGAACTCTCTGATAGGAGGCTTAAGAATATAGGACTGCAATACATGCACCTCAACCCCTGCCACTGCCTCTGCTCCCTGTTACTGACTGTCCTGGGAATATTCTGGCCAGCAATGACAGTGTGATGCTGCATCTCTATGCCTGAATATTTCATATTCAGACAATGACTGCTGAGCATTTACAAGCTGATTTCTAATCCGGGGGATGTCATTGCTAGAATGGGCATCAAACCTCTTCACATCAACTTGCATGCAAAGGTAGTCATCCCCACCTGCAGTCTAGGTCTTTCCTGATGCTTTCTTAGGCTACTTTAGAAAAAGTTCCTTTTTATGTAGAGAAAGAGGAGTCTGAGATAATATTTCAGCACGTCATTTTGCTCTCTTGTGGTGTTTATACTCCCTTTGGTTTGTTGTGCTGAGTGGGTTGTTGTTGTTGTGTTGGCTGCTGATGAAGCTGGGGATAGCTGGTGAGCTGTGTGCTCCTGCCAGGGTTCTGGGCGGGCTCTGGCAGCAGCTGTGCACAGCAGGAGCTGCAGGAGATGAGTAAAGGACAATGAGGAAAGCACCAATGGAAGTCGAAGTCCAAGGGCTGGTGCAAACTGGAGTGGGCTGGCTTGGACTCCCAAAATCATGGGCTGGGTAATCATTTATCACAACCAAAGGAAAAGTTCATGAGTGCTACCTCGAGCCTCAATTCAAAAAGCCTTTTTAAGCCAACTTGGCCAAGACAGACAATAACTGTGCATCCAGCTGTTGAATTATCAGCTGACTGATCAATTGACTCTCCGAGAGTAATGGTCATTGGCTGAAAGTTCAAGTCTGTATCCCTATGTAGACGGCAGATGCTAGGAAAGTTTAATGTCAGTTTTAAATCCTGACTATAAAATCATTAGTTTTATCCATCATTTTCGAAGGGAAATGTCCAAGATGGTCCTGTGAAAAGGCTTTTGCAAGTTATTCAAACAGCTTAGTGGGGAATTCCTTCTCCTGTGTGTGGCTGCCCTTGGTGGTTCCCCAGGCTAGGATGCCGTGTGTCTTTGGAAGAACCCCAATACCAGCTGGGTTGCAAATGAGAGCTGGTTTGTGCAGAGGAGCAGTGTTTGAAGACAACAGCAGTACTAGTTTTCTTTAGTGTTGATGGTTTTTAATCAATCCAACAGTGCACAGTTATTTGATCTGCAAACAGTAATATCATCTGTGAGTCTCTGAGGATCACTTTTCAAGATGTGGTTTTGCCAACACTTCATATGATAAGAAAATGTGAACAAGTGTCATAGATTTCTCAGCTGAAGGTGTTTTAATTCAGTATCAATTAACCAACTTGTTAAATGCTTCAATTAAAATTTAACAACTTAGGCCAACTGAAATGTAACCACTGTCTGCGTTTGCTTAATCAGTTTATAGACCCCTGATTTCAGGCCACAGTCAGAAAAAAATGGTGGAAGCTGGAATTAATGTTTTCTGCCACTTGTATTCACAGGACTGGCTCTAAAAGCCAGGAAATCAAGTAATTGTGTATCATTTCTGACCAAGCCTGTTTCATACTGGCAGGTGCACATGGCCTCTGTCCATGCAGGGCTCTGGGAAAGGCACAGTCCTGACTCACAGGAGTAGCCACAGAAGTGGCCAAGGTGAGGACCTCTGGACACTGGAGGACTTTTCTCTGACCTGTGTGTTCCAGCAGGGTGAGCCAGGCCTCTCCCTCTGCCCTGGCAGTCTCCTCAGTCCATCCCTGTTTCCTACCCTGCATGCTCCCCACTATCTGCTTCCCTTCTTTACTCTGCTTCACTTCTGTCTCTTCCTCTGGTCCTCACCAAAGCAATGACAGAATATTTTGCCACCATCATGATGGTAGTGGCACTTTTTGCTTTGACTTTGTGTTTCACTCTTTCCATCTGCCCCTCACTGCTTTCTCCAAACTATAGTAATGAAAAGTATCTCTTCAGTTCCCAATTCTATGGAGTCCTGCTCTTGTCTTGTCTCAAAATCCTGCATACTTCAAAATCCCAAGTATTTTCCAAGAGCAGAGGTAGTTGTTCTTGCCCATGTATATATATTAAAGACTTCTAAAATAGCAGTACAAAGGAGAAAAGGTTTACTTTTATTTTTTATACACTGTAAACTTTGGGTAGTGAAAGAGAGTTCTTGCACAGACTCCTCTTCTGAGAAATAGATCTGCTGCTCCATTCATGCCCAGCATGACAGTAATACACTCCAGAAATGTTTACAGTCTTTTTATTCAAAAATGCTGCATTTTTCTTTAAAATGTAGTTATAAGCACACTGAAAGAAACTTTACTGACTTATTTTGAAAATGTATGTGTTCTTTGTTGCAAACACGAGCAGTGCTGTGACTTTCATACAAAGTCAAAGAAAAGAGGTGGTTTGATTGTGACTTTGAGAAGAAACTGGAAGAAACTTAACCTGTGAAAGGCCATATTCAGTGAGGAGTGTTGCCCTGTTCTGTATCAGGTTAATCGAAAAGAATCAAAGTCACATCTGGGTCTTTGCCAATGTGCTCTACAGAGACAACAAGAATATGCTGCAGAGAACATGTGGTGTGATCTAAAGATCCATATCCAAAACAAACTGCTGCCATGCCAGCACCTCACTGTGCTTCACCTCAGCAGAGCACAGCTGCAAAACCCTACAGGGTGAACCAGCAGTGTCTGTGGGAGCAGAACTAACTGGACCAGGGAATTACTCACGCTTTACAACATAGGACTGGTAGACAACAAACAAGCCATGAAGAAAACCAGTCCAGAATAAATAGTCTGCAAAACAATGCCCAAAAGTCTGTTGTATAATAAGCCACTTAGCAAGTACTAGAAGCTTTCTTTCTAATCCATCTGTCACATGTTTTTATAGCTGAAAATAATTAACTGCTCACTATTGCTTAACAAGTAGGGGTCTATTTGAAATCACTTAATAACAGAAACAACGGGAGCACCAAGACAAGGTACTGAAAATTTCATCTGGTGTCTGAAAACAGAACTTAATCGCATTAATTTCTGTGTTAGAAAGCCCAGATTCAGGAGCAAGGAAAGAAGGACTTCTGAGATGGAAGTTACTGTTTAGAGAAATCCTGATGAAATTTTCTAAAGCATTACATGGTGTTGTGTAAGAGAATAGGCATCATTCTGCAACTCTCTGATATGGATTCTAAAACATGCATGTTTTACTCAGTTACTCAGTACTAAAAGCTGAGAACAGATTATTGAACATTTGTTTGGATTTATCAGTTCAAGTGTATGTTTTCAAGTGATCTTAAGAACCTAAGAGTAATATATTGTCCCTAACTTCTCTCTTTGTGTCCCTGCAAGGGCACATAGCCACTCCTGAATTCACTGCAGAATCCCCCCAGATACCATCTTCCTTTCTTCTGCTACAATGTGGTGGTTTTGATCTCCTCAGGGCCTTTATAGAAACCTGCACGGCTCTTAGTTTTGAAGTTCCGTTTCCTGAACTCCTCCGAGATTTCCAGGAAGGATTTCCCCTTTGTCTCAGGAAGGAAAAACCAAACGTAGAGGGCAGTGCAGACACAGACCACCAGGAATGGGATGTAGCAGAAATGTGCTAGACTTTTCTGAGGAGGAGGAAAAAAACAAGACAGTGTTGGTGACATTCTCTATGATGACAAAAAGGCCACTAATCCCTCTTCCTGCATTGTCTAAAGTCACTCAGAGAGTATTTCTGTGAATCCTGGTGAGGGCCTCACATGCCTGGATGCAACAGCTCCCCAGCATAGATTGGGAAATTTGACATAGCAAGAACAGTATTTTGAAATGTCTTTTTCTGCCTTCCTGTCTATATATAATTGTATAGCATGGGAGCCCTCAGTAGGAAATAAGACAGGAATGTATATTATAAAGTTCTGCTCTGTTTTGCTTCAGGAATCACCTTAGGGAATGGTGTCAGGGTCTGGTGAAGGGAAATTACATCACAGCTTTAGTTCCAGCTGTTCTCAGCTGAGGACAGATGAGGAATCTTGATCATCCATCCCCCAAATGATTCCACTCCCAACCTCAAATCAGAAATCACCACAGGGAACACAGAGAAGGTTTGGTTTAAGACTTGTGGCCACTGCCCTCATAAAGATACTTTTCAAAGAAGTGCTATCTTGCTGCTTCAGTATTCTCTTTTCCTGCTCACTACCAGAGCCTCTTTCCTGTGCAGAACACTACAGAGCTGCTTCGCTTTGGGAACGCACCACAACGAATGGAAAGGCTGTTCCAACCAGAAATAGGTTGAACCAGAGCAGGGAGCCACAGATCATGTAAGCAGCTGGTCGGGACATTTGATCAAAAACTTCTGTGGGCAGAACTCCTGTTACACCAGCTGGAAAAAGAAATGGCAAGAAAGTTAATAATGTTGCTGACATTACATTAAAAACAATACAACACCTCTTAACCCAACATGAAGTGTAAGAGGTTAATTTTTAGGTTAAATATTAAAGACTGGGTAATTATTCAAACTTTCTCATGTTAGAATGAACTGCCAGGAAAGGTTTTGTAATCCACATTATTCTTACCAGGACCCAACAGTGAGAAAGGCTTATAATTAATTCAACCCCATGGCACTGTAGGGACTGGGACAAGAAATTATTGCCAACTTGTGTGGCATGTGACACTGGCAGCTTGGTTCTATTCTTACCTGCCTTCCTTCATGTGAGCAAACAGTCTCACATCTATAAATTCACCATGCAAACATCCACAGCATCCTGTGTAGTGCCCACCCCCAGAAACTAGTGGATTCTGCCACGGAAAGGCACATTAGTAGGATAACAAATAGACATGGAAATTGTGCCTCCAGATATCTGCAAGAAAATAATCAGATGGCATAGCCAACAATTTCTAGGATTAAAGTGAAGCATTAGAAAATGCTGGTTTACAGCCCTAATGGACTGGGCAGCAAATCAAAAGCCTGTCATCCATTTCAGCCAAGAATCACTTCCAAGTGCCTTGTTCTAAGGCCAAGATGCCTGTGAGGGGGAATATGACACAGAGAGAAACGGGCACAGCCTGGCCCTGCACAGCACAAACTCACCAGGGCACACAAACCCCTGAAACAGCCAAACATCACAGCAGAAATTGCCTCGTTCCTCTGACTGTGCTGCAGCTAAAGAGGGTCTGAGAGTTTCCCTAAGATGCCTGCACACATCTCCAAACCCCTGCAGTCCCCAAAAGTTTCACTGAAAACGCTGAGGGAACTGACCTGGTCCGATTCCAAAGCTCAGGATATAGGCGAAAATGCAGGCCATGCTGAGATAAGGCATCCAGCTAATCTGAGTCTACAGCCACAGAGACCAATGGAAAACCAGTGAGGGCACTTATTTGCCACCACTGAACACCCCAGCCATATAAAAGGCAAAGCCCAACTCCATTCCACTTAAATAATTAAGTGAAGTTTGTTACCTGCTGGCTCAGAGCGACCATGAAGACAATGGCCCACCCTGCCATGAAGATGTATCCCCCCAGCAGCAGCGGCCTCCGACCAGCATAGTCTATAATCATGTTCTGCACAAGGTAACACAGTGAAATAAAGCAAGATCTTTAATCTGTGTTTATATTTCCTGTCTCTTTCCTCTTTACCTTTCGATACTCCATGCCTAGTTCACTCTACAATAACTTTCAGGATGTTGTCTGCTTCATAGCAAATAAAACTCAAAAGAAAGTTCTGGTGGCAGGAGTCAGGCAAGAAGGGTGTTCAGGGGAGATGAGAATGTCCCAACTGCACTCAACTTTGCCACCATCCATATGAACACAAAGCAAGAAAGTTACACTTGTTGGAGATTTCAGACATTGATGGCAATGCAATGTCTGATCAGATACTCTGCATTAACCTGTCTGCCTGGGGGTGCTCACAGACAGCCTGGCTCCTGTGCCCAAAGGGCTTCCTTGGCATGAAAAGCAATGCAAACCCCAAATTTGTAACTAACAGCCTCCTCCCTGCCAACAGAGGCTGCGTGTCACCAGAGTGCATTGAGTCTCACACAAGTGACAGATGTGATCAGCTCACAGCTTCCCGTGCCGATTACAACATAAGGAATTTTGTCCTGAGGAATTCCAGCCACTTCAAACACATAAGCTGCATAAGAATACATCTGTGAAGAGAAGAAAGGAGAAAGCAGTAAGGGAAGACACCTGAAAATACACCCCATTGTTTTTCCTGGAGGACCATGCAGAGTGACTAAGGTGCTGACACACAGGCTATTTTGACAGCATCCTTCTGAATGTTCCCATAATGCACAGGTGTGTTTTGGGAACCAAACATCTGACATTTGAGGATCTCCACGGACAGAGACACTCTTTGTTCCTCTCCTGCTGCCAGAAAATGTTGAAGTCCCAGCCAGGTCCCAGGCACAGCTGCTTACCGAGTCGTTCCCGCAGAGCTGCATGGCACTGCTCAGCACAACGATGCTCAGCAGCTGCCACCTCAGAGCTGGATTCTGGAACAGCTCCCACGGGTTCTTTGCTCTCTGGCCTTTAACAGCAGCCTGCTCTGCCAGCATCTCTTCCAGCTCTGCACTCAGGTCACTGGTGCCTCTGAGCTTCTGCAGCGCTGCAAGGACAAGGGAGCCTCTTACTCCTGAGTAAGGGTGAGGGGTTGAGCAGCAGGTGGTGGCTGCAGAAAGCTGCAGGACAGAGCCTGTGATCATGCTGGGACCTTCACAGAGTTGATCAGCTGTGGTGCAGCCACTTGAAAGATTTGGGGGAAAGGGAGTGCAAATCCCTCACCATTGTTTGACAACTGATTATCTCCCAACATTGCCATTTTAGCTGCCATGCTTCTGACTCAGATCTCAAGTGCCTTCCCTAGGAAAAGCAGGCAATTAAGATGTTCTTGGTACACAGCACATATTTCCCACAAAATAACTCCAGCCACTCTGCATATGAGGATTTGTATGCCACAAATCTAAGTAAATCCTTTAATATGAATTGGCTTCAGATTTGATCCTGAGCTCTTCAACCAGCATTTATTTCACTTCATAGTTACAAAACATATTTGCCATTGTGAACACAAGTCTTACCTTTTGACCCTATTACTGCAGCAAATAAGTCTATTGCAGGAAGATGCCTTTCAATTACCTCAATAGATCAAATATCTATTTATTTAAGCATCTATCATATTTAAGATTATAGAATATTCTTTAGTTTGGAAGGAGGAAGTGATCATATTTACAACTTGATATGAAACTTCCTACATGTAAAATTTGTGACATCATTCCAAAAACGTTGGGGCCCAAGTCTCATATGTTCCTTTAGTCACCCTAAACTCACCAGAGATGCAGGATTCTTTGTCTCCACGGTCAATCAAGAGATATCTGGGACTTTCAGGGAACCAAGGCAGAGCTGTGAGCTGGATCAGGGCAGGAACTACATTGCTTGCTAAAAGGAATGGCCAGCTCTCCTCCCCTCCCAGGAGCTCCCTAGAGAAAAACAAACACACACAATTTACACAGTATTTTTATAACCTGGCAAATGAGGAAGGGAAGGATTTAGTAAGTGGGCTGCTTGCTTTACATTACCTGAGTCCAACAACCTGGCCCAGCACCAGCCCCAGGGCTGTAAATGATGCAGAGGTCAAGGCCACAGCTCCTCTGAGTTTCTTTGGGGCACTCTCTGCCAGATACATGGGCTGAATGTTCATGCTTACACCTGGGCAAGGCAGACAAATGCTGACCTCAGCTTGTGGGCAGAGGAGACAAGAAAAAATGCAGTCAGGCACTTCTAGAGGTTGCCAGCTGCACTCTTCTGTTGCAGGCCATGTGATAACTAATCTACTTGTTATTTACCTTCAATTTCACATCTGTCCCTTGTGTACACATTTCAATATTCATCAGTAGCAGTGGATAATGAATCTGAAACCTGTCAGGGCCTCAGTCCTTTGGTCTTTTCAGCACCAAACCCAAGGTTATGTGCAATGTTTCCCTCGACTTCCCCCTTTTGAGGGGAGTATCCTATTTTAAGTCACTTATATTGATAATTTCCTGGGATGAACTTCTACAAAAGCTTTTGTGTTGGTGCTCATGCTGGTGACTGATATTCTCACAAGCAGATAGGGATCCATTTTCAGTTCAAATTTTCCCTGTGCACAGAGATTCTTATGTGTAGTACAACCCCCTCCACAGTGTATGCTTTAAAAGAAAGCCCTTGGAAGCAAAGTATAAAATCTGTATATACAACTTCTTAATTTGCTTTTAGGTGTCTGGTCAGCCTAAAGGATTAATTGCTTTAATATCCTGGATCATTCCTACTTAAATTTCTTCTAATTGTTCCCACCTTTGTCCTTCTATATATCCCATGTTGCCATACCTGCATTCACACCAGTAAAAAATCTGCTGAGCATAATCATTTCAAAGGACTTGGCCATTCGGCTGAACCCAGACAAGGCTGCAGCTATGATCACAAAGACATTGTTCAGCAGCAGGGACATCTTCCTTCCAAGAGAAAAGACAGCTGTGAGCACTGCGTGTGTCAGGATAAAACACTTCCCGTGGTTAACACTGCCCAGCCCCACCACAGAGCCCCCTGCTTAACCCAAGCCCTGCAGGAGGTGTCCCTGTGCCACACGGTGTCCCTGCAGTGCTGCCTTTAGGGCACCACCAGCCTCTCCCCCAGGTTCAGGGCTCTTGTGCTCACAGGCAGTTTCCATTCGAATGGAGGGGAATGTTCCTTCAGCAAGCCATGTGCATTTTAGTCTGAAAATGCTAATTTGTTAAAACAGGTATTTTTCATGTAATAGTGTTATTGTTGTGAAACTTTGTCAGAAAATTTTCATGTGTCCCAGGAGAAATTCCTGCTGAAAACCAGGAGAAAAAAGAGAGCTCTATTCACCCATACTATTATTATTGCCAGAAATTCTATCTAGTCCCTGCTCACTGCCTTACCAGTCAGTCTTTGTTTCTCTTATTTATGATGGAACATGATTTTATTCCAAAGTAGTACAGGGTGAAATCTCAAAAAATTTAATGGATTAAAGAAGCCATTTCCTTTCAGATCTTCATAATCATGCAACAAGTAAATCATGGGACCTCAAACCATAATGGGGTCTCCTTCATCATATAAGAGGAGCAAACTAAAGTGATAGCACATAGAGGAAAATCTTGGGGTCAAGAGACAGACAGGCAAAATCTAATTTCCTACTAGTTTATGTTGGTAACACTTTTTTTCTGAAGAGAACTGGGGATAGAGCTGTGAATGTAAGATACATGAGGTAAGACAGATACTTTTCAGAGACTCAAGCACAGAGAAAAAAATCCCACTGTGGAGATTTAATGAATACTTCCTCAAATATTTCAGAACAAAATGTGGATATGCAGCCTGAGAGACCTGAGGAGCTGAGATGCAACCAGTGCTCTTTGTAAGCACCCTCTGCTTTTCTAGTGTCATTCCCACAGTTTATTTTGAAGAAAAATCCTTGGTCTGATCCATTATGATTTCCCATTTAAAAGCAAGGCAGAAGACTGGGCACAAAAATGATAGAGATTATGTAGGTGGGTACTGTGATAAGGAGTTGAGCTGAAATCCTTGTAGCACCTCAGCTGGGCTGGAATGTGATGAGAAGGTAATGTGGGGAAAAAACTGTTCCCTGTTGAGTTTTCAAATATGAAATAGTGTCCTGTCAGGTAGCTTCACCCTGCCAACCCAGAGTGTTTATAGCAGGCTGATCTGTGGTACAAAATGTGTTTTCATTGTTTTTAACCATGGTGGGTATTTTGCTGTAGGGATCCTAATTCCTCTTGGACTATGAGAAGCTGCAAAGCTGAAATTCAACTCCAGCACCTCTTACCTGCCCAGCATGATGGCCATGGGCCCAGCAACCACAGCCCCAGTGAGGCCTCCCAGAGGGTAGGCAGAGACTGTGAAGGACCAGAGCAGCAGGATCACGTTACTCTCCAAGGGAGCGCCCATGCGCTCCAGCCAGGTGGTGTTCATGAACATCTGGATGTACTGAGAGAGAAGGACACAGCTGCAGAGCCACCACTGAGGTGAAGGACACAGAGAAATGCTCCTTTATTAATATATCTATTTATCCTGTGGTTATGCTTCCACTCTCCTCCAGTTCTCGGATGTGTTTTTGGCAAAGAGTTTAGGGTGTAAAACTATTGCTGTTGAAAAGTTGCAGTTGGTTTATATGTCTATGTAGTTATTTTTGATAATTTAAAAATTTATTTCACAGTTCTCACTTTCAATCTAAGGGCAAAAATCAACTTCAAAGGATGCAGTTTAGAAGACTTTAGAATTAGATTTTGCTAAAGCAGTTGAAACAAAGCTTTTGAATGTCTTGTGACACTAGGTCCTGCTCAAGGGTGGCTTTTGACAACAAAGTCCTGTACTACAAATGTGAACTATACAGAGGGAACAACACATCCTTGCTTTTGTCCCTCAGCAGCAGCAGCCTGCAGATTTCCAGTGGCACAGCACTGCTCACAGCCCAGCAGAGCCACCAAGGCAGGGTCTGCCAAGGGGGAGGCACTTGGACCAGCAGTACTTACTGAGGCTGGGGCATTGATGATGGAGAGGTTGTAACCATACTGGAAAGTGCCTCCAATCCCAGCAGCACATATTGTCAGGATCAGGATCTTGTTCTGAAGCTGAAGAAAAGGGGCAGACAATGGATGGCTTCCTTGCACAGAATAAAGTGACTCAACAGACATTCAGACTTTGAGCTGGGGGATTTTCCCACAGCCATGTACACCCATTGCATTCAGGATTCCTTGGTGTGCTATTATTTCTATCCTTTCATGATAATAACACATATTTTAGATAAGAGTGTTTATCCTGTGATGCTGCACTTGTACAGAGCAGACAATGTTTAGCAGTCTATAATTGTGTATTCAGCATTATGATACAGGTGAAATATGTGGCAGACAGCAGGTTCCTATGCTATGTTCAGGTCTCCTTGAGGAGATTTCTTCATGAGTTCCAGGTGACACAGCTGCTGAGCCTTGGGAGCACAGGCAGGGGAATGAGCTGCCTCCTGCAGCATCACAGGATAAAAGTCAGGGCTCTCGACTTTTTGAAGGGTGTGGAACAAGCTGTCCTGGCTGGCCCAGCCCAGCAGCTGACAGCTCACTGGCAGGCTGACAAGCAAAAATAGACAACTTTTTCCACAATTTTGTGCCTTTGGTTTTCCCATCTGTAGGTGAAATCCTGTGACAGGAAAGATGTGTCCTGAGGGAGACTTGGGACTGGGTGCTCTGTTCCACATCTTGAGACCACTCTGAGCATGCTGAGAGCCCCTGGTCTTTAGCCTGACACCTCCTGCACAATGTTCTGGGTGGCCCAAGGCCAGGATGGCCTTTGCCAGCCCCCTGCTTAAAAACCCCTCCCACCAGGAAAGTGCTGGTGTAACATAAAGAGCCATGCTCAGGCTCGGCTGTTTGCCAGTCAGTGCAGGGCATCTCAGGCCAGACTGTGTTTTGCTACATGAATATGACCCCAGTGGCCCTGAGAACTTAAATAACCCAAAGCTGAGGACCTCCTTCTGCTTTACCTGCTCAGTTTCTACTTACAGAGCCTTCCACCAAAGAAAAAAGACATTTTGGTCTAGTCCACAATAGCTCTAAAACACAAATTCAAATAATCTTGGATTTTTTCTCTTTTCTCAAAGTGTTTTCTTCTAAATAACTTCCATACCAGCCTGAGACAGGATGTTCTCCCAGGACAGAAATAAAGTCAGACTATTCCAAGCCTGCAGCAGGAGGAGACTGAGCTCTCCAGTCCCAGCAGATACATTTCACTTGCACTTTCCACAGCTACACCACTTCCCTGTCTTATTACTGAGAACTGAGCTAAGGACTGGGCACCTGAGATCTCTGCTATTCCTCATTATCCTCCTTCTCCAGGTGAGAGAGTTTCCTCTCCCTACAATAGCATGCTTCTTTTTCATTGGCAGTGTCTAGGAATATGCCACTCCTTCTGCTCATTTCCCTGCTTCCATTATAGAGTACATCCCTTATCAAGTCGAGTATCACAGAGCTCTTTTGTGACCATGAGCTAAAGCAAAATGTTTTGTTTCTCCCTTCAGGAGCCAGAAAACACCTCTGTGCCCAGAGCTGAGCTGTATTTAGAGTGACCTTCCCCAGCCTTCCATAACTCCTGGCTTCTGCAGTGTTTTCCCAGGCACTGCACAGCTGCCAGGAGAGCCATTAGTCTGTCAGATTTATCCCAAGGACTGTGATGAACTGGAAAAATAATTCTGTGCAAGCCTGACAGTACTTACATAGCCTTATAAAAATTCTAATTTAAAAAAAAAATCTGTCAATAATAATAGTAAAATAGATGTTTTACCAGTCTCTGCAGCTTGTTCATCCTCTTTCGTAGGTTTTCCTCTGTCTGCCAAAGCCTCTGCTACTCTCACGGTGCTCTAAAGGATTATTTAAATCTCCAGCACAGGAATGTGTATTTAGTCACCCATTACGTTAGGGTAAGACACTTGATTTGGCAGGTGTTTTGCCAGCTGATTTACATTCCCAAAACTGAGTTACATGTTCATTAGCAAGACAGTTCAATTCATTTTGTTGAAAGTCCATGACAGTTCAGGGAAATGATTTTCCAAGACCCAGATCTGTCTAAGCCCTCTTGAAGGCCAGTGTGATTTACAACATCAATTCCTTCCCAGAGCATCTAGCACAGCTCCCAGTATCACTTCTCTGATTAAATGTGATCAAAACAGACATGAACTACAATAATTATTTTCCTGATTGTATTTGTCCTGGAACACAATCTGGGATCTGAAAGACAAACCAGACTATTTCCCTTGGTCCCATCAGTGACAGGAATGAATGAGGGCCAAGCCTTTCAAAGCCCTTTCAAAGGCCTTTCCCTGTGCTCCTGTCTGTGTGCTGGTGGCAGATAGGCAATCCAGCTGCTGCTGGAAAGGCTGTGCTCCTGTTCCCTGTCCATACCCTGGCACAGAGCAAACAGCCACACTTAGAGCACTGGGTCCTGTCACGTACAGAGGACAGCAGCGACAGCCTTGCTGTTTTCTATAGAACAGAAAGGCACTCCTGGCAGTGGGAAACGCTGAATCCTTATGAATCCTAGAGATGGAGGCATACTGCATTGCCAGCAGTAACATTAAAGCTGCTGCTTCACAAAATACCTGGCCTTCAGGAGTAATCATCTTTTTAACATCCTTTTGTCCTGCTGTTAGGGGTTGCTTTTTTCCTTTTTTTTTCCCCTCTCTGTCTGGAATTTTTTCCCATCGACATGCTAAGATGACTAGCGACAGGGGGAGGGGAGAGACTCCCCATCCCTTTTTTGGAGTTTCTCTCGCAAGGCGGGGAAGGGGAGGGAAGAGGGCGAGCAGCGGGAGATCGGGGCAGCTAAAGGAGAGGCGGGGGCAGCTAAAGGAGAGGTGGGAGCTGCTGCTGCTCTGTCGCTGGTTTGGCTGGGAGGAGAGCGGCTGCTGGAGAGCCTCCCCCTGCCATGCCAGCGCCGGGAGCTGCCCTTGCTCGGCTCTAGAACCCCGCAGCCCCCTGCTCGGACACCCTCCCGCTTCAGCCTACCATGTCCGGGCGCCGTGCTGAGCACCGCGGCCGGCACGGTGAGCAGAGCGGTCTCTCCTCCATCCCTGCCCCACCTGCGGCGCCGCCGCCATCACCTCCGGCTCCCGCAGCTGCGCCGAGCCCGCCCCGCCCGCCGGGAATGCGGAGAGGGAAGGGCTGCAGCCGGGTCACTCTTCTGTTGGCTCTTAACTCCGTAGTGTCAGGAAAATTGATCCACAAACACCAGAAAGGAGACAGATGAGTCCTTTTTGCTTTATTCAAATAAAGGGAGAGGCCATGGGACATTCCCCTGGGATCTCTCGAATTTTTGGAGGATGCAGCCTCCTTTTTATCCCAATTTCCCGGCCGCATTTCCCTCTCTCTTTCCCCATGGGCTGAGGCACTTGAGAGGTACAGACTTCCCGGAACGCCTGATACCTGAGATTCCCCTCTAATGTATAATCCTCCCTTTTAATTTTTAATTCTTATAGAATTCATAGTTTTTCCCCCTTGCTGCTTTCATCTTTCAATATCCAATTTCATTTATCAGCAAACCTACGGTTGTTTGTAAAGGCAAATATCTTTTTCCATTCATCAATCAGTGGAATCCATCCCATTGTTTCTTTTCTTTCTCAGTGCTGGTTTTATCTACCAGCAGATCCACAGCTCGTTTGTAAAGACAAATCCGTCATTCCTCTCAATAGTAATTGTTACTGTTGTTTTGTTTGTCTTGTTAAATATACTAGTAAAGAACTGTTATTCCTATCCCCGTATCTTTGCCTGAGAGCCCCCTTAATTCCAAAATTATAATAATTTAAAAGAAGGGAGGTTTACAGTCTTCATTTCAAAAAGAGGCTCTTGCCTTTTTTAGCAAACACCTGTCTTTCAAACCAAGACACCTGCAGAGTGAGATTTGGGAGGGCCCTGACAGATTTCAGAGAGTTTGAAATAAGTGAAATATTTTTAAATGCCTCTTTGTCCCTATTCAAATTTTACTGCACCTGAACAGAAATATGAACCTGTTCCCCACCACAGAGGTATTCTCTTGTGAATGTGCAGCCAGGGATGTGGTGCTGCATCAGCTGCAGCCACTAAGTGGCAGGAGAAGTACAAAATTTGCTGTATTGGGCTCTGGATCCAACATGCCAGCACTGCACTGCCTGTGGCAGGGGCTGGATGAATGCTTCCAGCAGCTTCCCGAACAAGAACTTGTTAACTGGGAAACGGTACCAGTCAACAGGCACTGCTGGGGAGTTTAGGCAGCATATACCAAGAACAGGAACTCATTGAAAAAGGAAAGCTCTGTTTTCCTTGTGCTGCCTGCTCTGAGCTTGTGCCGGTGCCAGAGGTGAGGGAAGCGCTGTGGGCTGCAGTGAGGTGCTGGGGATGGTGACACAGGCTGTTCACGAGCCTCCCTGCCACAGGGGCACAAACTGGATTTGGCTGTGGCCACATCTATGTGCAGCTGGCCAGCTGGGAGTTCCAGGAAGTTTTCCTCTACCTTTTCTAGCTGCCTTGATGAGGAGTGAAGGGATAGATTTTTTCGTCCACACAGTATCTGTATTACTCGTGCTTTGGTGCTGAGAGATGCTCACACTGGTTGTGTTTCTAACTGGCTTCTCGGCACCTAAAAATCCCCAGCTTTCCCAATGTTTCATCCTTATTGTCAGAGTTTCTGAGCTGTAAATGAGAAATTCCCGGGTCAGGGTCTGTCACAGGGTGTAACCACTGCTCTGCAGTTACTCAAACTCCTGGTGCTGGAAGCCTTCCGACAAACCCGGCAGGTTTCCAGCAGCTCTGTGGGGACCCCCCACCCTCTTCCTCTCTCACTGAACTCAAACCTGTCATAATCAGGGTGAAATATGATGCCATGCACATGGAGAGGAGTTATTTGGAGAACGTGATGGCAGTCTCTGCCTGCAGTTATCTGACTGCAGCAATAAGTGCTAATCCTGCCATTAGGCAGGACCATCAACACATGCTCTTTGATCTGTCACGAACTGAGAGGTTCCAATGTTTTAGTGTGTTTTTACACCAGAATCATCTGGACCAACTTCAAGGGGAGAAAAGGGGCCCCATTTCCATCTGTGAGGCTTGGATCTACAGGATGAATTCTCCCTACAAACTCTACACTTTAATTGCAGAAGAGTTTTGGAGCAGTTCCTGGGCGGGTTGTTGACTTTCCCAAGCTCTAGCCTGGCTATTTCTGCAATCCATTCTCACTTTCCTGTAAGGACCATCCCTGTGAGATACAAGATGTCTTCGTTTGCTTGTCCTGACTCTTGCAGAACTCACCCAGAACACAGAAGACAAATAATAAGATCTGCAAACAAGCAGCTTTCTCAAGAAACACGCAGCAGGTTTGCTGATTTCATGGTGAAAGCAATGTTTGTGGAACTTAGTTGTTGAAATGGATTTTTCTTTGTAGGAAGTGATTGCCCTGCTGTGACACCATATTCTCAGTTCCAGTAGTTCGCTAATGTTTTTTTATAAAAACCCCACAATTTGTGTAAGTTCGAGACACTGTATAAGAACTTCAGGAAATGAGCTGCATCACAGAGGTTCCTCAGGGCAGGGACCCAATGCTGACAGAGCTTCTACTGCCACACAGAGTCACTGGGACACTTTCCAGAGCAGTGGAGATCCGTGGGAGCTGAGTCCTTTGAGGACACAAGGGCTCACACAGCCCAGGGAGCTTGCTGCTTTCCCTTGCTAGCTGGGATTTTTGGACGTTAGAACAGCTCTATGTTCTGTGTGTTGGATCAGCAGTCTGCCTTTTCCTCCACCTGATAAGCACTAGAGCTTCTCTGGCAAAACTGAGAAAACCCAAAATGCTAAGAATAATGGAAATACCCTTTTTTCAGTCCATTGTGAGCTGTGAGTCATGCTGTGGCTGAACAATTTATTTTCCTTCCATCTCTGTAGCAGACACTGACACAGGCAGTTAGTTGAAATTGAGTGACCTGAAGGCCAGAGGGAACAGAGTCCTTGCCTGAGCAAAACCTCTGTTTCTTGTGTGTGAGGGAGGAGCATTTCGACTCTACCAAATGGCACCAAACGTTGCTGAATGAATGTTCCCATCAGAGGAGAGGAAAATGTGTGCAGCAGTGTCAGAGTGTCAGACTCATCCTGCTTTCTTATTTAACAGTCCTTTCAGACAGAGCTTTTGATTAGAGCTGTGCCCTGGCTTTATGAAAGGCAGCTGGACTGGACACACAGACCTGCCTCTGGTGAAAACCAAAGTACAAACACCTTTTCTGACTCTTGGTAGGGGTCTCCAGCAGCTGACAGCATGCTCATGTCTTTTTATGACACAAGCATAGTTTTTCAGTTCTCTTGGTAATTTGGCCACAGTGCTTATGAAATGGATGTTACAAAATAAAGGCTCCTGAAGAATATTCCCTACTGACAGCTGTGGGAGATGGCCTGTGGTGTAGAGAACAGATCACAAGGCAGAAGAATTTAATAAGAATTATTAAACACCAGAGGAAAATAACTGTGCAAAGGAGACAGACATTTTCTTGTTTGATGTCTTCAACTCATGATCAGAAGCTGTTTTGGAAGAGGTGCTTTATTTGGATATGTGATGAGGCTCTGCTCAGGGATATTTAAATGAGGTCTTTCTCATGATATGCCAGATGAAAAGCTGCATTTTTGAACTAAAAACCATAGGAAATAAAAATAACATTAACTGTGATTTACAGCAAACCCTGTGCAAACCACATGTCCTTGGAGGGCTGAACTCTAAGTGCTATCTTTAGTTTCTTTCTAACAAACAAACAAATTTTAAAATCCATCTAATTCTGTATGATTCACTTTCTCCTGACTTTAGCCATCATATTCCAGAGTTAGCTGATTTGGAACAAGAAATCCTTCAATGAAGAAGAAATAATTTATATATGGCTATTATACATGGAAAAGTAAACATTTCAAGTGCCTCAAGCAGTTATGATTACACAGCTTATCTGTGTGCAGCGGGTGCATGGAGCTCTAGGCACCTCTTGTCCATGCCACCAAGGACTGAGTTTGGGAGCTGAAATAACCTTCCAGAAAGGTCCTCCTGGCTGGTGTGGCTCATTTGTTCCTAGTGCCAGAGCATCAGGCATGTAGAGACCTTTTCTACACCAAAGCTTCCAGGGTTTCAGGCATGGCATGTCCTGGGAGGCATCATGGTGAGACCTTGAACACAACTGGCCTGAGATGCGATATGATCCCAAACCCTGGTGGGGGCAGTCCCTCAGAGTGGTGTGGGGGATCTCTGCTGTCAGATGAAGGAAAGATCTGGCACTGTGATCATGGGGTGGAGCATTGCCCCAAGCAAGGGGCTTGGGTTATGTGGCCAGGGAGCGAGTGCTCTCCCTTGGGCACCCGACAGCCCAGCTGGAGGAGATGTCTGTGCGACACCGACCTGTCACAGCAGGACACGCTGCAAAACATCGTGTAACAGCCGAAGTTACAAACAAAATGCCAGTGGCGTTGAAGAGCAGAGGGCACATGTCACCAGCTGGACACTCCCGAGTGCGTGCCTGGGGCTGTTTTCCTGCCCCATCAGCTGCGCGGGGTGAGCGCCCTGCCAGGGGCGCCGGTGCTCGTTAGGGGCTGTGCTGACACGGCACAGCTCCTTTCATCCTGCGACCCCGGGACTGCTGTGCTGGGCAAAATAGGAGCTGCTGCCTTTAAACAAAGCAGCTGTTTATTCTTGAAACAATTAGAGAAGGCAGTTAGATCTTGAACTCATTACTGAGCCCAAAACAATTATGATAAAAACAAGTTCCAGATGGGCTCAAAAGGAGTTGTTTTTGTCTTTACTGAATTAGAATGGATTCCGTGTCTTCAAGTTCCTCTGGTATTTATGGACAGGAAACATGAATTACACACAATATTTACTACAAACAAAAGAGATGACTGCTGCAACAGCCCATTTATCTTTGCTCATGTGCCTTCTTGAGGTTTATGTGCTGTTTAACTCATGGGGAGAGTTAATAGCATTTTTCTCTGTTTTCTAACTCTGCAGTTTTGGTTTGCAGAAACTGAGACAGGAAGCTGTTGAATTTATGCTGCAGGTTACTACTCTCACTGAGCCTGCAGATGCACAATGGGTAAAAATTGTCTGGCAAAGAGATACCATCATGTTTCAGTTCTTCCTTTGAAGGATTTGTGCAAAGGTTGGGAGTCTTTCTAAGGTCCTCCAGCTGCTCTAAGAGTCTGAGCATCATACATATTTGTATGGAAACTTTGAGTTTCTGACATCTTGGGTATTGAAGCCAACGTTGCACATTGACAGTAATTGAACTGATCCCAAAAGGAAGGGGAGCCCAGCAGAGAGCAGGAAGCAACGGCACATCACTGTGCTACATCTGCTTTGAGGCAGGGGCAGGATAAGGCAGGAGGAAATCAGTGAAAAAACTCCTGGGCAGCGTTTTTCTGGCAGTCTCTCTAACCTTCTTGCAACTGAGACAGTTTGGCTTTGTCAGGTTTCAGGCTTTTAGTTAGATTTCATGATTTTATGAAAGGCCACATGTCAGCATCACTATGAAGGTGTGTGTGTGTGAACCCAAATATGTGGCTGGGCTGATGGGAACTTGTGGAAGGCCTTAATTCCAAAAACCCATAAAATGTGACAGGGATTGTAATAAAGACTAAAGCTGCCCTGGGTGTACTGGAGTTCATGAAGTCAGCTTGGCTGAGCTCCAGAGGGAGTGAGAGCAGGGACAGAAAGCAGCCTGAGAACTCAGGGTGACACTCAGATTTGTTTGGCCTCTCCTAGTGGGAGCTGCTGAGCTTCCTGATGCATTTCATCACTTCTCCCCCTTCCCCCACAAACTTTGGAAAAGAGGCCTTAAGTAGAAGCCTGGACAAGTGGAGTACTCCAGTTTTGGTTAGAAAAGAAGGGAAGAGAAAAAAATGAGAAACTGATTGTTTGGGTTTTTTTTAGATTTTATGCAATATCTAATTTGCATGTCTTTCACAGAGAGTAAGTGGGATCGATTATTTAGATTCTCATCTCTGTGGAGCTAGTGAGGGCCTGCTTCCAGCAGAGAGGCTCCCAATATTCATCTCCCAGCCTTGGTTCAATTAAGGAAGGGACAGGAATAAGGGTGCTTGAATTCAACCTCAGGCAGCAAGAGCAGATAGGAAGCCTCTAATTCTCCGCCTAAATGAACAGGATGCTTATTCATTTATCTCATTTATTATTCACTTATTGACTCTTGGTTCTTCCACTCAGTTGCCCATTCTGCTGGGTTGGGAGCTCTGTGGCATGCTGGAGGGCTGAGCTGCAGCAGCTGGAACAGCCACACGAATAAGGGCAGAGCTTTGCAGAGCTCCTGGCCTGATGAATTTCCCCGCAATTTAATCTCTTCTCAACTGCCAGAACTCCCACAACCATCCCAGCTCCACCTGGAGCCTGTGCCCACACAGCCAGGCCTATTGACATAGCTGGGGTCCAAGTTTGGGGTCCAAGTTCCTCACCCAAATTCATTCCCAGCATCCCTAACTCAGCTCCTCCTTCTCCCCAGCCACACCAGAGGTGCTCTCAGCACTGTGGTGCCCAGGGCACTCAGGAGCCCATTCTCTGGTCTGACAGACCCCACCGGTCTCTTGTCTTCTCCCCTCTCTCCCCCTTTACATCACTTTACCTTCATGTCCCATCATCTTCCATCTGGGTTTTGTATTTCATCAAAGGCCAGTCAGGGTGGAAGTGGTGGAGGACACAAAGACTCCCTTCCCCCTCAGTAATTTCATTTCCCATTAACCGAGGGTTTAAAGGGAAATCTCAGGGCTCATTAAGGCTGTGATGACAGCTTAACCCTCTCCAGCACAAACCCAGCACCAGCCCCATTCCTCATCCGAGTAACGTTAGAGCCGGCTGCCGAGCAGGGCAGACAGGTGTGGGAAGCACAGAGAGCAGAAGAGAGGGGGATCCGTGTTTGTGGAGATGGTGTCAGGAGCGGTGTGTGCGGGACAGGCGGCAGCACCGGCTCTGCTCCCTCCCCAGGGCTGGGGCCGCTCCCTGCGCTCCTGCTGCCACCGCACATTGCTCGGCTCCTTCCAGCGGCCCGGGCAGCCTGGGGAAGCGCCCCGCTGCTCCGTGCAGGAGCAGGTGAGTTCCAGCAGGCATTGCTGAAATCCCCAGCGCTCTGTGCCTTAGTGAACACGAGAGCCTTCCGATCAGCCGAGCGAGCGGCAGCGCTCCCGGCTGAGGCGGCGGCACCGCCCGGTTCTCCCGGCCCAGCCCAGAGGGGGAACCGCGCTGCCAGCCCCGGCTCTCGGGGGACACTGCGGGGCCGTGGCTGAGAGCACCCGGCTCCTCGGCCGGGCAGGTCATTGTCATTGTCCCTGTCGCTGTCGCTGTCGCTGCCGCTGCCCCTATCCCTATCCCC
>VXBI01013942.1:26045-61543 GCA_013397375.1 Toxostoma redivivum | reverse complement strand
GGGCCCCGGGGGGCTGCGGGGCGGGAGCCGGGAGCCGGGGCTGGCCCAGGGCAGCGGGTGATGGCAGCTGCTCTGCCTGTCTCCCACAGCAGCTGGAGTTCATCACCCCCTTCCAGCTGTACTTCAACCCTGACCTCATCTTCAGGAAATTCCAGGTGAGGCCTTGCGCGGGGATTGGGGCCGTTGCAGGGAAGGGTGTGTGTGGCAGCCGGGCCGGGGTGTCCCGCTCCCGGGTGGCCGGGCAGTGCTGTGTCATCCCAAGGGCTCCTTTCCCTCTGCCCAGCCTGCCCTGAGGGCTGCGGGCTGCTCAGCACCCAGCGTCCCTTCTTGTCACCTGCGTGCAGACAGCTCCTTCCAGCCTCCCCCTGCCACACACCATCTTGGCATCTCCTTTTTCCCTTGACTCAAAACCCATTCTGCCTTCTCTGTTACACCGTGTGTGGCAGCTGCTGTTGGGCTGGTTGGAAGGGCTTTGTTGTAGAGAGGTGTGAAAATTAATTGGTTTGGCACTGGGTGCTGAATTGTGGCTGTTTGTCTTCTCCAGAAATGTAGGGAAATCTTCTTTTCCGTACCTGGAAAGGTGAGATGCTCTGATGCATCAGAGTATCGTGTGAGGAGGTCCCACTGGAGGGTGGAGCAGCTGTCTGGTGTCCTGGGGTGGTTCTGAAGGGACAGGTGCATGACTGAGCATTCCCTGTGGACAGTGCGATGGGCTGCTCTACATGTCATGAGGAGACACCTCTGTCCACCTCCTTTTCTCTCTCCTCTCTCTTCTCTTTCAGATATGGAGGCTGATCACCAACTTCCTCTTTTTTGGGCCCCTGGGATTCAGTTTCTTTTTCAACATGATATTTCTGTATCCTTTGGTCTCAGTGAAGTTCTCTGCTCCCATTTTGGCTTAGATGCAACTCCCCCCATCTATCTTCTTCCCCAGCATGGCTTGTCTTGGCAGCACTCTAGGGCTGTGGGTTCTTTTGAATTGCAGCTGTGCCCTTCCTGTCCCTCCATCTGTGCTTGCTGAGGGCAGATCCTGCCAAAAGAGAAGTTGGTGCTGCTGCTGCTGCTGCTGCTGTGGCTCTTGCTGGAGAGCAATGCCCATTCCTGGGGTGAGCTCTGGCTGAAGCACAGCAAGTGCCTCTTTCTTTCCATGGGGTCACTGGTGAAGTTTGCACTGTTCTGCTCTGGACTTGCACACCTGGCTGAGCCTGCTGGGATGCAATAGCTTGTTTCCTGGGAAGTCCTGCTGTGGGAACAGAGTGACCAGCTGTTAATTTCCTATACTGCAACCCCTCCGTTGTCTCCTGCTCTCAGGTACAGGTACTGCCGCATGCTCGAAGAAGGCTCCTTCCGTGGAAGGACGGCTGACTTTGTCTTCATGTTCCTCTTTGGAGGGTTTCTCATGACAGTATCCTTTTGAGTTGGTTGAGGCTCGTGGCTGTCTCCTGAGATGCTGTGGGTAGTGCAGGGCTTGTCTGCTGCCTCTGGTTGTGCTGTGGAGCAGGTACCTGTCAGCTGAGCAGCACAGCTGCTTTATGAACCTTCCTGGTGCCTCAGGGCAGAGGGCCTTGTGCCCCAGGCCTGCCAGGCTCATGCTGAGCATGTGCTGCAGGGGCAGCTTCTGGCTGTATAGCACAGCTTGTGCTCCTTGTCTTTCCCACCCTTGGCTTGGCCTGTGCCTCATCCAGTGTGTTTAGAGGAGAGAAAAGCTGCCTGTGACTGTGCTGATGCCCCTGGCAAGGGGCTGGGCTGCCTCATGCCTGAAGAGGACACGTGGCAGAGAGTGCTTGGGAAGCTCAGCCTGAAAGGAGGCCACGTGTTCTGCTGCAAGAACCTGTCCAGCTGTGACAGGGCCACTGAGTGAGCTCTGGTGAGTGCAGCCTGGCTGTGACTGCGTGAGGCTGGCTTGGGACAAAGGCAAGAACGTGGAGCCACGAGGACAAGGAGTGGGTTCCCACAGTCTCCATTGCCAGCACATCAGGCAGTGTGAGCCCAGAGCTTGCAGCCTGTCAGTAGCTGCAGGTGCCATCACACAGCTGAAGTTCTTTTCATGACACAGTAATCTGATGGTGAAATTTATTTCTCTCCCAAGCATAAACCTTCTCTGAATATCTTCTGCTGTCTTATGCAGATGGCTCAGAGCACTGCTATCCGCAGGGAGCTCTGTATGAAGCTGTGTGAGCCATTAGAATCCAGGTGGCTGCAGCAGCTATATCTTGGCCAGAGGTGGATTTGGAGTCCAACTACAACAATGGCAGGGGAAATTCTTGCCTCTCTCTGTCTCCTTGTGCTCTGAAGAAGACTGTGAATTCCAAGAGCCATCTCACTGCTGAACTTCTGTAGAAGGCAGATACTGGATGTGAGTTAGTTGTTAAAATATGCCACTGTCTCAAGTGCTGTAAGACTGAAAGCCCTTCTTTGAAGGTCATTTTGTTGTTCATTTTTCAAAGGTGACTGTAAAGGTCTCTGGTGGCTGTAGACATCAGCTTAAGGAGTGAGCAACCTCCATGTGCACTCCACAGTGTCTTGTTCTGGGGTGGCATGGAGGGAGATGTGTGTGGGGACAGTGGTGATCAGTATTATCTTGGCCAGGAAGGGCTTGGTGACACGGGCAGTGTGTTGGAAGGCTGTGATCAGCTGCCTCTGGTTTGGGTTTCCTGTCCCAAAGCACCCTGTGCTGCCTGGAGGTGGTGCACAGGGTGGTGGGTTTTTCCTTGACTCGGTAGCTGCCAGCTGTTTGGACTCTTTGCCAGCCTGTTCTTCCTGGGCCAGGCTTTCACCATCATGCTGGTGTATGTGTGGAGTCGCAGGAACCCTTACATCCGCATGAACTTTTTTGGGCTTCTTAACTTCCAAGCCCCCTTCCTGCCCTGGGTCCTGATGGGATTCTCTCTGCTCCTAGGCAACTCCATCATCATTGATTTGCTGGGTAAGTCAAAGTTGGTGGGTGATGGGAACAAGGGCACCTTGCAGCCACAGCACTCAGTTCTCATAGGTGCTACTGGGACACTGGCACCTTTCCTTGGTTCCACCTGACCCAAGATGTTTGCTTTCCTAAAGTGAGCTGGCTGGGTTTCTGGTTTGCTGGGCTTGGGCCTGGGCTTTTGCCTGTGACCTGCTTTCTGCTGTGTCTGTCCCAGGGGCAGAAGCTGGGTGTGGTGAGCTCTGACACTGCTGTGTCTGGGCTGGGTGTGTGATGCTGCCCTCAGGCTAATGGGCTGCCTGGGTGCTGGTCACGGCAAACTGCAGCATCCCTGGCTCTGGAGGGAGCTGGATGTGGGCACACAGCTCAGGGATTAAGAGTTTTGTCCAGCAGTTCTGGTTCAGCTGGCAAAGGAGTCACAGCTGTGCCTGACCATGGTGGCATCTCTCCCCAGGGATTGCTGTGGGTCATATCTATTATTTCTTAGAAGATGTTTTCCCCAATCAGCCTGGAGGAAAGAAGTTGCTGTTAACCCCTAGCTTTCTGTAAGTAAAGTTGATTCTTTGTGGGCTTTCTGAACCTGATCACTTCCATAGCAAACTGTAACCATAAGAGGGAACTGCCTGCTTGACAGCACCTCAGCTCCACAAGTCATGCCCTTGCTGCATTATTTGCAAATTATATAAACGAGTACAGGACCCACACAGCAGCTGCTGCTACCTGCAGCTTTGCTAGCAGAACTAGAGCCTGCTTACTGCTTGTGGAAATGCTAGATGGAGGCAGGATTTTTTCTGATGTATTTCTGTAGTTTAAGAAATATGTTCTGCTTTGGCACTGGCAATCAAATCTGCCCTCGTGATGAAGGAAGGAGGTCCTGTCATCACTGTGTGTTGAGCTGAGTAAGAGTGGTTGGTGATGGTCAATGGGTCGGTGGCTGTGGCTGCCAGCCAAGCCCCACAGAGGGCCAGGTGTTCCTAGGAGGGCTGGGGGCTTGTCATCCTCAGCTGTTTCCTAACCTGCATACCTGGTGGGATGGGTGTGTCCCTTGCCAGGAAGATGGTTTTTGACACACCTGAAGAGGATCCCAATTACAACCCTCTCCCTGAGGATCGTCCAGAACACCAGCCTAGAGACCAAGACCACAACGAGCAGCAGCACCCACAGTAACATGGGGGACTTCTTCATGTAGCCAGAGTCCTCTCTTCTGGCTGGACTTTTGCTGTGCAGAGCTCCTACTGGAATAACACCAGTTGCCATTCTGATGTGTAGTGTGTCGCTGTTTGTGTGGGTAACCCATCTTCCCCTTGTACAAAGTGGATCCACAGAGCTTTGCACACAAGAACTGCTGAATGCTTACAGAGGTGTTGTAGGCACAGGAGCTGAAGCTGTGATGGCTCCTCAGTTACCTGGTGTGGAATAAGTACCAAATGGGGTGTTAAACCAGTTCGTCCTTCTCCTGCTGTTAATGACTTGCTGTGTGCCAGGTCACTCTAAGACTAATGCACCTGGCCCTCACTGTTGTGGGACCCCTTTGTGGGCTTTCAATGAAGTAGTTCTGTACCGTGGTAGAATGCAGCTCAGCCTCTTTCTTTACTTTATGTCCCCCACTCCTCTTCTGGTGGTTGTTTCCAAAGAGTCTTTACATTAAAGTCTTTATTTTTCAGTCGTGTGTCCATTTCTGCCAGGGGCAGAGGTAGAAATTCATCAGGAATTTGCTCAAAACTGCCAGGCTTGGGATTTTCTTTTCTGGTGGGCAAGGCAAAGTTCAGGCTAGCTGGAAGATGTCCTTTCCCTCTTCTCTCAGCAGGGCTGCAGAGCATGAGGAATGTGGGGGATGTCTAATTGGATAAAGGGGTGCCTGGGAAAGGACAAAGGGACTGAGCTGGACACTTGATTCAGGCAGTGGCTGGAAGCAGCACTTAACACTGCTAATAAAGACTGTGTGCACCTGACTGTAATCCCACTCTTGTTGAATTTTTCAGTTCTGAAACTTACACATCTGAGTTTCAGGGGATAACTACACAAGCTGGTCCCTACCCTGACACCTATATGAGATGGATGTGATCATTCTTGCAAATACAGTACACACTGTGCTTGTACCTGACCTCAAACACACATTGTATCTACAACAGCTCACTCCTGACACTGCTGGCTGCTCAAACTTGCAAACCACCACCAAACTATGAAATGTGAGTAACCAGCATCTGATGAAGCACATACACAATCCACCCCACCCTCAACCTGCCCTGTGGTCTTCCAATAAAACACTTTATCAAAAATCAGACCTGATTTCAACAAGCTCTTTTGCTGCACTTATGCTTCCCTCTGCAATGAGGATGAGAGGCCTGTACAGGTGATAATTTGTTCTAGAAGATACAGTGCTGTAAGGGCTAAGCAGTGTCAGTTGCTGGGTGCTTTGCTCATATGATCTAATCAATCTCCCTAGATGGAGTTTGTCTTTGAAGTCTGCAGATGTTCTGTTTTAAAGTACCTGAGATGGGGCTTTGAAATGTAAAAGTTGGTCTATGCTTTTAGGGTACCAGATTAACCCAAGGAATTGGGATTGTAGAGCAAGAAAGCTGCTCCTGGCTGTTCCCCATAGTCCTCATGCTACATAAAGAAAGCTGGCTGATCTTTCTGGACTTGGTCCCTCCACTGTCCTGCTTTGTCCCTGGCTACTTCAAGGACAATTTGTACAGCCTCTCTGGCCTTGAGAAGCAGAGAGGTGCTGCAGTCCTTGTGTGCCTGTACCTCACTGTGAACTTGAGGATTACAAATCACAAACTTCACAGCAATGAAAAAAGCTGCACCACAGATGCTAATTTAAGGTTACAGCAGTTTCACACATATTTTAGTTGAATTCCCTGAAGCAACTGCTGGCAGAAGTCCCTGGTCATATAACAAAGGAAGGCTGAAGTGTTCTTAAGAAGGCTTGGAATTTTTATGTCCATGAGCCAAAACGTGTTTTACATAGGAGGCTAAGATGCAGCAGCAATCCCAGTTTTGTTTTACTTGCTCAAATAACCTTTCAACCTCTCTAATATGAAGTAATGCATGGAGTACCACTCTGGCATAGGAGCCTAAGATAAGACTGAATAATATTATTACTAAATTGCAAGTTTTCAGTTTTTGCAGACTAACATCTGGAAAAGTTCCCTCCCACCCAGGAATCAGAACTGTCTCTGTTATTACTCAAGTCTAATCATGATAAATTGAGGCCAGAAAGTGTTTTTTGACTGTGCCAGCAGGGTGGGTGGATCAGCAAGGATCATAAAACCTATGGCTTTATCATAAAGGCCTGAACATAACTGTCAGGCTGCCAGCAAAATCTGCCTTGCTTGCAACACTCATCAGTTCTGGCAGTAAATGGTAGGAACTCTGTCAACAGCAGATTGATTCTAATTAGTTTGTAAGCAAGCTTGGATTTTTCTTTAAATCTCACTTTAATGGATTCTGTCTTTAAAAAGACAGATTGTTTTTCAGGTTGCAGTGTTATGCTGACAGTGACCACAGCAAAGGCACTGGCTGCAGAAAACTTTCAGTGACTAGAGGCTTTACCTGCTGTACCAGTGCAGAGACTGTGCTGGTTCCCAGATGCAGTCTTCACAAAAAAACAGGGTTCACTACACACCAGGCTGACATCTGACAGAAAAGTTTGTGATTTCAGTTAACTGTTCTACCTTGTTGAGTAAACCAGCTGAACATCTCCCCGAGTTCATTACAGACTGTGCCAAGTCTAGTAACAGACCAATCCTTAGAGAATTGTTTGGTGCTCCTAGTTCTAAATCTTCTTCTCACTTTCCACTGCACCAAAAGGTTTTGGACTGTTTTACCTGTTGAAGTAAAGCACCCAGGAAAACTGAATGCATGTGAATGTTCAGCACTATAGCCAAAAGCATTAATATTAGCCCCTGGTATGCTGTTACCAGAACAGCACAAAACATGCTGAGATTCACTTTTCATTCAAACTTACTGAACTCAACCTACATTGTATGCATTCCTTTTATTTAAAAAGTTGTCCTAATAGTGCACATTGCACCTATACAAAAGAATCTTTACACTGTCCACACACAGGCATACAAGGGCTCCAACACCTGCCACAGGTCTCAGCTAGGTCACGCTGCTCCCACAGCGTCCTTGGAATGTGGCATTGGGCTGGAGGGGGTGGGGCAGACATCAGCAGTACTGGGAATTTGTGGCAAGTGGAATGTATGTCCCCTTCAGAGACAGAAAGACCCCTGCCAATTCTAGATCCATTTGGGGAGAGGAATAGGGATAAAGTCTGTAGGAAGAGCACCAGTGTCACAACAGGAAGGTTACCAGGCTGGAGCAGTATTGGCCAAACGTCTCATGCGCCTATGGGAGAGAGAGAGAGAGAGAGGCACAGTAAGTGCATGGTACAGTCATGGCAGGGCTTACCAAAACCAGTGCTGCTGCCACAGCTTTGTCTATAGACAGATTTATTCCTGGACAGAACTCAGTCACCTGAGAGTGCCCCTGGTGATAAGGCAGAGACACTATTTTCACTAACAGCTGTTAGGGCACTTTTGCTCTTTAACTTGGATTGAACCAACTGCTACTGTAAACTCTTCAGTTAGCCATAGCTGATATACAAAACAACTGTGCTACTGTTAATCAGCAGTTAAAAAAACATCCTGGGAAAGAGCTGAGCCAGTATATTTACTGTTTCCATTGTTACAGTGTAACTTTTGGAGAGATACTAGCCATTCATTTATATCTGCCAGGAAGAATTTCATCAAGTGGGTGCAAGCTCTCAACTGCTTGTCAAACATCACTTAGCAGGTCCCTGGTGGGCAGATCTCCTGGAACCACACAGTGCTCCCCATGCTGGCAAACAGGCTGGCACCAGTCAGGCTGGAGCTGGGAGCCTGCCCATTGCTACATTAAATTGAACTTTACACTACATAAAAGGAAGCTTTGTGGCAGGATTCTAGGGAGCATGACAGTGCACGAAACTCCAATATGTTTGATTCATGCCTTCCTATACAAACAGTCCCCTGGACAAGCAAAGAGCCCAAGGAAAAGAGAAAAATGGGTTAAAAAAAAAAGAAACTTTGCTGCAAGCAGGAGATGGTAAAGTAGACATTTTGATGTTTGTAGAGGAAGGTGGTAACAGTTGAATACCCTGAAGCTAAAGTTGTGAGCAAGGCTGACATCCTGCCAGCTGGCTCTCAGCAGGGAAAGGTAAATTTCAAAGCTTGGAAATTCTGTCAAGGCACAGGCCAAGAGAACTGTCCAAAGCAATGGCAGTACCTTGTGTTTCTGTCCTGGTCTCTGATCTTCTTCTCCATCTCAGCGTCTGTGAGGGTTTCCAGGAGAGGGCACCACTGGTCAGCGTCCCCCGTGTTGCGAATTGCGATCTCCACAGTCGGCAAAGGGTTCTCGCTGCAGGGCAGGGCAACAAACAACATCCATCAGTGGGCCCAGAGCACTCCCCTGGGCCACCAGCCCGGGGACAAGCACAGGGACAACAGAGCATCATTTACAGTGCTTCAGGCTTCAGCATTCCCTCTGCTGTCCACTTAGTACAGCCTGGTTCCCTGAAGTTCACCACAGGCTCCTGGGTACACCCTTGTGGAACCTGAAGTTTCTGGGAAAGCAGCTACACCCATCTGCAGCCACCACTGGAGAGGGATTTGTGCTGCACCTGCAATTCTTTCACACACAAGCTGTTACATCCCTGGTGCAGGGTTCAACCCCGAAAGGCACAGCTCATCCCAGTCCATTAGTCCTGGGATGCTTCTCCCAGCACAGCCTGGAGCTGGGACTGTTCCCAGGGCTCCCTGTCCAGCCTTGCTGTTCTGCAGCTCTGCCTTCCTAGCTGTAGTTTGCCTAGCACACCCCTGACAGCTCTTCCCTGGCAAAAGCCAGCCTTTCTTGGGAGCCAGACACTGGAAAGAGCAATCTTTTAGGACCTGCTGTGGCAACCAGAAGCTGTGGCTACCAAGCAATGAAACAGCAGGCTGTGCCCCAAATCACAAGATCTGTTCCTCAGAGATTCCTCTGCCCTGACCAGCTGTATTATCACATACACGAAATATTTACTGCTTCACTAGCTGCTTTTCAGTAAAAGTCAACAGGAATTGACCAAGAGTAGCTTCCCAAATATTGACAGTGGAGCCGGAAGCCCAGCATAAATATAGAGGAGCCTCGGAATGTAAATGTTTGCTTTGAATTCTCAAAAGTGGCTCAGGCTGAGCTGCAGAAGTGTGTGTGTGAGAGGAGCCCTGGGACAGGTGTGCACACACATCCGGCCCCCTCCCGAGGGACATGCACCCCTACACAGGATTTCAGCACTCACAGGCAGCCTCTCATTCCCTCAGGAAAGAACTCAAATGCTAATCATCATGGGAACACACAACATCTGCATCAAAGCTAATAATTTAAAATAACAAGGCTTCAGAGTAATGCTACCCTGAAGAATTAATCCAGAGCCTTTGGTATCTGATCCAGGGAGGAAGCTTTAATCAAATTTACTTCCAGCACTGCTGACATCCACTAAACAACACTCAAACCCAGGAATTTCATCTTAGTCCTAGAATGCCACACATTCCAGGCAAAATTAGATATTAACTGGGATTTTGTTAGTGATAGCATGATCTCTACCTCACTACACTTAACACTGAGCATTCACTGAATTAAGTGGGGGATGGAAAGCTGGACTCGTGCATAACCTAACTGCAAGGCAACTCAGATACCACATTTCTGTAGCAAAGAATCAGAGAGAAACTGAAAAATCCTTCCTCATCTCCCAGCCTCTACAGTAAGACAGCTCCTCCACTGTTTTTTCCTGATGAGGAGGAAAGTGCTGCTGCCAGAATGGCTGAAAGGCACTGTCAGCTGCAGGCATCCCAGCAGGGCAAGGCACGGCAAGGCTCAGGCTCCTGGCCTCTGGGGCACACCAACAAAGCAGGGAGATGCCATCTTTTGGAAAGGTGACTCCTCAGGCATGTGGGTTTGGTGTGTGGGAGAACCTGAGCCATCACTCAGGTCTCAAAGGCAAAACTGGTGCTGCCACCAGAAACACTCAGCATGCAGGAGGGAACATCACAGCACACACTGCCCCCAAAAATCCCACAGGCAGCAGTTCCCTGTCTGCCTCCAGTCCTGCCCTGCCACTGCACTTCAGGCTTTCCTTGTTTTGCACAGAGCAGCCCAGATGAAAAAAAGTGCCCTGGCTTTCATCAACTAAAAGACAGTTTCAACTCTCCCTCAGATGATTAAGAGGCACATGACTTCTCAAACCCCCAATCCCTTGAGATATTAAGGTTCTTTTGATACATCTAAAGCAGACCCTTTCCTTACATCAATGGAATGATGTTGGAGCAACCACCACTCCTGTGGTTTGGAAATTCAGGAACTAACCAACCACAGAACCCAAATATCATTAATCACTGTAAGGTTTCAAAAATACTCCTTTGCTAGAAGAAAAAAGGGAAGAGGAGGACATGTTTGTACTATGACAAAAAAACGAGGTTTCAATTAGGTGTTTTCTCTCTGAACAGCTCACATCTATGTAGTTTGTTCCATTGGGGTTTCTGTTTTAGTTTTTGTTCTCCCTCTTGCAATAGTACCACAGTCTAAAGAAGGCCTGAAATCTGCCTGTTTGAACTACCCCTAAAAAGAAGCACCCTTTGGTACCATGGCCCAATATGTTTTTAGAGAACAGTGTGAAGCTGGCATTAACATGAGCCTGGGCAGTACTGACTAAACTTTACTTGCTGCAAGTTGCAGTGACTGAGCAGAAGCAAAGGGAGAAAAGAACCTCACTCCCAAGAGTCAAGACATACATGGATTACTTTGTTGGGTATCTGCAATACATGGAGAAGCACAGGAAGGAAGGACAGACACTTCCCTGCAGGCCACAATACAGACAGTGCTGCAGCACAACACATATCAGGCTCTCATCTACCACCCTGCAAGTTCCCATCACTTCTCAGGAATGCCCACCCACTGCTTTGATGTTGTTGTTGCTGGATGTAGTCCAAGCCAAAACTGCAAGTATCAGCCCAAAGTGGAGGGAAAGGTAGAAGCCACCTCCACCTTCCAAGGGACATCAGCAGGATGGACACACAATCTAACAATTTAATTCAGAGTTAAATTCACATGTGCTAAAGGGTCCCTTTCCATTTTCTAATAAGGATCACTATGGGGTTCACTTTAGAACCAGGCAGTTGCTGTAAAGACTGTCAGGATAAAAACTATACCCAGAGGAAGCAGAGTGAGACCAGTGCAAGAGGAACTAGGCCAGGGCAGATCAATGTTTATTTCTCACAGAAGGCTGACCAGGCAGGAAACCTTTGGATGGAGCAGGGACAAGGAGCAGAGCTCATGGCAGCAGCCAGCTTCCCCACAGTCTCCAGCTCCTCTTTACTCCCACTCCAACTACTGCCTGCCCTGCCTGAGGTAGGACAGGGCCAGGCACATTTCCCTGTGCTGCTTCCTTGAACCGACCGCTACAAAACTGGGGTCTACAGAACCACTGCCTCCTCTGCAAACAGCATTTGCTGAACTCTTAAACTTCCTTGACTGCCACCATGACCCGAGGTCACAAAACATCAGAGTGTACATTAAAGGACTGTTAGAGCTGCAGACTCAGCACTGGGCTGTGGATAACATCAGTGCAGGAACTCACCACAGAACGCTGCACAGCACAAATGGAAGCCATTTAGGAGACAAATTACAAAGCTGACTAATTAAACCTGACAATGCTGCATTCCAGCTGTGAGAAGGGCCTATGATCAACCCACCTCTAACATCAGCCTGAGTAGAGAGGTACAGTTTTCATCAGTCCAAGTTCAAAAAAGCTTGAAACAGTGGATGGCCCAAGTTAGGCAAAGCCAACAAAACAACAAATGTATCTGGTCTGGGGCTCATCATGACCTTACATTAGAAGAAGGACTATCCCTGTTAATTAATTCTGTCAGCAGAAGCTGACATTCCATCAATATTTGGTCCTGAAATGTACTGGACCCAACAGGAAAAGATATTTAGCCACAAACACAAAAAACTTTTAAGATGGACAGTGGGTGCAAGCCATAAGGACTAATTTCAAACAAAACCTTCTGCATCAGGTCAGCTGTTTTAAGATCCATTGATGCAAATGGCCATGAAGTACAAACACCCCCCAGAGCCAGACAGGGAGGTGGCAGTACCTGAAGGCATAGGTCTTCTGGTGCCAGCTCAGCTGTCCCCGGATGCTGTATGCAATAGTAGTGACAAACTCCCCACCCAGGCCAAGCTCTGAGCACAGCTTCAAGGCAAACTTCTCTGGTGAGTTCTCCTTCTCTGACATGTCCCATTCAAACTGGTCTACAAGGGAGATGTTTCCTACATGGATGTTCAGCTGGAGATAAGAGGAGAAATAGGTTATTTGATTCCACTTACACAAAGGTTTGTCAAAGGTAATTGAACCATCGAGGCAGAGGCTGAGGAGAACAGAGCAGTAACTCCTGGTTCATCTGCAGAGTTCCTTCACTGAATTCTTAATTTCAGTAGCACAGAAACAGCTCAGCATTGCTCACCAAGGTTCAGCTCTTCCCAAGGAAGATGGCAATGCTTCAACTGAACTATTTCATCATCTTAGAGGCTGGGCACATGGATGTTTAATCATCTGTCACCTTGGTTCTGTTCTCAATACAAAGGACAAAGAGGAATCTGTTTGCAGGACTGGAATTAAGAGCTCTTTTGCTCTGAGGGAAGCTTTTGTACTCTTAGTCCCCCAATAACATAATCAGTGAAACCCAAATGGTTCAGCTCTCGTTCTACTGCCCTCCTGTGTTACCTTAATAATAACTCGTTGGTCTGACTGATCTTCCAGGATGCTGTCAGTGGGGTAGGACTCGATCTGCTGTCGGATGGCAGATGCAATAGCAGGGACAAAGGTCAGAGGATTCAAATCCAGGTCATCACAAAGAATCTCGGAGAACATTTCTGGGGTCATCAGCTTTTCTGTTACAGAACAAGAACAAACATTGTAAACTTCCTTAGAAATTAACATCTGCCACTTACACAGGGCAAGGCAACAGAGGGAAATGCACTGTGCTTTTAAAAGGGTGTTTTGTACCAGGTCTGTAAGTATCAGACACACTGATACAGGGACTTCCAGCTTTCTTTACCTGCTCCATGCTATCCAGACAGTGTGGCCACAGAAGCCACAGCCATTAACCTCAGCTAACAGAGTACTCTCAGACCACTGAGCTAATGAACTGGCTCAGGAAAATCTGACAGTTAAACTCTTCAGACTACATGTGTCCAGGAATGACTGCAACCCATGGAAGTGGCAGAGCATTTGCTAAGAGATGCAAGCACTGAATAAAGTCCAAAGTGGGAGAGCTTTAAAGCTTTGTCTGTATGGGGCAAGGACATTTGGTGATGGACACAACTTTATCTCTCCAGCCTCAGGAAATTCTCCTTGCTACATACCATTCATGTTCCACGTAAATGCATCTCGGAGTTTCTGCCCATCGATTTCCATATCAAGCCTGATTGGAACCAGAACCTCTGGCTGGGATGCATTCTCATGGATCACTGCTGGGTCATGGTCATCAAAGCTGAAGTGGAGAGCAACAACACAGTATATGCAACAAGCCCATGTCACATCTGGCATCCATAGAGGGAAGGCAACATTTGCTGGAAGCAGTCCCCACGCTCCAACTCCCTGATCTGCCTCCAGACAAACTCCTCAATGCAAGCTTACAGGGCTGTGGTAACTAATACCAGTTTATCACCTTTTATTACATGCATCATAACACATTTCTGCAAATAAAACTAAGATTAATCTTGGTTGCCTTAATTTTTATAGTGGAAAAAATGTTAGTCGTGAGCTTCAGCAGCATTTTCCACTAAATAAACTAGATCAAAGTTACTAGTACATGTCAGTGAGGAGCAGCTTGTCCTTCACAAAGAGGGTCTGCAGGCTTCTCAAATGACAACTGCTCAGCAAATCAGTAGGAAGCAGAAGGAACTCATGAGGAAAAGAATGAACCATTTTCCTGACAAAAGGAAATCCTCTGCTCTGAGCCATGGATGGCTACTGTAACACAGAGCCTCAAGAGACACAATTTAACCAAGAACCTCCAAGTTAATGTGCTGTAGGCCTTTTGTCAGCTGGGGATGAATCACAACAACATTACATCGTGTCATTTTGGTAACTATTCCCACTTTCCAGAAGCAGGAAGCTGTCTTACCACAGAGGGAATGTTCTCTTCTTATCCCTGCCCATGCGGTTCCTGTTGATGGTTGTTGAGCACGGCACTGCATCCAGGTGATGGGAGCTGTTGGGCAGGGTGGGCACCCACTGGTTGTTCCTCTTTGCTTTCTGTTCTCTGAAGGAGACTGGATGTTAGCCTGCAGGCCCTCAGCACCACTGCTGCTACTTAAGAAATGGTGTAATTTTGAACTTTAAGTGCTATTATGAGTTCCTGCTATTTTATTCTGGAACCATCAACATTACTGTTCCACCAGGAACTCATGTTCCACAGCAGCCTCCTGGAAGGCCACTCCCTAGTTTACAAATATCCATCAGATATGACTCCAGCTGCACCTTTATAAATACTAGATTCATATTTGGATTTTCTGTCTATACTTTACAAAAGGACTGCTGAGAAATGCAAGGTCTCCAGAAGACAGTATGTGCAGAGAGCGTTCTGTAAAACATCTGTTACAGATGGAATGCAGTAATTGCAAAAGTTGTATCATCAAACACTTAGATTTTTCTTCCTGTTTTATATGGGCAGTAACCCAATCCTTACACTCTGGAGATCCCCATTTGCCCAGCACTGCAAATACTTATTGCAGACTGGCAAACAGCCCTAGCACAACAGCTGGGCTTTATAAAATTCCTCGTGCCTCCTGCCCAAGCTGACACCTTCCAAGCTGCTCCCTTCTGAGCTTGGCCCTCGCTGGTTACCTGAGGTAGGTGGGAGGTTCTGTGCTGATAGACACTGCCTTGTACTTCTCATCATTTCCATCCAAGATCTCTTCCACTTCAGAGGCCTTTAGCAGCGTCACGCTAGTGGCTAATGTTGTATAGCCATGATCTATTACCAGGAAAGATGCCAATAATTAACAGAGAAAAGAGCTACATAGCACTGTAGCATTACTAGGCTACATAGTGACAAAGCCTCTCTGTCACTGCAGGAGGGACTGACACAGATACAAGTGTCCTTTGGGCTTCATCTTCTTGTAGACATCTACAAGGCCCAGCAAACAATCAACCCCCAGTGGACTTAGGGTCGGAAACAGAGATGCAAGGAATCAATAGAAAAGCTGTTAAGACTTGGGAAAGGGGGAGAGACCGCAGGACAGCTCTTGCTGAATGACAGAGACCATCTGCATTGGAGAGTCCTGCTAAGGTTCTGAGAAAGAAGAGTTAGGGATAGGGAGGCACAATTAGGGCGACCACAGGGAGAGATCAGAGGAAGAGGATTAGACATTAATATTATTGTACTAGCACCAAAGGTCACAGTGGACATTCTTCCTCTAGCACAGCTAAGAATAACACACAGATGAGACTTACATCTTCGGGGACTGTGAGACCGCTGATTTTCTGTTGGGGGAAAAAAGAAAGCAAGAGGTCAGCAGGATACTTGGAGGAAAGAGACATAAGCCCAGAGTAAACCATTATTTTTATTATGCTTTAGTCTACAGAACATACAAGAAGTCATATTGCTAAGAAATTTAACTGCTTGCTATTAGTCCCTCAACAAAAACAACACCAATACTCTCCCTGTAGCAGTCACATCAGTAGCAATACACCACACATTCTGGCAGGCACAAACATCCAGTCCCTGCAAGAAGCAAAGTTAAACAAAGATGCACATCTTCAATGGGGCATCCTTGCAACACTTCTGCCTATTTGACGAAAGAGACAAAGATCCCCCTCTTAGTCTACAAAAAATCTCTTCAGAAATATTGTATTGATTTGGAGATGTGGCTTTTGCTTTGTGATGAATGTAGCCAACCCCAGGAACGCCATGATGGATGTTTCCATTTCAGAACGTTTTTGATCAGGTGGTATTTGTTGCCAGGCTGAGCCAGGAGCCACCAGTGCCACCGTTGCAGGGTGCTCCGTCACTGGGGCAATCTGAAGTGATTCACACAGCCCTCAAGGTGCACAAGCTTCTGAATCTCCAGGAACAGTTTTTCAAGGCAAAATGTTCCAAAAACATTACTGGGAATGTTTACTCATCTTCTCACCATGTGAAGAGGCCACAATCTTCTTCCTTTCTTCCACCGTGGCCAGGCGCCTCCAGAGCGAGGGGTACCTCTTGTACAGGGAGCCCCGAAACATGCGCAGGTAGTTTCCCACCTGCAAGAACAGAAGTGGAGATATGGCCTGCTATTCCATTCAGGAGAGTTTTAGCAGAAGCTGGAAGAATTTCAGCTCTTTTTAATGATAAGAAGGACCTCCTAAGAGGGTGTTTCTGTTGGGGTTTTGTGCTATGTTTGGCATCAAACAGCACCGCATTTTTTCTGGCAATAAAGAAAACAAGTTTTTTAGCAGCACTTATTTCACTGGTGCTATCTTATTTCACTAGATCCAAAAAACCTCCCATCCACTGATAATAGGAAATTTAATAGGAAAACACTCCATTTGTTTGGACGTATTTTTGAACAATCTACCCCTTCTTTACTTCAGTTTCCACATCAATGTGCAATGCTCAGTTGGAATTAAACTAAACCAGATACTCAGCTCTCTGACACATTATTTTTACTTTGAACCTCCCCATCATCTAGACATTATTTGACTACAGCAAATGCCCAGAGACTTGTATTTTATTTTAAACCCTTTCAACATAAAAAATGTGATTGCTGCCAATAGTCCTCTTTCAGATTTACTTACCATCTGTAAAGCAGTTCTGTTCTTCCTGGCATAAGATCCTCACCTGTACTGAAGGCTACAGCAGGCCTTGCTGAACAACACAACTATTCCTAGACTCTGAAATCAAATTTTTAGACTGACAGGAGGCAGACTGCCACACAACAAGGTTTTTACTCCTTATTTGAGAAGACTCTTTTTTAATCTCAGTTTTTAGCTGTATCTTTCACTCTACAGTGCTCATCAGCAGACAAAAATTAATGGTGGACAAAAATGACAACCCTTTTCATCCTCCAGGTACCTGGTATGGCAATCTCACAGCTCAGCTGACTGCAGTTAGTTTGCTTTCAAACACTCAAAAGAGTGTTTAGTCCCTGCTCAACCTATAGAGCTGGCAGTTAAACTCTGCCAGTAATCTCTCTTCTGCATCAAGCTGAGGAGTATAACATTTTCTCCTGTTTTCAGCTGTTTCCCTGGTGCTAAAGGGCCAGTGTTTCTTGCTCGAATAAGGCTCTTCGCCAGCGAGGCTCAACACTCTCTCAGCACGGAACAATGTCAGCACAGACACCGGGATGCTAAAACCCTGCCCACGGTGTTTGCTGACCAGACTCTGCCCAAGGCAGAAGGAGCTGCACTCGATGATTCCGGTGCTGCTCCAAAGCCCAAAGGCCCAGGTGTGGGATTCGCTGCCTCACAGCATGTGAAATAACCCGAACCCCTCAACAACAGTGTACAGAAATTGCCGGTGATCAGGAGCGGGGCCTCAGGCTGCGACCGGGCGAGGATCCGGTGCCCACGTAGCCGTGCGGGTCCCATGGGCCGCCCTCACGGGAGCGCTGATCCGCCCGTGCCCCCAGCACGGCTGAGGCCCTCGGGCAGCGCCCACCGGGGGCAGAGGGACCCGCGGGGCCGGAAAGGCCGTTCCCCCCACGCCAGGCTTCTCCTCCGCCCCTCGCCTGCCCTGAGCACAGCCCCCGCCGCCCCCGGCCCGGGCCGGCCCCCGCAGCCCCCGCATCCCCCGGCCCGGCCCGGGCCCGGCTCCCGCCCGGGCCGCACCTCGGAGCCGATCATGTAGAACTCGCCGTCCTCCTCCAGCTGGAACTTGACGGGCTTCTGCCCGAAGGTCTTGCTCAGCGCCATCATCATCATCGCGGCGGGGAGCGGGGAGCAGGGCGGGAGCGGAGCGCGGCCCGACGGCAGCGACAAGGGCGGCAGCGCGGCCTAGTGCGGGCCCGCGGCGCGCATGCGGCGGGCGGGGCGAAGGAGCACGGCCGGCACCGGGCAAGTAGAAAAGAGGCGGATTTTATTGTGGCGGGGCGGTACATAAATACACAAATACACACTGAGTGAGCACGGCGTGCCCCGCGGCTCCGGCCGTGGCAGCGCCCCNGTGCCAGCCCGGGCCGGGAGCGGCGGAACGAGAGCGATCAGTGCATCTGAGCATCCCGGGATGGGAACCGCGGCGGGATGGGCGCGGGGCAGTGTCCAGCACTGGCACCCGGCGCCAGGGAGAGAGGGAAGGGGCCCCTTGTCTATACACAGATCGGTACGAAATCCTAACGCGCACTAGGGATACAACATGAGGCCGGGATGGGGCTGCGGCAGGGCCCTGGCAGTCACCACGGCTGCAGCCGCATGTCGCAGTTCTCCTCCTCTGCAGGTAGGGTCGGTGTCCTTCAAAGCCCCGGGCTGCGGGATCATTCCTCCTTGGCCAGCGTCTGCAGCAACAAAGGGCTGCCGTAGTGAGTTATGTAAACATAGGAAATGCCATTGCATCAGTTCTACAGGATAGGGTTCAGATTAATTATGAGAGCATGATCCCATTCCAGGCTGGCCTGATGGCCCTTGGGATGCTATTGCTAGACGAGAGTGGCTGCCCTTGCCTGTAAAGAACATGGCAGCTGCTTTTACATTGATAGTAACTGAAGCTGGGGCTGCTGGAACTGGAGAGGAGCAAACTTTGTCACTTGTGACAGACACCTGGTGTGTCAGATGCTGAGCCTGGAAGGAAGCCAGGAGTGGCAGAGAGAGCCCTCTGCGTGGCGGCTGGCGGTAAAGGGAGATGACAGGGGAGCGTGCAGGACACAGGCACCCCCTCATCTGAAGGAGTTGGAGGAGGGTGTGCAGCTGAAGAAGTCCTGGCTGATCTGGCGTGGGTAGCCCTCCAGCACTTTCACCTGGACTGGATCAAACTTCCAATAATCTCGGCCTCTCAGGAAATAGGCAAAACCTGTGGGTGAGAGAAGAAAGTTTAGGACAGAAAGCATTCATGTGGCTCAGAGCTCTTTCCCAGCATTTTGTTCAGCTGTCACTCTGCAACACATGCAGTACTGAAAGAGAGCTGGAAGAGACAGGAGGTTTTACCTGAACCCAGGCCTGTGGCATTCACTTTTCTTTCACACTGTTTTGGTTTCAATAAAAAATCTAGTTTTACTTTTTGGACAGTAAACAGGATGGATTTTATTTTATTTTCCTGGTGGGTTCAAATACACTGTATCCTTGTAGTCACCCAGCCCTGTGAGGGCAGAAGATATCAGGAACAGGGGCAGGCAATGGTTCCTGTGGGCAAGCTGCCCTGGAATTTAAATTCTGGAAGCAGTGGGGTGTTGTTTCACTTTATCCTTAGAGAGGAGGGAATCACTCACCACACCTGTCACCCCAAGCACCCTGGCTGTCCCCACTGTTTCTGTGGCACTGCTGTACTGTTTTCAGCATGGGGCACACTGGGGAGGAATGGTCAGTAACAAAAGCAGCCAGTTCTTTGTTCAGCTCCCCAGTCTGAAGTGTGGGCAGTGTTTCTGTTTTCTTCTCATCACTTCCTTTGGCAGGAGCAGTAAGAGATGGACAGGACTCTGTGACCATTCCTTGGTCAGATATTTGACTTCTCTCTACCATACTTACATATCAGTTGCTGCAATTAATGAGAATGGAACTTCTCAATTCTCTACCCACTGGAGGGAACTGCCCCTCTACACTGTATGAGATGTGTTATGGTTGGGAAATGTCCACTACTACCACCTGTCTAAATCTGCCCAGCTCTTCCAGCTGGGCAGTGGTGTCAGCCAGAGCAGACCATGCCTGTGCTGCACTGACCAAACTCATCCTGAAAAGCCGCGTCGATCTCCGGCGGGACGCCGCGCCAGTCAGCCATGGCCCGGGGATAGATGTTGTCCACCTGGCGCCTGTGGGGGCTGAAACGCCAGTAGTTGCCTCCACTGAAGATGTAGATCTTGTTCTTCTCAGCCCCCCACACCAGAGCTGCCTGCACAGGGGATGCAGGGAGGCCCAGCTCCACGATTGGCGTGGGACCAGACACCCGTCTCTCACCATCATAAATCCAGTATTGAGAATCTATTGAGGAGACAGGAAAGGGAGACAAAGGGGTCAAAAAATCTGATAATTTGGCAGTGAACTGTGCAACTGGAGCTGGTGCTTTGGCAGAGCTCCCACGGGAAGCTGTGCCTGAGAGGCAAAAACACCACCAAGTGTAATGGACACTGCCACTGCTGTGTGTCCAAAACACTGTCAATTTGACATCCCACCTCAGTTCAGCCTCGTGGGTGTTGGTGGGGGACATTTCAGCAGCATTTTTCTCTATTTGTGGAAGTTATAAAGGACTTGACTGGAGGGAGCAGCCTCTGCCCTGCAATCTTAGCATGTGGGAATCATGTGGGCATGCACAGGCACAAAGGGGGCATGTGGCTGGAAAGAAGCAAGCTGCAGAAACCAGGAAGAATTTGCCAAGTTGATATAGAGACTGGAAGCACAGTTCCAGATTAGATTAAAATGGGAATCTCTGTAATTAGCCTACGGCATGTAATACCTTCCCCTTATCTCATTTTAACTCACTGTAGGAGCCTGCCAATTTTAGCACTGTGAGTCCTTGTGTGCAGGTCTGGTGCTCAGAAATGTGTTCATGCAGGAGCTCTGCCTGCAGAGCCATGGTGTGATTTTGATATTTGGTCTCATGGAGTGCAGACAGGGTGTGCACACCCACAATGGGTTCCCATGTCATCCTGCATCCCTCCTATCAAACCTATACTTGGGGAGAGCATTAAAGAAAACAGTGGAGCTGAAATGGGGTTTGTTGCTGGCCTCAAACCCCAGAGATGGCCAGGAGGTGGTTTTGGTTTTAATCTTTCTGGTTGCTGGAGGTTGCCTGGCTCCGCACCCAGGTTGCCTGTAGGCTCATAAAGTCATGGGGTACTAGAGAAGTTCCACATCCAGGTCTCTGAGGAGCTGAGAAAATGCTGTCCAGCCCCTGAGCAGGGCCCTGGGGACACAGGCACAACCAGGGAAGTTTTTGGCACAGTGCTTCCCATAACAGCTGGAGAGATGGAGCAAACATTTTCTTCCTTCTTCTCATTACAAGTGTTTGTATTCCAGGGAAGGAGAATGGGATATTGTGGCTGTGATTAAAACAAAAGTGAACCCTTTTCTCTCTTCTGTCCTCAATACTGATAAAAAGTTTTAATAGATAAGGAAACAAATAACAAGGATTACTGGATTGCTGAGGATTTCCAGGAGATTTATTCCCCAGGAACCTGCTGAGTCCTGACTACCCCTAAGTAACTGAGATGCATTTCTGAGCCGTTTGATCACAGTCCTGCTCTTACCTTGGAAAAACCAGATGTTGCCCAGGGGGTCCTCGAAGGTGGCATCGACAGAGCTGGGGATGCCCTGCCAGTGGCGGGAGGCCAGGGCTGGGTACCCATCCTGCAGCTTTCCAGCCCGGAGCCGCCACACATAGCGGGACCTGAAGAAGAACAGCTCCCCTCGGATGGTGGCTGCAGCATCGAACGCGGTGTGGCAGGCGTCGGGCTGCACGGCCTGCCAAAGCACAGCGGGTCAGGGCTGCACCCCGAGCCCAGGCCTGGGGCCAGGCTGCTGCTCAGTTTGGGTTGGGCATGTGCTGCCAGAGGTGCCTCCCTGCACATCCCAGTGCCAGCCATGGGATGGGCTCAGCCTGGGCTCAGCAGTGCTGGTGGAAGGGGCAGACACCAAGCCAGGCTGCTGCCAGTCTCCTGGTGCCAGGGAAGGGCACAAAGCAGCCATTCACTCACCTCCACGTTGGTGATCTCATTTGTTTCGAGGCCTGGCTGGGGCAGCTCTGCTGGCTGAGTAGGGGTTGGGGTTGGGTCAGGATCCCAGGAGGGTTTCCCATATAAATACTGGATCCCTTGCTTGTCATCCTCACTCAGGCTGAGGGGGTAGCGGAAGATGTAGAAAGGCGACATCAGGGACTTGGAGACAGCTGTGTGCTGCAGGCCCAGCACGTGGCCAAACTCATGAGCAGCCACTTGCAGGAGGTCAGTGCCTACAAAGGGAAAAGATGGAAGATACTTTTGTCTACTCACATGCTTTGGCCTCCTGGGCCTGTTCCTACCAGTTACCAGACACTGACATGTGTTGTAGGAGTCCAAAAAGAAAGAAAAATCTACCTCCAGCTATGTTTTTCCCACATATCTCCTGTGTAGCTCCAAAATATGTTTGTTGGGGTTTTTTAAGGAGTCAGAGAGCAGAATAAAGGGGTTCACTGGTTCAGAAGTACCATGAGTCAATTCACACACTTGGGTATTAACCTGGACATGTTGGTAATTTGCAGTCCTGTTGTCAGAATCAGCTACCAGGAAGAAAAGGATTTTCCATGCACTTTTGGAAAGGGGAAATTTGCACAGAGAAGGAAATCTAGACCAGAGGTGTAGGAGCTGGGGTTGGTGTTTGTCCACCCAGCCTTGAAGCAGTTGGCTAGAGCTGAAGTTTAGCAAATCCCAGTTAGATCACATCACTGTGGAAGATACTAATGTAGGTGAGAGAACTCTGGAATCAACACTTGCCAAGGGCTGCTGTCACACAGACAGCAGAGGGAGCTCATTTATTGCTTGTCTGGGGACTGTGTCAAGAAGGTGTCATTTAGAAATAAATCCATAAAAGATTATCTAATGTCAAGGCCTGAGACTTCTTCACCAGACTTAAACAGATTTATGGGACGCCATGTTTTAGGAATACATGACCTTGGAGCATCTACAAAAGGAGAGAGGGAAAAGGGGATTTCAGTACACAAACTTGTATTGTTTGGCAGGTTTTGTTTAGCTTCCAGTGGGTCCTTTTTAAAGCTGATAAATTTCACTATGAGTGGAGGCTGTTTGTTGACAAGTCCCAGCATATTCATTCACTTCCCTTCAGGCAGAAATCCTCCGAGCTGCAGCCCAAGTGTTGAGAACAGCAGGGATGTGTCAGCCAGCCTTGATGCTCCAAGCAGGATTTCCCTGCTGGCTCCAGAGGAGTAGGTCAGGCTCCAGGGAACCAGGTCACTTCTCAGCACCAGGACCAGGGAAAATACAGTGGGGAGGAACACTTGGGAAGGGTGGAGGGGAAGGTGAGCCCTGGCCTTCCTCCACTGGCCAGCTTTACCTGGAAATGATGAATTTGCACAGCATTGACCTGATTAAATCAACACATGTAGGTCAGCTGAGAGAGTGGGATTTCTATGCCAGTGATTTATTACAAACTTTCAGACACTTGTGTTTAGTTTGGCAGGCTCCTCACTTGCTGCTTTCCAGTGCTGGCAGATCAGCTGTGCTGTCAGATTCTCCAGGGGAGGTGCACAGCAGCACAGGCTGTGTTGGGCAGAATCCCTGTGTCCCCCATGGATGCTCCTCCACGTGGGGCCCTGCTTCCTGCACGGCTCTGGAGTGACCCCAGGGCACACTTGTGCTCTCCCACCAGTAAAATGAGGCTAAGGATTTCCCTGTCTCACTGAGAGCTGAGTCAAAGATTTATCCATGTTTATATCATAAAGCTCTTTTCAGCATATTAAATGGCAATTAGCTCCAAAGAGCTTTTACAACAGTTATTTATGGATGATATGGGGGGGAGGGGAGGGGGGAATGCCATGGAATGGAGCTGGACTCTGATGGGAAGTGGTGTCCACTTTCAGTTCCTGGTTTCCCCACCACTGTTTTATGGCAGAACGCAGGAAATTCTTCAACAACACAGGCAACCCCAACAGAGGGGGGAAAGCAACAGAGCCCAGGAGCAGAAACTTCTGCAAAGAGCTCCTGTGCTCTGTGACTCTTGTTTTGGGTCAACACGAGCAGGGTGGGAGGCACAGCAGTGCTCTGCCCCACGGAGTCAAACTGGCCCACAGCTGGCACTGACACCGGCTTTGGGGCAGCCCACTGACATGGCCAACCTTTTTGGGAATCCCCAGGGTTAACTTGGGCTTTGTGATTATTTCTTTTTCCGTGTAGATAAACTGGGAAGGAGGAGGAGGAGCTGACCTGGGTTAATTTTGGTGAGTTTTCCAGAAACTGCTGCTCTGGGCACTGCTCCAGCTGGTCCCGGGCAGTACTGCAGTATCTCATGAGATACTGACACCAGACCCTGAGTGCCCAAGCAAAGAGCTACCAGCTTGGATCTATTATTAGCAAAAACATAAGAAAGAGTCTTGACTGGATGTGGTGCTGTTTATGGTCAGAGCATTCCCAGGCCATGGGGACAGAGCTGGAGCCTGGGTGGTTTCCCTTTATGGGCTTCTTTGAGGAGAGATGGTGAACAATGAGTGCAGAGACTGAGACTGTTCTTTGGAAGACAATGGTGTCACACGGAGCTTGAGCCTCAGTTTTCCTTCATCCTTTCCTTGTTCCATTTCTAATGACTCCTGCCAAGGCCAGGTGCAATTTCCAAGTGGCAGGGCACATGGCTGGGCAGAGGAGCCATCTCTTGCTCCCCCCACACAGGAGAAGTCCATGGGAAGCCTAGGTCCTGCTGCTGGGCACCAGCTCTGCTGTGGCTGAAAGATAAAAAGACCTGAAAGCTAAAAGCAGGCTTCTGGGTGGTGGGAGATGACAATGCTCACCACAAAAAGAGTTGTTGCCTCTCAGCTCCTGTTCACACCACAGGGAGTCATTCCCAAGTTCACTGACAAGCATCCTGGAGCACCCACAGCTCCCTTGTAGCAAACAGTACCTACCCAGGTTGTTCCCAATCGTCCAGGTCTCGTCATAGTCAAAATGCACGTCTCCTTCACGGTGTGTTTTGGGGAAGAAGGCATGTGCCAGGATCCCGCCAGGCCCATCAAAAGGCAAATTGTCTCCATGCCAGTACCTGCAGGAAACACACATGGCACCTCAGACAAAGAGCTATTCCAGTTGCCACAAGCCAAATTCTGCATCAGAGCCCTGAGGAAGCAGCTTGATCACACCAAGCACTGAGGAAGCAGATCTCAGTCATACCAAGCCCTGGAGAGTTTGTATGTTTTCTCAGGGATGTTTCTCCCCTTTCCCTCTTCAACTTCCAACCCAGAGCTCACTGTGGAGCCTAAAGAATTAAGGAGGTGACTGCCTAAGCCAAGATTGAGCTGATATTACTGAGTGGTGGGGGGCTGCAGAGGGGCAGCTGGCAACGAACCCAGCCAAACTCTCAGGTCCTCACTCAAGCCAAGCCACTGATGAGTAATGAAGAAAACCCATGAGAGATGTGGCCACTTGAGAGAGCTGAGGGAGACAAATACACAGCATGCAAATCACATCACTGCTTGGACAGTCTCCACTGCCCTCATTAGCTCTGTGCAAACACGCAGCTCAGGGAAGTCTTTGCCCCAGTGCGTATTTTGCCAAAAGGGAATTTCAGGCCAGGAGCCAAGATTCACTTAACCAAGAAACTATATTTGTCTTTGGGCAGACAGTTACATTGTTCAGTCAAGGGACAGGATGGAGGACCTGAAGATGGAAAGTCAAAACAAACGCTTAAGAAAACAGCCTGTGGGCAGAGAAACGTAAATGTACCAGGAAAATTAATGAATGATTAGTAGTGGTGCTGTGCACAGCCAGTGTGGAACAGCTGCACTCACACCAAGCTGCCCACTACTGACAGAACTAAAATGATCCCAGTGTCTGAAAGGAGAAATATGAGCCTCCATTGAAGTGCCTGAGCTGTGTGCTGGCAGGTCTCTGCTCCTCTGGCAGGGAGGAGGGTGTGCTGCCCACCCTGCTCACCTTGTGAAATCGATGACGATGTCAGCCCGTCCCTCCTGCACCTCCGTGAAGGTCAGCGGGGTCACATCACTCCAGACTTTCAAAGCTTCCTCAATGGTCCTTCTCACTTTAGCTTTTACAAGTTGCCATGGGAACCTGATAATTCTGGAAGGCAACAGACACTGGATGAGGAGAGCATCAGCTGCTCTCCCACAGACAGGGCTGTCACCATTTCTACAATCAGCATCATGAGGTTCACCATTCTCAGCACCAGAACATCTCCCATCCATACATGCACTGCTCCAGCACCCTCTACCAAGCAGCATGAGCAGCAGATAAATCCCATCTGGCTGGTGTGCCAGAGGTGAGTTCCCTGGAGAGTTCTGCAGATTCTGTGTTGTTCTGAAGTGCCACAGCACTCCCCAGGTCTATCCCTTGTAAGGCCACCACCACAAAGATTCCTGAGAGTTGTGTGATATGATTTCTTCTCCTCAATCTCTGCTTTTGCCCCTGGAAACTTGGGTTCACTCAGCAGTTGCTCCCACTTCCTCCAATAACAAGAGCAGACTGAAAGATCTGCCACAGAGGGAAGTTTCTTTCCCTTCCACCGACGGTATTGCTGTATGTAAATCTCTGCTGTGTTTCTTTCTTTAACACTATTGACCAAAAAGAAAAAAAAAAATAAGTCTTTCTGTTATCTGCAGCCTCCTGATGGTGTGAGGAGCTGTCTCCTGCATTGGATTAAGCAACAGATGATTTATATGCTGTCAAGGTCCATATGACTGTGCTCACTTCTCCACTCATAGCCCTGAGGGCAGCTGGGGAGGCAGCACAACCCTCTCACCAGTCTGTGGAGTAGATTCACAACTGAGAATGTGTGGTGTGATTTGGGCAAAACTTTACATTGAAGTGGTGTTTATGGGACCATCAATAACAGCTGAATAAAAAGATCTTTTAAAAATAAACGGTGAGGTGAGCCCCCCACGGGTGGCAGTGGGGGCAGGAGAGTGCTGGGGGTGCAGGCTCAGCTCAGCACACTGAGGGCAGTGGCTGTGTGTGCCCAGGGGTGCTGAGCAGGGCTGGGGGGCAGGGTTGGAGGGCAGCTGTGCTTGTGGGGTGCTCCTGAGGGGATGTGGAGGTGCTGGCTGGGGACAAGCCGTGGTTCAGCACATGGCTCCCCTGGCCCCTGCAGCTCTCAGGGTCACATCTCAGCTCCAGGCAGCATGAGCCCGAGCCTTTGGGGAGGCAGCAAAGCAGCCTGGCTGCCCCTGCAGGCCTGCCGTACCTGTAGGTGAGGTTGGTCTTGTCCCAGCGCCCCCCGGAGAGGACGAAGCGCTTCTGGCGGTTCCGCCCACTCTGGCCGTCCGGCAGCAGCGGCAGGTCGGGCACGCCGCAGCGAGGGGGGTTCCAGCCTCCCCCTGCCCCCCCGGGCACCCCCTTGGCAGTGCCCACAGCGTTCACCAGGGCAGACAGCCAAGGAGCCTGCTCCTTCCAGGGGTGATGCTTCCGGGACATGTCCTGAAAGGCAAAAGCAAAACCACCATGTCGGTGTCCATGAAGACGCTTCTTGCTGCAGGGTGGGCGACAGCTGCCCCCAGCAGTGCTGTCCACTACTTCTGCCCAGGGCTGTTTCCCCACTGCAGGGCACAGGCTGCTCCCCACAACACTCCGTGTTCCCTGGGCGCTGCTGCTCTGAGGCTGGTCACACCTGGCAGGCACTGTGTCATGCCATGGCACCCACTAAGCACTCAGCTATTTTTGGTCCTTGGCAGCTGGCCGGCAGGAAATACTTTTGCAGGCTGTGGATGAGAACCAGACCCTTCAAGTATAAAACAAATCACTAGGGAATAAATTCTCCCCCTTTGCCCTACATCCTTTATTCCCTCCCGGCCCCGGGTAGAGGTGACATGAATGGGAGGAAGTCTTTAGCCCAGCAAGCAGTTGTGCTCCCTGTTGTCACTTCCGTGGTGTCCTCTTGCTGCCCTGGCACCGCGGGCAGGTCTCAGCATGGCAGAGCAGGACACAGGGACCTGGGGGGACAGCCCAGCCCACAGGGCAGAGAGCAGCAGTGAGTGTCCCTGCAGCTCCATCACTGCCTGAGGGAAGGACTGCACCATATCCCCTTGCCTCACTGTACCTGTGATTCTGCTTGGCATAATATCTCCTGAGCTCACCCACACTTCATTGGGAAAGTAAGATTTCTCTTGACAACATTAATTAATGCTAATTAGCTGATTTCCACCGGTTTCCCATATAACGGCAGGACTATATTGCCACCATGAAACACGACCCAGGTGTCACCTCCAACCTGCTGTGAGGCATGTGGGGTGAGAGGTGCTTGGTCCATCTCCCTGTGCTGCAGAGGGCCAAACACAGATTTTTTTTTCCTGATTTTGTGCAGGAAATGCACAAAAGTGTTTGAGCAGTGGAAGGAGCTGAGATGCAGCAGTGGTGCATCTGAACCCGGACAGGCAGGCTCTGTCCCACAGGGCTCCACAGGGAGCACCTGGGCTTTAGGCAGGCTCTTTCTTCCCCTGCAAAGAGCTGCCTTCTTCCAGGCCAGCTTTCCTGGCTGCCCTGGCAGGAACATGGAGGTCAGGATGGCACAGTGCCAGAGCTGCCATGATGCCGTGTAATCTGCGTGCTGCCACCACTCTGCTCCCCACAATGAGCCCATTCATGCAGGCTGGAATGAAGTGTGAAGGCCTTGGCATTAATTCCGCCACTGAGCTCTGCACGGCCCCGTGCTCTGAGCGAGGCACAGATGGACAGGGGAGCCAGGGAGGTCACATAAGGTGCAGTTTGGGTGTCCACACATCACTTCAGGCTTTGTGTGTGTGTGTCACTGCTCTAGCCTGTGCTCCTCAGACAGACAGACACCCTTGGCACCTGCCAGCCTTTGCCTCAGAACCATTGATTCAGTCCTGGTGTCCCAGTGCACTTTCACACACCACAGGAACTGCACCAGCAGCACATGCAAAGAGAGAAAGCCTTTTCACATCCTGGACAGCAAAACCTGTCCAAGCCACCAGCCGTGGCACCGAGCATCCATTCAGTGCTTTAGGGGGAGGAGGCTGCACGGGGCTGAGCACTGGAGCCCTGCCAGGCTGGAGGTACCTGTCTTTCAAAGAGGAGCTCTCCGAGAGCCACTGGCACCCTGCCTGGGCTGGCAGCTACTGCCTGCAGGGGACAGCTGGCAGGAGAAGCTGACAAAGTTCATGCTCTGGCCAGCACCTTGCTCTGAGCCTCGATGACACCGAAGCACACAATGGCAGCTGTGTCACCAAAGCACAGCCTGGAGCCTGTTCAGCCCCTTGCTCCTGGGGGCACTCAGGAGCACCCACTGCCAGGTCCTGGCAGCTCAGGACTTGAGGTGACCAATGCATCTGGCTTTCCAAGGCCAGGAAGTGCAGGAGTAGGAGCACTGGGAAATTCTCAGGAGTTGCTAGGGTATGTGAGTGGGCTGAGGCTGACTCAGATGCCTCACCCCTGGATTTTTGTCTTGATGATGCTCTGCACATTGCCCTCCTGGGCAGGCCAGTTGCCTTACAGGCTGGGGCCACTGGCACAAACTGGAAATTATCCCTCTCCTCTGATCAGGAGCAGAGAGAGGAGAAGCTGCCTGTTTCCTTCTTGCCTCGAGGAATCCCATATTCAGAGGCAGACCAAAGGCAGCTTTTCTCTCCCCTCTGGTTAGCTCAAGGCCACTGTTCTGAATCCCAGCTTTCTAAACCCTTCTTTGCAATACCAGGACCCTCCCTGCTCCTCCTGCCCTTTGTAGACTCGGTCCTGGAAGGGTCTGTGAGTGGCTCTGGGTGGGGCAGGAGGCCAGACTTGCCCTGCTGCCCTGCCTGTGCCCCTGGACAAACAGTGACTCTCTCTCTGTCGTCACTGCACCGACATTAGGACCATGGCAGGAAAGGGCTGGAAAATGCCACTGCAGGCTCAGCTGGCGAGGGGAAATGTGACAGGCACAAACCACTTGCCAAACAATGCTCAGGGGACACCCAGGCTGGAGATCTTGGTCTCCTTGGCTGGACACACCTTGCTGCAGGCACTTCCCAGGGATTAGATATCGTGTCCACTCGCTTAAGGCTGCGTCCTTCCCAGCCAGTGCTGAGCCCAGCCTCTCCTGGGGAGATCCTGCTTTGTTCCCTGAGCTGTGGTACCACACCCCTGCATTGCTTAGGGTTCATTTCGGGCCCTGCTGCTGCTGAAGCTGCTACAGACCTGTGAGAGGAGGGTGAGGAGGGCACTGCCTGCTGGGTACCTATCAGGGCATCCCCACTTGGCCCATCCCACCAGCAGAGGGGAAGCTGATTCCTGACTCCTGAACACAAAAGCAAAGGAAAATCCCTGCAACCCAGGACAGGGTTTGTCCCAGCAGAGTGCAAAACAGATCTGAGGCTCTGGCTGAGTGTGTGCAGCCACTTGCACTGCCCTTCCTGCATAACCCACAGCTGGGGTGGGTTCAGCTGGGCATGGGAACAGCTGGTTTGTAGCCAAGGAAGAGACCAGGGCTCTGCAATAGAGGGTGATCACAAGCACAGAGAGGATTCCAGGCCTGGAACCAAGGGCTGAGGGCAGTGAGGACAGCAGAGGAGCAAAGAGGGCTGTGCTGCAGGCTGGCTACAGCTCCTCACAAAGAAAATGCCTCTTCCTGCAGCCTTGTGACTGAAAGGCTGAGGCGGGGCAGGAGGGAATGGCCAGATCCCATGGGACAGCAGAAACCACAGCGGAGGTACAGGCTGCCCACTCAGTTCCTCACAGCTTTATCAGCCTTCAAGTGCTGTGATACAACAGCCATCACCTCTGGGTCTGCTGGAGCCAGATGAACACCAGCCAATCTTCCCAGGAAGTGTTCCAGCCATCCCAAGGAGCCAGGAGCATCTTTAACCTCCTCGTGTTGGGCAGCAGTCACCCTGCAGAGCTCCGGGAGGAGCAGCAGCTGGAGCAGCCCAGCTCCAGGGGATACCAGCAGCACCGTGTCTGGATGAGCACAGCAGCGAGGCTGGTGCCTGGTGCTGACAAACCACGGCTCTCTGTGCCTGGGGCCATCCTCCTCTGCCTGCCCTGAACTTAAACTTGTGTCCTCTATTGTGTACCGAATTACCTGGGCTCCTGGCTGCTTCTGTGGCCTGGACATGAAAGGAAACCCCTCTCCTTGTCAGGCAGGAGTGAATGGACAAGTTAGAGCCTGAATCCCATCAGTCTTGGCTGCTTCCCCTGTCACTGGGGCTGTTTCCTCTTAAGCTGGGGAATGAGCTCATGGACTTTGTCTCCATTTCCCTGTCCCTTCTGCTCCTGCTTTTCCATTGCTTCTGATTCTGCTTTCTCCTTTTGTTACTCTGAGTGTTTGCTGCCTCTCTGGCTGGCAGCATTATCCTCCTCCTACCTACAAGCCTGCACCTCAGAGCACTCCTGCCCTTATTTCAGTGGGGAGGGACAGCAGAGATGCTTTCTCTTGCAGTTCCCATGCCAGACAGTACTGTCACCCCATTTTTGTTCACTGTGGGGTGGCTATGTCCCCCATGGGCTCTGTACCCCCTGAACAGCAATGTTCCTGCCTGAGATCAGCATTGCTCTCCTGATGCACAGACAGCTTTTTGTGCAGCCTGCCTCTCAGCCCAGCATGGATTTGCAGGGGTTGGATTTGAAAGTACAGCTACAGCTGATGGTTAATGGTAAAACTGGAAGCAGCTTCATTCCAGTCAGGTTGTGTTCCAGGAGCACGCTGGGCTCAGAAGGTGCTGATGCTGCAGGTGAAAATTCATGGCAGAAACTCGATGGTGGTCTGGTCTAACACGAGCTAAATGTGCTCCTGGTCAAGGCACTGTAGTGGAAATAATGCCCAGGCAAAGCCACCAGATTTATTGATCCTGCCTCCCTCAGGACAAGGCACAGTCTCCCAACCCCTGTATGAATTCTTTGCTCACACAAAATATTCCTGGAGTACTGGCTCCTCCATGGTGGGCTGCAGCCTGCTCCCACTGCAGCACAGCCAGGGAGAGCACAAAGGCTGAGGCCAAACAGGAGCTGCTGCAGTGCCTGGCCATGCACACACACTTGGATTTTCCTCTCCACTCTCTTCCCACACCCCATGGCACCATCCAGCAATACCTCCCGGGGCCTGACAGTTTGTTTCCGGATTACTTGGTGGTAGTTGTTGTTGGCAATGAAAAAAGGAAAATGTTTATTTTTCCTAAGCAACATGGAACATGAAACATTATGGACTGCAAATGTTTATGCCTGCATACAGAATGAAAAGAACCAGGCTTTGGTGTAACAAGAGAAAGCAAATGAATAAACACTGTGGGACTATTTTTATTATCAGACGTTTTAATTATGTGACAGTTTGTGAGACTATTCCATCAACAACACCACAACCAAGCTGCTGGTGTCACCCAAGCAACAGTTTGCCAGAAACAGGAGTACGTGCAGAGCAAACAAGTCCCAGGATGCTGACATAGCAAAAGGTTTCAAGAGCCCTTAATCTGATGACCTAGAAATCCCCTTGAAATGAAGAAACTGCTCTAGGATGTGGCACACTACTAGCAGGGGAGGAAGGGGGTTGAGATGTTTTGTTCTTTGTGCAGTTACATCCAAGCTAAGGGGAGCCATAAGTTACCAGTGCCTCTCTCCTGCCCAAATCCACCAAGAGGAGGAAGTCTGGTCACCTGCCTGTCCTTGCTGGGACTCCTCTATCTGCACCAGGATCTCAGTGAACATCTAAAAACATGTCTGTGGCCCTTAGTGAACCCCCAAAGTGCTCTGCTACTCATTTTGCTGGGCTGCTATGTCCAGACTCAGCTGTGCTTCCATTCACTTTAGTGATGTGCAAGAACAGTGCAAGAACACCCACAAACCATTCATTTACCTCTCTATATATTTGGGATTAGTAGGAAAGAGCTACTCAGTAGGAAGAAGTAGGATCAGCATCCCTGCAAGACAGCTTTCCACCAAAAATCCTTTTCAAACTCCTACACAGTGCATCCCTTCTCCTGCAGAGCCCCACAAGTTAAGGTGCCAGGGCAGGGTAAGTGCAGCACAACCTGGAGAGGGGGATCCTCCCCAAATTGCTGCTGTGCTGTCCCTCCCTGCTCCAGCTGCACCCCGAGCCCTGCCACACTGCAGGGTGTGCATGTGTGCTGCCGTGGAAGCACAAACACAACAAACCCGCTGCAGAATAACTACTTACATGTGTCTTGAGTCTCTCCCAGAGCAGAAGATAAACATGCCTAAAATTACCCCACCACTGAGTGCAGGACTGAAATAGCCAAACCCCAGAGTGCAAATCCAACCCTTCCTGCGGGAGCTGCCTGAGCCCGGAGCGAGGCGGGCAGGGGCTAGGGGAAGGCAGTGCCCGGCTTCCAGAGGGGAACCTGCTGAGTTCGGAGGGAACTGCAGGACCCCGAAGGGTTCTGTTGGGAGCTGGGAGGGTGCCCACCACTTCTCCACGGAGACAGAGCTTCCCAGCAAACGCACGGACTTTGATTTCCCAGGGGAGCCGAAAGCAAGGCAGGAATTCAGTGTCTGCGCGTGCACAGCCCCGAGGACTGCAGATCTTTTGTTCTCCAGTTTTACAGTGGACACCAGACACAGCCTTTATTCTGCTCTCAGTTTTCTCTTTCTTTCTTTAGGCATTAATATAAAAGTGAAGGAGCTCTACAGGGCTTGCCTCAAAGAACACAAGCCCTTCGGCAACTAGCCCTATAGCCCGGCTTTAAAATGAATCTCAGCCCTTGACTCCCTCCCCTCTCAGCTGCTGCTGCTGCTGTGAGTCGCTATTGGAGCACAAAGAGCCGAGGTGCAGCACACTCCTGCTCCTGGGCTGTCCCACAGACCTGCACAGCTCCAGCAACCCTGTGCTCTATCTCCTGGAGTGTGAATCTCTTTTCCTGGCTCAGCCCCTTGGCTCTTTCTCATTCATCACCTGACAGCAAAAGGTGCCCAGACAGGAAATGAGCTGCTGTCAGACATTAGGGGAACATCCCTTTGTGCAGGCTCGGAGCAGTCAGTCAGAGCAGGGAACACGTGATGGAGTGGCACAGATCTCTGTGAGAGAGGGCAGAGAGTGGCCGAGGGCACGGGCTCTGCCGGCCCGGCAGTGCCACCTCAGCTGTCCTGCACTCACTTGTTCTCCTGCCGGGAGAGGAGCAGGGTGCACTGCTGCCAACTTATATCGTGTAAAACTGCCTTCACCTCAGAGGCAGCAGAGTAACCTTCAGAAGCCTTTACACCAGATGAGGAACCCAAAAGAGCAGCTATTTGAGATGACAGAACTGCTGGGAAATCATTTGTCCATTTCCAGACCAACCAGTGCAGCCACCATCTCTGCAAAGACTGGGTCAAACACCTCAGTCTGAAACCCTGAGCCCCACACGGTCAAATACACAAGCACAAGGTATTCCTGAACAAAACACCTCCAGGAGTATCACCTGCAGTAACTCCAGCCAAGAGAGAAGGACTGGCACTCCCAGGGCAGAGCATTAGCCTGGCATGGGGAAGAGACCACTCTCTGTTGGCAGACTGCAAGCTGGGGGGACTTTCTGGAGCATGTTCATGGATTTGATGGGCCAGGAGTCTGAGCAGCCCTGGACCCCTGCACTAACTCTGTGCTCTTCAGTAATTTGGTATTTCCCACTTCTTGGGGTACTGGCCAAGTCAGCCGAGCCCCAGCAACCTCTGCAGTCACTCAGCAGCAGGAGATGGAGGTGACATGGCAGCGGGACTGGGCTCAGGCTCAGACTGTGTGAAATCCAGGCTGGCTCTCCCTTGCCCCAGGGTCCCACACGGGTCCTTGCTGGCAGCAAGACCAGGAGCAGAGGCTGTGCAGGTTCCTCCAGGAGCAGCAGCTTCCCTGCTTGCACAGGGCAGGGCAGGAGGCACCTGCCAGCCCAGCCCGTGTCCCGCAGCAACCAGCTTTAGGCGGGTGGAGCTGTGCCCTCCCAGCCTACCAGTGCTGCTCCCCGATGGGACTGAAGCCCGCAGAGCAGCGCCATTCCTGGAGAGCAGAGTGCCACCACCGAGAGCCTGGCCTCACCTTCCTCAGAGGAGAGCCGAGCCAAGCAAGCACGGTGACATTTCATTTAGAGGAACGCCAGCACTCCGGGGGCCAAGGCTGCTCTGTGCCAAGTCCCAACCCACAGCAGATTTAGCAGCCAAGTTAGAAAGTACTCAGATGACAGAGCAGATAATAAAACCATCGACAGAACCTGAACTAATCCCCTTGGGCTGCTACTGGGCATTTGCTCTGTTATTATTTTATGGCACACCAGCGAAGCGCATGTCTGTAATACCCCAATTACGCACGCACACATTCCCGGCACAAGGAGCTCTCTGTCTTCCCCCGTCCCCCAAATCCCTCGCACGCCGCTGCTCTTCTCTGGCTGCTCGCAGCTCCGTCCCAGGTGCTGGGATCGGGCAGGCATGTGCAGGAAGAGAGAGCCCTGCTGCTGTTCTGATTCATCCCTTCAGCCTCTTCTCCCCGTAACACTCCTGGGAACTGCCAGCACAGCGTGCAGGGGGTGCTGGAGCAGCAGCGAGTGCTCTGCTGCCTGCAGGGCACGGGGGATGCCGTGTCCTCTCCTAAACTCTCCTTGTCCCGGTCCCCGCTTTCCCTCGGGATCACGGCTGTGAAAACACCCCAACAAACCAGAAGGAGCCCGGGGAGCGGGAGGCGCCCCGGGGCAGGAGCAGCCGTCCCGGGGCCGGTCCGTCCCGGGCCGGTGACTCCGGCAGCGCGGCCCGTGCCGGG
>VXBI01013942.1:0-25273 GCA_013397375.1 Toxostoma redivivum | reverse complement strand
CCGGCATCCCGAGCGCGGCTCGGGGATGGATGGATGGATGGAGCGCCGGGGAAAGCCGGCTCGTCCCGTTCTGCAGGATCTGCCGGGGAGCTACAGCTCTCGGGACAGCACCGGAGAGCGGCGGGGGACACGGAGCGGGGCTCGGGGCGGTCCCGACTCACCGGTTTGTGGCGGCGGGCGGGCGCGGCGGGCGCGCAGTGCAGCAGAGCTGCGGCCAGCAAGGCGGCGGNAGCCTGCCCGGCACCGGCCCCGGCCTCCGAGCACCCGGAGTGCCTTTAAACTTCTTTGGGCTGCCTTTAAACTCATCCCTTTAAAGGTGTCTTCCACCTCTCCTGCCCGAGGGTACCAAGGACTAAACCCAATGCTCTTAGTGCCCGTCGACACCACTCCAGTCCCCATGGGAGTAGCTCACAGCCGGGTTTAAACGTGTGTGCACCCCTGCTTTGCCTGTGCAGGGCTCTGCTTTGCTCACTTTTCCACTCAAATCCTTAGCAGAGATGCTGAGGGACGGGAAAGAAGGGAGCAACTCCCCATTTTGGAGATGCCAAAGCCTTCTCCATCTGCTCAGCCACCTGGAGATGGAGACAGCAATGCACAGATCTGGTTTTGTGGTTCCTGTTTCTATGGGAGAAGCCCTGGATTGTGTCAGCATCCTCACAGCAGACCGAGTTTAGCTGAAAATTGTTTCAAGAAATGTATTGCAAATAAGAAAACTTTGATCTCCAGCTGCCTGGGCTGGTGTGCAGGGAGTGGGTAAGGCTTCCTGACATCCCAGACTCTATTCCTGCTTTATTTGTCTGTGATCAGTTGTTCATGTTTAGTTTTATGGGAACCATACTGATGATGTAAATACTGGGCACGGTAAGCAGATGTGAGAAGAAAGAGCCTGGTTTTGGCTGCCTTTGGAAGGTGCTGCAGTGTTTAACTTGCAGTGTTTAACTTGCAGGCTGTTAGCAAGATGTCCCTGCACTGGAGCACCATGTTCAGTGCATCCCCAAGACTTTATTTGTAAGAGGGGGTAGGGGAGTAGGGAAAAATACTTTGCCTTGTGGAATTTACCCTTGTGCTGTTATTCTGGCTGTGCCCCAGGAATGCAGAGCAGACCCTCATTTCTTGCCTTTCTCTGAGCCAGACAGCTGGGTCCCAGTGAAAAAAGCCTTCCTGCCTTTGTCTCTCTTTTCTTTAGTGTCTTTTCTTTTAATGCTGGTGTCTCTGGGAGCTCAGTGCTTCCCAGCCCATGCAGTGGAGCCCTGGGTAAGTGGGGAGAGGCATAGGAGCAGCCTGTAAGGCAGCAACTGGCAGCTTTGGCTCTTCTTAATGAAGGGAAACTTTTAAAGGGGGTGTTCTGGGAAACGTGGTCCTTGCAGAGATGGAGCTGTGTGTAAGAACTGCTGGCTCCTGCCAAGGAACGTAACACAAAAGAAAGTGCATGGTGTGTTTGGGATCACAGACGTTTCCCAGCCAAGCAAGATGTTTAGCAGTGGGAAAATGGCCCATTGGGTGTTCTGGGGGCTCTTGTGCTCACCTTCTGCAGAGGGCCCTGTGTGAAGCCTGCAGAATTCCTGTTTGTTGTGTTCCTGAGCTGGGAGCTAGCTCAGCACTGCCTGTCCTGCCTGTGCAGCCCTCACCCCTGCCTGCCTGCAGCCCAAAGGATGCACAGAGGCTGCTGCCAGACGAGCACAGGGCTCCCACGCCAGCACCAGAGCACTGACAGAGAGTCTGACATCTCTCAGTCTGACATCTCACTGGCTGCTTGCTTTCCTGCAGCTCCTGCCAGGCTGGAGCCAAACCTGGGCTTCTCAGGACAGCTGCAGGAGCTCAGTGGAAGTTTTCATGGCTGAGAGGTGCCAATGGTCGCTGATGGTGCTAATTTAGCATCTCCACACGGAGCCCCTTCTTGTTCAGCATCTGTTCAGGGCCTTCCAGTTCTAGCAAGTGGCAGAGCTGTCTTGAGTTTTCCAAGTCCTTCTGACCACAAGCATTAGCTCTTCTCCCACTCCCCTAAGGCTTCCCAACAAGGAGGGCCTTGTGAACACCTGGGCAGGCAAAGCAGCATCGTAACGTGAGTCCCAACAGGAACCACCAGCTGGGGATAACCCCTCTCTACAGCCCAGCAGGTGTTAGGGGGAAAGAGGCTGTGCAAGAGGGAGAGAACAGCAGGCTTGATTCTTTGTGAGCAGCAGAGAGGTGGAATAACTCTCTCAGCCCATGGGCCACTTGGGTGTGAAACTGCTGTAAGGCACTTGGGACTGAGAGGAGGTGGGGAAGAGCTGTCTGATGAGAGCCAAGGGGAAAGGGGAGGGAAGTGAGAGAGAAACTGAATTTAAATGGATTAAGCCTGTCTGTCCAAAGTCCTTTGTTTCCTGCCACCTCCCTGGTGTGACTTTCACAGCTGTATTCTGTGTGCCTGGGGACCTGGCTTGAGGTCCCCTGCAAAGTCAGCACAGAGCTTTACACCTCGTGGGCATTTCCCTGAGCAGCTGGAAGAGGGTCCAGGAGCCAAATCCCCAGGACAGAGAAACCCCTTTGATTTCTCTGATGTCTTTCCTCCTGTCTCTGTAGGAGATAACCTCATGAATTGTTGTCTCCAGCATCACTGCTCAGTGGGTGATGAGGACACATCCCCATCAGGCAAATCTCTGTTCTCACCTCCTGCTTTTGGGATTCCCCTTTTCTTTGGCACCTTGTTTTTCTCCTGGGCAGCCAAAGTGGGCGTTTGTACACGTGGTGGTGGGTGCAAACAGGGCTGGGGGTCATGTGCAGTGACCTGCCCATGTAAATATGATTGATCAGGAGTACTTTTTGAATTACCCAGTTCTCCTCTACTGACAGCCCAAGACATGGGCATGGGGTGTGGGCAAGAAGAGGTTGTGGAGTGGAAACTTGGTCTTTGGGCCTGGACTCTCAAGTAGAAAGGTAAAGTAATATATAAAATAAAGCAATACATAAAAATATGTATTTGTCAGCAAAGTGTTTTGCTTCAAATCTCTTTTAGATTTTTAAAAAATCTTTTAAATGAAAATGCTGGAACTGCAGGCTGTCCTGGGTCCAAAGAGTGAACCTTGAAAACATCAAAGTTTTCCAGACTTCAGCTTAACTAGATCAGTCTCACTATGAATTTCCAGAAAGTCTTGCTTGATTCCCTACTACTTATTTTACATCTATTTTCTTTTGCCCTTAATTCTGGATTGAACCCAGCAGTGCAGAGTCAGATGAGTTTGGGATCTGCTGGATGCAGTGCCCATGATTATGAAACCAAGGGGCAGAGCCCCTGGCAGGGCTGGGGCTGCCTGCAGGGCTGCTGGGCAGGCACTGCTGTCCCCTCTGAACGAGGGACACGGGGCAGGACCGTGCTGCCCCTCACCCTGCACTGCACTTCTCAGGGAAGGGGTCCCTGGGGGGCACTGAGACAGCCACAGCCTGTCCCCTGTGCAGCTCACACTGCAGCTCGCACAGTGCCCGAGCAGCTGCGGGGTCCTGCAGGGTCCTGCAGGGTTCTCTTCCTCCCCCCTCTCCTGCTGCAGCCCCAGTGCAGCTGCAGCAACGCAGAGACCCAGCCCTGGGACTCAGCCCTGGATTTAGCCCTGAGACCCAGCCTCGGTACCCAGCTCTGGTATCCAGCCCAGGGATCCAGCTCCAGGATCCATCCCTGGATCCAGCCCTGGACTCAGCCCAGGGACCCAGCTCCGGGATCCAGCCCCAGGATCCATCCCTGGACCCAGCGCTGGGGTTCGGCCCCGAGGAGCTCTCCGTGCCGTGGTCCCGGCAGGGCAGGGCAGGGCAGGGCCCGGCTGCAGCTCGGGGAGCTCCCGCAGTGTTTGTTGTCAAATCATCTCCTGCCCCCGTGCCAGGAGCCGAGCGCACACAAACAGAGCCGGGCTCCGCTGGGAAGCGCTGCCTGCGAGACAAGCCAGGCGAGGAAAACACATCCATCTTCGTGTCTCCTGGCCTGACATGCAGTTTCATCTGCTGGCATTTTCCTGGCGTGGGCTCAGGGCGCACCACAATTCACCTGGGGAACCAGACGCCGGGGAGCCGGCTCCCACTCCCGGCCGGGGTGCCGGTCCGGGCTGGCGCAGGGCGCGATGGTGGCGGGGGGCCGGCGGCTGAGCCCTGGCACTGCCCGGGCACGGCCCTGGTGGCTGTGGTGTCACCAAAGGCGTGCTCAGCTGAGCACAGAGCCCAGGGAAGAGCTCCCAGGCGCAGCCCGGACAAGGCAGGGGAGGCTGGGACACGGGGCAGGGCTCGGCTCAGCCCGCGGCTGCTCGCTGCGCGATAAGGACGCTGCTAGTGCCGTCTTGCAGCGCTCCCAACCTGCCAATGGAACGTCCTGGTGAAACGCCCCCCACCCTTGGCTCCCTCTGATCCCCTCTGAAGCTGAGCTGAGACTGGAATGTCTCCTGGGATGTGATTCCCTCTAGCCTGAGGGGATCTGCGTTAATAAAACCCAGCGTGAGGTGTGGAGGCGATGGGGGAGGAGGCAGGCAGGCCTGGTGAGATGAGGCTTTTATGAACAAGTCGCAGGGCTGCTGGAAATGTCCCGTCCTGTCCTCTCTCCCTCTCCCTGTCGCTGGAGTCGAGCTGTGGAATTCAGGGTGTGGGTCGTGGCTTTTCTTCACGCACGTTTCTGCTCAGAGCAGCCAAGCCCCTCAGCAAACGCTGCTGAGCTCCCTTCCCTGGAGCAGGTCCCGCTCCCCCAGCTGCTCTGGGCACAGCCCCGCTGCTGCTGGCACCCTCCTGCCCCTGCACATCCTCCCTTGGGGTGTGCTCACCTGTGGCAAGTGGGAGGTATCTGTCCCTGGGGTGAGCAGGAAGGAGAGAGAGCTCCCACATCCCAACAGGATGGGGTTGGTTGGTGCTGGGTGAGCAGAACCAGCCAGACACGGGGCTCTGACTGAATGAAACCATGTGAAGGCAGCAAGGATGTGAGCCGGGGGGAAAAGAGACAGGAAAGCAAGAAAATTTGGGCCAGAGGAGATATCCGCGAAGAAAGATCATGGAAATGTGGATTTTATCAGTGTGAGCACACTCCTGGCTCCCCCTGGGATGCCAAGGGCCTCTCCCGCAGTGACTCTGCACAGCAGTGGTGCCATGTCCTGCCATTCCAAGCTCATGCTACCCTGGATGCTCTGTGTGACACACACTGCATTGCCACTAGCAAATGGCACTGGAATAAACTGGTGGGACTGTCAGAGATCAGTTCCCAAAGTGTTTTCCCACTTTCTCTCAGGCTGCAATTGCTGAACTCTGAGGCTGCATCATCACAAACTCCCTGTGGAAGCCTCAGATCCAGGGAAGCACCCAGAGACCACACTGAAGACTCTGAAGAGACATCTAAAAAGAGCACCATGAGAGCTTGCACAAGGCTGGGAATGAATCCAGCACGGCATCCACAGTGTCCAGCCTTTCCAGAGAGCTGAGGGGTTTGCTCAGACCACTGATTTTTCAAAAGTTCAGGCTATTCCTACAGGAGGAGGATGTTTGCAGCCTTCCTGTGGAGGAGCCATGGATGGACTCTGCACTGAGCTCAGCACCCTGGTGGAGTTGCCAACTGAAGGAAAAGCATTTCAGCAGAAATCATGAGAAATCAGAGTGCACAGCCAGGCTGCCCTGTGCATTTGCAAGGGTTATTGACTTTCCATGTGGAAATGAGATCCCTGTCTTCTTTTACAGGAAGGAAAAGATGGGATCTGGATATTTGGTTTCTGTCTGAGAAATTTCTGTTGGAAGATGATGGCTGGGGAACCTCAATAGGACAGGGAGAGCAATGTGGTGACTAAAACTCATGAAACATTTTGGAGAGCTGGGACAAAGGACCCCAAATCACAGTGTCTGTGCACTGTTGTGTAGAGGCTGCAGCAGCTCCCAGGATCTCTCTGGGTGCCATATGAGCTGTCTTCACTTGGGAAGGGGCAGAGCTGGGGAGGCAGTCACTGTAATGCTCCAGTTCAAAGCAGTAGCTGTTCATGGGTGGGTGCTAAGAGCATCCTAAAGGCCATGGGCACCCCTGCCTCACACACAGACCCATCCTCCAGGCTGTAGCTGCTCTTGTGTTGTTTCACTTTAGTGAAACTCCATCAGTGCCCCCAGAGCTGTGTGGGGAACCACCAGGGCAGCTCCTGGAGATGTTTGCTGTCTGTCTGTCTGTCTGTCTGCAGAGAGAGGGGGAACCCGACTGGCCATGGAGCAGGAGGGAATGGCCTCTGGGCAGACTTTTGGGTGAGGAGGAAATGCTCAGCCCTGAGCCTGCTGGCCAGGACGCTGAGAGTAAGGCATGAGCCTGCTCAGGTGTGAGATCCTCCAGGGCTCACTCAGCACTGTTATCTCCTGCAAGGGGTGTGAGCTCGCTGTTTCAGACTCCCTGAAACCTCCTGAGAGATCCCAGCCAGAGGAGAGGCAGCAAGGGTCACAGCCCATTGCTCAGATCCCCCAGACATGCACAAAAATCCCAAACCCGTGGCTTTTAGCTGGCTTTTGACCTCTGGAGTCAGGTTTGCTGTCTTGCCCTGTGTACAGCAGGTGAATCCACAGTAATTGTCCTCGTGATCTGAGGACACACCTGATGTGTTTTGAAGAATTTCTTGACTTCTCTGACTGAAGAATTTCAGTTATAATTAATGGCATCAGCCTTCAACTGGAATGAGAACAGGACTCCAAGAGCACAAGCCTCACTTCTGGATATGTGAGTACAAAGGAAATGGAACTTCCAAGATGCAGTTGCCACAAGGAGATTTGGAAAATTGTCTTTCTATCTCCTCTCTTTTCCCCACCAGGAGCTGAGGGCATCTAGGCTTGGTACCTCCCTCCAGCAGAGTGGGTTCAGGTAAAGGCACAGGTAAAGGCAGGGGTGCTCCTGCACCTCCCAGGACCATGGGCATGGCTGAGAGAAGCCTCTTCCGAGGGGGAAAACCTCTCAGTGGAGCTCAGGTGTGCCTGCAGCTCCAGGAAACATTCCTAGCTGGAATGGATTCGGGTCCAGAAGAACCTTCAGACCAAAAGTGGGCTACCATGAACGAGTTAAAATCCTCTCCTTTGCCTGGTGAAATTTATTGAAAACTACATTGTTCATCTGTTGAAACTTCACAGCTGTTGAGATTGCCCTCGGGGCAAACCACATCCAAGAAATGGCATGTAGATCCTGGAGCACGGGACTTGAAAGCTGGAACGGCGCTGCCTCCCTTCCCTCGCAGTCACTCCGGCCATCTGCACTCCTCCACTCAGACACTGGGGGCTTTTCCTCCTCCCCTTGCTCATCTCCCACTCCTGCAGCACAGCCACTTTGTTTCAGGCATTGCATTTTGGCTAAAGGATGCAGACAGGGAGATGTCTGTGAGGGGAGTGAGACAGGGCTGTGTGCCACCATGGAACATCACCTGCCTGTGGCACTGCTGTTCTGTTGTCCCTTGGGGAGCAGGGGTGAGGCAAGCCTGTGGGAAATGTGGCTTTTCCTCGTGAAAAATCTGTGAATTCTCTTTAGTGGCAGCAATTTTTTTTTAATTATTATTTGTTGGCTGCAATTCTACTTACTAAAAACTGTACAGGATGAAAAGGTAGCTCTTGCTACAGACCTGAGTGCTCTGTGTGAACTTGGGGACTGAAATCAGCAACTTGGCTCAAGCAAATTAGGAGCAGCTAGAGCTCAAAGAACAAAATAAAAGGAGGACATGAGAAACCCACTGACTGCACACACTCAGTCACAAATGATTCATGGAGTAATTTTGAGCAGCAAACACATTGGTAAGAACTGGAGGGTTTGCTTCTGTCTTTTTGGGGGATTGTCCACAAACAAAAATATTGGCGAATTCATCAGACGCTTTCTTCTGCTTTGAATAGTTTGCCCAGATCCCCGAGCAATCACGCTGTGCAATTTGCTGCTAAGCTAAATAACTCCAGTTGGGGTAGCACTGCCCAGATCTGCCCCTGCACGCACTAATTAGGGCTCTCCAAGCGCCAGCCTGCAGCTCGGGAGGCTCCGGCAGCACCCCCGGCTGGGGATGCTCCCGCTGGGGCACGGCCCGGGCTGTGGCTGCTGCAGGGACGGCACAGAACAGCACAGAACGGGACATTCGGGGGTGTCCCCGTGCCCTGAACAACCCCAGGAGCGCAGCCTGGCCAAGGCTGTGCCCGCTGCAGGGGCAGACAGGCAGGAGACAGCGAGGCCGGTGCTGCATTCCTCACCTGTGAAACAACCCCTGCACAGCCAAACGCTTGGGGAATTCCTAGATCTCTTTGTAGCCACGTTTCAGCTGTGACAGCGTGAGGATTTAAGTGAGGCAGACTCTGGAGGGGGAGGTTTTAAGTTCCTCTTAGAGCAACAGAGAGAAAGCAGTTGAAAAAACACAGACATGCCTTTTACAAACCTTGCCTTACCTGCTCCTGGCTGCTAACAGGAGGATGAACTGGCCAGCCAGGGCACCAAGTTATTCAGAAATTACTGGCTTTGAGTAAATACTTCCAGAAGTATTCAAGAATTAGTTCCTGTCTTTCAGATTTGTATGTCCCTAAAACCAAAGTCAACCTCCAAGTGTAGGCAAGCCCTAACACTTGAACTGTATAAGGAGAGATCTGGAGCAGGGGAAAAGAGAGAGGTAAAATGAAGTTACTTCATTGAATCAAAGGTCAAATATAAGGTGAAAAATAGCGGAATTGGGAAGTTTGGCCAGTCAAACAGTGGAAATTGTTGCAAGGATATTTAGATGTAAATGAGGCCCTGCTGCAGAAGCCCGGTGGGAGGATGGCTCCTGGGCAGGGCTCTGCAGGGAGAGCTGACACCGTAATTCCATAATTCCACCTGCGGTGCGAGGCCGCTCCAGATGGGAGCAGAGGGCTCGGGGTGGGCGGTGTGTGCGCGGGTGGAGTTGTGTACACTCAGCTCGCAGACAGCCACAATTAATTATCTCATTAGTAAACCCAGGGTAGCCGCGCTCCTCAGCGCATACCCGGCCTCCCACTGCACAGAAAAACTTTGTGTCTAATTAACCAAATCAAAGGGTCCCCCAGACGCAGCCCAGAGGGACGCGCTCAGCTGGAAGCCCAGGCTCCTTCAGCAAGTTGTTCTGCGCCTAGTGGAACTAATGAATCCTGATTTCTTCCTGCTGGAGCTCTGGCATTCCCTGTGCCCCCTGCCAGTCCGTTCTCTCCTCTCTCCAGCACAAGCCGAGCCCCTTCCTGTGGCCAGGAGCGGCCAAGCAGGGACAGGAGCCGGCGGTGTGGCAGCCCCAGCCCCGCACCCTGATGGCTCTTGCTGAGAGCAGAGCTCCCTGAGCTCACCCTCGTCCCCTCTCCTGCCCTTTCTCTCTCCTGTCTGAGATCTCTGTTTGCTCCCATGGCTCCTCGTGAGGCCACACTTTTTCCCTCCAAGGAAGGGAACCACACACCTGGGAAAAGGAAAAAAGTGCAGGTGCTGCTGAGGCCGGGGCTTTCCAGTCACATTCCTCTGCTTTTCCAGCTGCTCGGGCCCCTCTCCGGCAGTGCGAAAAGACGGCAGGGAAATGCTGGATGTAAAACGCTGCTGCTCCAGCCGAAAGCAGCACTGCACAGCTCCCGGGGCAGGGGAGCTCCTCGGCACTGCGGGAGGAACGACTGGGGTGTTGCCCCTCACAGAGATGTTTTTTTAAGGAACAATCCTTTTCTTTCCTCGGGAGGGCAGGAGCTGCAGCTCCCCCCGCCCGCCCGCTCCTGCGCCGAGGGGCGGCTTGCTTTACACACGCTTTTCTCTTCCCCTCGTGCTGGAAATTTGACCCTACAAAAACACTTCCACAGCAGCTAATTGCCAGTCCTGCAGTGACTTAGCTCTCTAATTCCTGCCAGTCAATGAACCAGCCCAAAGAGCTGCTTTTCACAACTTGCTGAATGTACAAACACAGCCCTACAGACATGACATAGCTGGGTGTTTTTTTTTTCCTGGACATCTTTTGGATCCTTCTCAATTTTGGAAATTTCTTTCTCTCCATTAGATATAAGGAACATCCAAAGATGGAGGTGGCAACAAGGTCCATTCCAGGGAGACAATGAGGAGACATGGACCCACAGAGGCCCTGGAGACTAATGGGGTGCCAGGGAAGAGATGATTGTCAGGAAATTGGTTTGGAGGTAAAACTGGCGTCGTACTGCCTGTCTCTTCATTATTTGAGGGCTCATCATCATCTTTTCACGGATTCCTACTGCCCAACAATGTCCACGCCTTGCAAAGTGTTCCTTGATCTCCTGGTTTGTATCCAGAGGGCTGCTGCAAAAATTGTTGTGCTGGTCAATGGCTTAGACCACATCATTCCTCCCTTCTCTCCTCCCTGGCAGCCTCCTTTCCCTGCCCCAATTACCGAGTGCTCATCTCCCTGTGCCAGCCCCTCATTATCCACCACTCCTCCACCCCGTCTCTCATGCCACAGAGGCCGAATGGGTTCATTGCCCATTCCAACAAGCCCCTTCACGCCCTCCTGGCCTGCCCCACACCTGGCAGGAGCATGCTCCGAGCATTGCAGAGCTGCTGCACCTTCCTCCCTGGAGCTGGGCTTTGTCCCCATCCCAGCATCTCCCTGCATCCTGCTCCTGGCCATCCCCACCCCTCCCGACTCTGTCCCCATCCGCGGAGCACAGAGCCCGGGGGAGATCCTTTTGTTCTCGCAGGTAGCAAGGAGCAGCACAAGAGGAAACAGCCCCAAGCTGTGCCAGGGAATGTTTACATTGGACATTAGGGACAAATTTCTTCACTGAAAGGTTTTCCAGCCCCGGCACGAGCCACCCAGGGCAGCGCTGGGGTCACGGCCTGGGGGGGCTCAGAAACCGCGTGGATACAGGTCACTGGTGGCCTTGGCAGTGCGGGGTGAGCGCCTGGGCTCGGTGATTGTCCCGGTGATTGTCCCGGTGATTGTCTCTGTGTCCCGGTGATCGAGCCCCGCTCCCGGGGCCGCGCGGGCCTCGCGCGCCCTCTGCCGGGGCCGGGCGGGCGGTACGCAGACACCCCCAGCGCTTTCTGCGCATGCGCCTCGGGGGAGGCGCGCCTCCCTCAGCGGGGCGGGGCCCTGCTCCTGCCGCCCGTGTGCGCGTGCGCGCTGCGTCACGTGGCGCGCGGGCCGGCTTAAGGCGGGGCGCGGGGCGGGGCGCGCAGACAGCGATGGCGCGCGGCAGCAGGAGCGTGTCCCGGCCCGCCGCGGCACCGGCGCCCGCCAGGTACCGGAGCTGAGCTGGGCTGGGCACGGCGGGCACCCCGCGGCACGCCCCCCTCCCNNNGGGGAGGGAGGAAGGGATGGACGGACGGACGGACGGACGGACAGACAGATGGGCGGCTCAAGGGGATGGGAGCGCGCTGAAGGAGGCGCCGCTGCCTCCGCGCCGCCCTGACCGGGCCCGTGGCCGCAGGAGCCCCGGCCCGTGATGCAGCAGTCGCCGTACGGACCCTGCCACTATGAGATGAAGCAGTTCCTGGAATGCGCCACCAACCAGAGAGACCTGACCCTGTGCGAGGGCTTCAACGAGGCTTTGAAGCAGTGCAAGTACAGCAATGGTGAGTGTGCCCTGACCCTGCGGGACGGAACTGCTGCCAGCAGAGCACCTCGCAGGGTTTGAAGGTTGCAGGAGCGATCTTTTGCGGGTATAGTGCCCTTTAGGGCTCTAAGTAGGAAGCAGTTGTGTCTTTCCCGTGTCCTGATGAGCAGAAGGCAGCTGGAAAGGAAGGATAAATTATTCTGACCGTGTCCCTGTGAAGGTTGGGAGGCTGTAGGTACCTTCTTAGTGGGTCCACTCCTGCTGCCATGGGAAGTCTGCTGCTCTTCCTGGTTCATTCTCTTATTCCTGCTGCATTTGGTACAAGCTGTTGTCAGTAGTTAGGTCATGATCTGGTTACCTTGGGGGAGAGAGCTTTTGACTGTAGCTGCTGGAGCATGGACCTAATGCTGAACTTCTGCTTCTTCCCTGTAGGTGTTACTTCTCTCCTGTGAAGAATTTGCCCCCTTGTAGGGAAGAGGATCATGGTGTAGAGTCCTGCTATCCACAGGGAATGGAAGGACAGACAGGGAGTGAGCTGGAAGGAGCAGACTGACCAGACAGGAGTATTCTAGTGGTAGTTCATCTCTGAACTAGTAGGGAAGGAAAGGAGTGATTGGACCCAAGGGTCTTCAGTATTCAGATAGTGCTGTGTTTATTACAGAGAAATAAAAGAATTTATTTGGACCTATTGCTTGTGCACGTTCTTTATTTAATTCTCAAGCTAAAATTAAGCTACCAAAATGTTAACACTGTCAGACAAAGGGCGAGTGTGTATTTCCTGCAAGCAGGGAGTGCAGCCTAGCAAGGACTGTGCCTCCATGACTTGGCAGAAGGAGATCCAGACACTGGCTGCCCTCCAGGCAGAGGAGAGGCTGCAGAGAGGTAAGCCAGCATGTGTCTCACAGTATTTTCAGTAACAAATTACTCTTCTATAGATATCCTTTTCCTGAATACCTGTCCTGACCTCAGAGCTAAGTGTGACCTGTCTGGCTTTGGGAGTTGGATACAGTTAACTCATCTGACTTTAAAGCTTTAGCAGGTTATGCAATATTCTCAAGGTCACTGGCATCAGGTGTTTCCTCTTCCAGTCACCTTGGCAGCACAGCCTTGTGATTGCTGCCCATGCTCTGGCCTCCAGCAGGACAAGGACACCTTGTTCCTCCTGTTGGCTTAAGAGGGAATTCTGAGGTTTCAGCTGGAGTTTTAGTGGCACAGCAGTGAAACCAGGACACTTTCAGGTGCTTAACAGATATGTTTTTCATGGCAGAATGGATCTTCTCACCTTTGGATCTCTGACTGTTGAATAAAGGATAAGTTCTCAGTCCCTTGCTAGGATCTGTGAGGAAATCCAAGTCTAGATGGCAAATGCTGGCAGCAGATGCTGTTAGCAGATAGTGGAGGCTGGTGTTCAAAGCTCTGCCCCTTCTAAATGTCACAGTCTTAAATTCTTGGTAGAGATGTCCTGAGCTGTGCCTGGCCTTACCAGGGGTGTCTTGTGCTCTCCTGAGAGACAGCCAAAGGAAAAAGTAAATGCCAGAGATTAAAAGCCCAGGTGCTCCATGTGCTGAGCTGTCCTGTGTGAGCAGGGAGGAACCACTCCAAAGTTGTTTAACTCCCTTTAAGAAATAAGTATATTAGTCTGTTGGTGTGTTGTTCTGGGTGGAGAAGCTGTTGAGGAGCACCTGCAGCAGGTGTGTTCTACCTTTGAGCCATCTTGGCAGAGTGCTGCTCCTGCAGCTGTGGGGACTGGCTGTGTCTAGAGCAGCTTTTCCTGGTGATTGCAGTGGGCAGTCCCTGCAGGACCACTCCAGAGTGGTGCAGTGGGAAGCAGACCTATCCAGTGATAAAGTGCAGGTGGGTGGAAAGGAGGTGCAGGTTCTTGTCCCTGGGGAGTGCAAGCCATGCCATGGGAATGTGAGAGCCCTTGGAGCAGGATGCTGGGTGTGCCTGGTTTGTTAGGGTGCAGCTCTGGGAAGGGCAGGGGATCCCAGGAAGAGGGGCTCAGTAACAGGGGACTCTTCTGTGCTGGGAATAAGTACCTGGGCAGGTGTTTGGCCCCAGTGGAGGCTGTGCTGCCTGTGTGACTGGTAATGGGTGTGTTCCTCATTTTGGGGTGTTCTTGGACTGTGAGCTCTTTGTCTGTAAGGTGATCCTGTTTCTGGCTTGGGTACTGGTGTGAGGCTGAACCATCTGCAAGGAGCTCTTCTTCCTCTGGCCTGTCCTCGGGGTCTTTCCTGAAAGCTGCTGCAGCTGATCTGTGGAGGGACCAAGCCCTTTCAGAGTTATGTTTTCCTGCTGTGTTGGTCACTTGCCCATTACGTGTTGAGCAAGGCACTGCCAACCTGTGAGACTGCAGTCTGGGAGAGACACTTGAGGGTTTCCCAGTTTCTCCTGAGGTCCTTCCCTCTCTGTTTGATCCAAGGAGATGACCCTCTTTGCCAAGGGGACAAGCTGGTTAGGGCTCTACGTGGTGTGGGGTGTCACTCCTAACTGGGAGGGTCCTGCACAGCAGCCCTGCTTGTCCCCTCCCTTGGTACCTGAACGCACTTGCTGCCCACAGCTATAAGAGCCCTGAAGGAGCACGGGAGGATCAGAGGAGAGTCCTGAGGTGGGAACAGGAGTCATGCCTGCACCCCTGACTGCTCTATGGAGGTGAGATGGGTGCCTGGCTCTTACCTGGTAGGTCAGGGTAGTGTTTCCCCAGGTCCTCTAGCAAGGATTCATACAAGGTGGTTTCAGAGTTTTCTTCTCCTGCCAGCAGAATAAGAAGAATGGATTAGTCTCTCCTGGCTATGAACTGAAGGCTTGTAACTGGGGCAGGTGGTTCTGCCCAGGAAAAGTTCCTTCTCCCCTGGAGCAGCCCCTGAACAAACAAAGGCCCAGCTCCAGCTCTTCATTCGAGCTGGCTTCTGCATCCTTGGGGCTTCTGTGCTGTGTCCAAGTGACTGCTGAACAGTGCCCTCTCCAAACCTCCTTCCCCCCAGAGCAGAGCCCTGCTGGCCCAGAGGCTGAGCTGTGCTGTGCTTACGGACAACTCTGATGAGGATGTAGTGCTGCCTTCCCTGCAGGTATTTGCTGGCATATTCAGATACAGGATCTTCCACTTTGCTCAGGTTCATCAGGGTGCCCTTTTCATCCACAAGATCGATGCAGTCTAGAGGGAGAGATGTGGTGAAGGAAGCCCAGGGTGCCCCTGTGTGGCCAACATGAGCCTGTGGTGTTTAGAGGTATTTTTCCTTAGCAAGTTACACTTTGAACAGAATCTGTTGAGATCTGGGGAGTGGGAGGTTTGCTGTCCCTTTCCCTGTGTTTTGGGGTGTTCTGTGACTCCCATGTGACCCATTTGTTCCCCTCTATGGGTGAGTGGCAGTCCCTTGGTGACCACAGCCCCAAGCACTCGTACCTTCAGGCCTGCACTGACACTTCTGCTTCAGGTGACCTGTGAGGGTCCGGACACAGCAGAGCAGGTTCACCATCACCTGGGAGTCGGCTGCAGACAAGGAATGAGACCTGAGATAGGAGCGTGGTCATCCCAAACTGAGGGACCACATGGGCATGGCAGGAGGCACAGCAGGTGGCTGAGAGGTGCCCACTGTGGCCAGCAAAGGCAGGATCCCCACGGGGCATCAGCAGGGCTTTGAGCAGCTGCATTGCAGCCATGGCTGCTGCTGGGTGCTGAGAGTGCCCCAGGTCAAGGGGAGAAGCAGAGCACTTTGATTTAGGGAAAATGTCCTCCAACTTTGTTTCATCAAGCATGAGTAGGAAAAAGCAGTGAGCCCTGGTCCTTTGCCAGTCCCCTTCTACAAGCTGGTCCCAGTCACAAGGGGAAAGAACTGGAGATGGTGGCTGAGTCACCGGAGGATATTTTGGCCATGAACTCTGACCGAGTTTGTGACAATTGAGAAATCCCCCAGGGCTGGCACACGTCAGTAGTCAGAGCTGGGGATCCAATTCAAATAGCAGAGGGAGCAAAGGCTTAGGACTGTGTGTGTCTGATGGCTTCAGCCATGAGTGTCTGCGGTCAGGCCGAGGCTTTCAGCCAGCTGCGTGAGGTCAGGATAGGGGCTGCTCAGTCCTTCCCATACATACCTGCTCTCTGAAACTGAGAGCCAGGATTTGAGTCAGGGAACCCTTCCCACACAGCCCAGAATAGAGGAGCTCTGCTAGCAGCTGGCACCTGTGCCCCATGGCTCTTCTGATTGTGTCTAGATAAGCAGGGCTCCCTCCAGTGATTTCCCAGAACTGCCAGGCTGGGAACTCATCTTCACCTCCTTGTGATTAACACAGCTCTGCTGGAGTGGTTTTCCTCCATGATTTGGAGATCAGGGGTAATAGATCTTCCTTTTTTAAAGCAGGTGAGGTGCAGGATGCTGCTGTGCCCTGGCAGAGCTCTCCTGCCTGTTCCCTAAGCACTGGGCATTGCTGTGTGCCAGCTGCCGTGTCCCTCCCTGCCCCTGTGGGGGTGGCCCAGGTGCCCGGCTGGCCGCCGGGCTGAGGCTTTCCCCACCTACCTCCGAATCTCACTATGGCGAACATGGTGCTGCTGTGGCCCGGGCAGGGCTGTGGGGCCGGGTCCCTTCCTGCAGGCAGCGCTGGGAGCTGCTGGAGAGCCCAGGACACACGGGCTCGTCTCCCACTGACGCTGTTGTGGTTTCAGTAGCCAGATCGCCCAGCAACAGTGAATGGCCCCTGCAGATTCTCGAGCCTCCTGCGGGGGGAGACAGGGGAGGTAGAGCAAGGGCTGAGCTAAGCAACAGCCGGTTGGGAAGGCTGCCTGCTCCATGGGGTCCCACTTCACACTTTCTGTAGTCTCGTGGTGTTTCCTGCTCCCCCCCGTTTGTCCTACAGCTCATCTGGGCTGTGGTGGTGCCACATCTGCTCCTAACTGAGCCCAGCACTGCTGCAAGGGCAGCCTGGCCTCCTCTGTGACATGACTGGATGCCACTGGAAAAATCTCCCTGAGGACCCTGCCTGTGCTGGTCCTGCTCTGGAGGTTTCCAGCTCCATGGTGTACATTGTCACGGGCCAGATGCATCTTCTATTTAGTGCCCAAATGTTGCTGTGCAAGTGTTCCTGCAGTCAAGGCCCTGTAGCATCATCCCCTTTTCCTGTGGAAAGCATGGATGAAATCATGTCCCTGGGCTGCTCGGCAGATGGGGAGGGCTGGAATGGTGGGAACCAGTAACAACACTGATGTGCTGCATTTTATCTAGTGCACACTGCTCTGATGACAAATTCCCTTTCTCTGAAATGCCCTTCTTTGCATGAGGAGGTGATTTCCCTCTGTCTTGCCAGGTTTCATTTCACAGTCAGTCTAATCCATGGACTTGACCTGCTCACAGCTTGGGACAAGGTGTGTGTGAGTGTGACACTCCTCCCCTAGGATGTGTGCAGCCAGACTTGTGTTCAACTCGCCACCACTTTGCAGAATCTGGGGAGTAGTGCTGGTGGGCAACAGCTAGAGCTGCACCTGCAGCATGCTCATACCTGCAAGAGCTCAGGGGCCTGGCTGCATGAAACACAAACTGCTGATAGCTGCAGGGGAAAACTTGCGAACGACTTTGGCTTGGGGCCTCTGTGGGTGCTGCAGAGAGGAGGGAGTGGCTGTCCCTGGATGGTGATGAGGTGGCACTGGCAGGGCTGAGCCTGCCTGTGGAGGGCAGGAGGCACATGAGAAGAGCCTGCTCCCCTCAGTGTTGAGGCCAGCCTGGCTGGTGGCCGTGTGACGCAGTGTCCCTGGGCCCCGTGACAGGTGTCACAGGCAGGAGTGGCGTCACGCCCGCTGAGCTGGTGGCTGTAACGGCTGCTGTCCTTCCGCACGAGGCACCAGCTGTGCTGCAGCCACCTCTGCCCCGCTCCCTGGGGACATACCTTCTGCCTGGTGGCCTCAGCAGCCACCCACCACGGCTGCTGCTCCTGAGGTGGCCCTCGTGAAGAGGCAGCACCATCAGCTCCCAGCCCCTGCTGCAAGTTATGCTGAGACCCTGCCACGTCATTCCTGTCACAGTGATGGAGCTGCAGGAAGGGAGCAGCACCTTTCCTGATGTTGCTTCTGTGCTGCCTCCCACCTTCTGTTCTTCCTGGTGTCCCCCAGCATTGGCAGGGTGTGGCTCACACTTCTTGCCTCCTGCGTGCCTGGCAGCAGAGAGCCTGAGTGTGACCCCAGGGAATCCTCTCTGCTCCGCCCATCAGCAAAGAGAGTTGGTCAGTGATGCCACCCCAGTGCCCAGGGCATGGGATGGTGGGGTGGGCTGTGGGTGCGTTGGTGCAGCTGAAGGAAATGGGCTGGGGTGAAGGTGGGTGGCTCTTAGCCCGTCCCTGAAGCCCAGCTGCAGCAGAGCGATCAGCCCTGGGGAGCTGAGTCCCTGAGCCCCCTGTGTCATTTACATACACCCTGCCAGTGCTGAGGCACAGCACCCAGGGTTTGTGCAGCATCCCAAACCCTCTCTGAAACGGCCTTCCTCCCTTTGCCTCCTGCCATGGCCTTGGGCTTCATGGTCCTGCTGCTGGTGGGGATGCTGGGCACAGGTAAGGGTGCTGCTCTGCCTGGGGCCACTGCAGGGTGGTGAGCAGGCCTGGGCTGTCCAAGGGGGGTTGGTTTGAGTTGGTGCTTTGCTCTGGGCTGTGTGATGTGATGAGCAGTATGGCGGTTGGGTAATGGTGCTGCCTCAAGAGAGCTGATGGACATTTTGGGGTTGAGGGTGATGGGGGACATGGCTCCATCACTAACTGCACCTTGGTGTGTGCAGCTTGCAGGGCTCAGCCCGTGCTGACCCAGCCTCAGTTTGTGTTCGTGCTGCCCGGGCAGAGCGCTCGGCTGTCCTGCACCCTGAGCCCCCAGTACAACATCAGCCAGTTCGGCATCTCCTGGTACCAGCAGCGCCCAGGGCACTCCCTCAGGTATCTGCTCTACTACAACTCCGAGCGAGACAAGCACAAGCCTGCCAAGACTCCCGACCGCTTCTCGGCCACCAAAGACCTGGCCAGCAATGCCTGCATCCTCACCATCGCATCTGCCTGCCAGGACGACAACGGCACCTACTACTGCTCCCTGTCACCTGCCTTCAAATGGCTCTAAAATGGGGGACTGAAGCTTTCCGCGCTTTCCTTGGCCACCCTGATGTGCTCTCAGCAGGGAGCGCAGTATCCCTGGGAGGGATGGGAAAAATCCATCTTTGCATGCTTGAGCAGTGCTGCCTCGTGCAGAACCTCCTCTTTGTCCGCAGGTGTCCTGCATGGGGCATTAGACAGCCCGGCAGGGCTGCAGAGCGCCCAGGGCCTCCTGCTGCAGCGGGAGGATGGAGGGCCCGGCTGCCCTGGGCTCTTCCAGCACCTGGCACGGGGCGGCCTCGATTGGGCTGGGGCTTCCGCAGTTTGGCTCACCCGGTAATAAAGGTTAACCTTCACCCCGCGGCTCGTGTCGTGTGTACCTGGGCCAGGAGGGCGGGCAGGGGCGGCTGTGGGCTGTGGCCCCGGCGGGGTCTCTCGGGCCGAGCGGAGCCCTCACCCAACCCACAGCACCGCCCTGTGACCCCGCACAGCTCCCAGGGGCCAGGGCCAGGCGTCCCCCCGCGGGCAGACTTTGCGGAGACGCTGTCACACAGAAGAATTAAGGATTTTCCCACAAAATCACCTCAGAACGCTGGAAAGCGCCGGGCTGGCCGCACTGCGCATGCTCAGCTCGGCGCGCACGCGGCGGCGGCCGTTAGGACCCAGCGGCGGGCGCTGAAGTCACGTGAGGGGTAGGCGGCGCTACCATTGGCTCGGGGGAAGGCAAAACCAGGTGCGTCACTTCCGGCTCACCTCAGTGCGCGTCAGGGCAGCGCTGGGGTCTTTGCCTCGCTCGTCCGCTCGTGTGCGAACAGCCCTCCTATGAAAAGCCAGTGTCCACAAAAGGATACAGAGGAGTCTGGCAATTTTATTCGAATAAAGGGAGAGAGCCCACTACTCCATACCCCCGTGGGTCTCTATCGAGATTTCGGAGGACGCAGCCTCCTTTTATTCTGAACTCCCGGCCGCACGTTGCCTTCTTCCTTCTCCCACTGGCTGAGGTAGAGTGGTAGGAGCTGGGCACTGGATTGTGTAAACAAGTATGGGACAATGAATTCTTCATCTAACTGAGTCCTGTTTGTAAAAGGTGAAGATCAATTTGAATTTGGTTTAAGGGGGCTCTAAGGGCTGAAAGGAAGCTGTGCTGTTTGCTTCCTGAGATGCAGGAGTAAAACATTTCAGGATCTGCCAGAAATGCCAAGGAGTTCGAACAGGGTCAGCCCCATCCTGCCTCCTCCACTGGAGCAGTGTGGGAAGGCACAGGCAGGTCTGGGAAAGGTGGTGTGGAGACATCAACTCCACCCTTTTGCCTCCTGCACAACCAGGAGTGAAGTACATTTAAAATAACAAGGCCTGAACAAGTTCAAGCAAACAAATCTTCTCTGTTCTCTGTCAGCAAGTGGACAGCAGAGAGCTGCTCACAAAACTGGACTCCTCTTTGAGGAAACTTCAGAGTAACAAGGAAAGCGTTCACAGACAATAAACATCCCATCCTAGGCAGATCCCTGCTCTTCTCTTGTGCTATGGGACTTTGGCAGAACAACTCCATTGGAGTTCTCAATGGTTTAAACTCACTAAGAGGAACCTAAGTACTAAAGTGACAAATCCCAATACAATTCCTTTAGACTAAGGAGGGAAAAAAACCCTACCAATTTTAGTCAGGATCTAAAATATCCTTTCTAGCTGACACAGCAAAGCAGGGACTGAAAGGCATCCACAACTAGCTATGCAAAGCATCCACACTTTCAGCCAGTGACCCATATAAAATGGATGAATAATTCATAATTACATATGTAGTGTACACTATGCATGTCAAGAAGGACTCCAGAGAGAGAAGCACAGCAGGCACGCTTTGCTCTCTGAAAGGAGCAGCAACTCCAGTTACTGCTGCCACTCTGCAAAGTCTCTGGACTGCAGAGACACAACTGCACCTCCACTTACAGCTACAAAGTCACATTGGATACTTTTCCCTTGATGTTCTATAGCCTATATTGACTCCATGATTCCTGAAATTTAGAGGAAGTATTCAAAGAATGCACTGGCACAGCAACAGTACCAGCACTCCAAAGCAGGTGCATAATAAATTGAAGAAAGCAAGATTGAGTCCTGAAGAACTTAAGTTCCTTCCTTCCTCTCTTCAACTCTGGGTTTGCTTCCACATACAAGACAAGCTTTTTACACTGAGGCTTTGGCAAAGCAACAGCTGCTGTCTTTTTCTTTTGGATTCGAGTCTCCAGTTCCTTCCTTCTGCTGCTCAGATCTGCAGCTCTCAAACAGGCAGGAGCTCTGGGGGGTACTCTCCATAGCAGTATTTGGCAATTGGGTCTCTGTAGGTGTTCTCATGCTGCACACTCTGCCAGGAAAGGAGGAGAAGCTTTAACAATATACACACAGTAAATAAAGGCATCCCTTCTCTGAGGCACAAAACCCACAGCATTTATGCACAGGCAAAAAAAATCCCAAATTCTTCTACACATCACAGTGTCTTTGGAGTCAAAGAACTCTGCACTGCCAACATACAAGAGCCAGTTGATGTATTACAGCACTACAATGTCAAACCAGAAACTCCTTTTCAAGAGAGTACCCAAGCAGGTAGAAACAGATTTCATAAAAAAAAAAAAATTTAAATATGTCTAGGCAGTATCATCAAGTGTTCTAAGCAACCAGAGCACAATGAAGTCGCTACTTAAGATGTGTGCACTTTTCTTGATAAAAGATAGAGTTCAGATTTTATGGGTAAAAAAATCCCAGTGGCTTTGGAGATATTTGGGACTCTATCCTCTGTTTGCAGTCCATCCCTATGGCTACATGAAATACTGAAGCTGCAGGACATGGCCAACAGCACATTCTAAAAGGGACACTGCTTGCTTAGACCAAAACTTCAAATAAAATCACATGGGTAACAGAAGTTCACCTCTGTCCTTAATAATCAAAGAAATTACAATAGAGTTTTCGAGTTACTATGCAGATGATTGTCAGCACATGGTTAGTCTCCAGCTGTACCATAAAATAAAATAAAGAGCATTCTGAACAGCTGAAACAGCTCTCACTACTTTCATCTTAATGAGATCTTCCCCAGAACTCATCTTGAGATTCTCCCTGGTTATTGAACTCAGTCTCTTTTTAGTTAAGCTCCTCTTTAGAAAAGAGAATGTGTAACTTGTTCTGCTCTAAATATGTGCTTTGCCTTCAGACTGGCTTTCACTTTTAAATACAAACATGACACACCAGCCATTCACAGGACTGAGCCATTTTCCAAGGGCACTTTTTTGGGCCCTGGACATGTGCTTGTGCCTCACCTGTGATGAAGTCCTACATTTGGCCAGACACAGCTCAAAGTGATCTTCCACTGCCATGAAGAGGTTTTGGAAAGCAATCGCTGCCCGGTTCAAGAACCGCTCCAGGAGATGTTGCTAAAGTGGTCAGCAAAGAGAAGGCAAAAAACAGAAACACTCTGCTTCAGCAAGGAGTAATCAAAGCCCACTCTAACCTACAGAGCTCAGGTATCAAGAGGAATAGTAAGCAACTCCACTTAGGATTTCTAGCAAGCACTGAAAGGCTAATGCCTCAGTGGCAGGGCAAGAATCTAAGAGAAGCTCAGAGAATATGGGGAAGTGCCAATTACAAAACCAATACTGGAGTAACTCTTCTGCAGTCTTTTCCCTTCAGCAATCTTTTCCCTTCAGCAAATGCAATTCCTCTGAAGCTGAAACACTGCAAAGCTCCCAGTATTTCCTCCCAAAGGTGGGAAGGATGAATTTTGTTAAAGCTTTATTAATAGCTTGCCATATGCTCCTTGGAGGTTTTCCTCATCCTTCCAAGGAAAGGAACTGTCCCTCTAAGAGAAAAGCTCCTCACAGAGCCACAAAGGAACCCAAGCAGCTGAGAACACCTGGGAAGCAGAAGGAAGGCCCTCACCTTGCTGGGCTGCAGGCAGCAGGACACACAGTACTCATAGATGCTGCAGCAGCCATTGGGCAGGCAGCTCTCACAGCTGTACAGCTTCGTGCTGGGCACGTTCCCATTGCAGCAACCATTCACCTGCAGGTCCTTCCTCTCACAGATGTAGCCTGCAAAACAGCAACAGGACTAACAACTGGCAAGGCACACCCTTCTGGATGATCTACGAAAATCTGCAGTAAGAATCACGTGCCTTAAGAACAGGTTTGTTTATCATTTGATGTTGGATCATTTATTTGTTGATGTTTAACTAGTCTAGTTAAATAGAAGTGTGTGCTTTCACATAGTGAAGATTTTAAATTTAAGGTTTTTATAATATAGTAATAAGTATGGGACAAAATAAAGGATTTTGACTAGTGTCTCTTTCAGTGTTCATCTTCCTACTTCATGGTTTCAAGTAGTAGTTTCTGGTTAGTCAGTGTCACACTAAGGATCATAGTAATTTAGTTATTAAGTATAAATAATATAGATTTAATTCTCTATTAAACTGTTTAACTTTAAAAGACCTTATAACTAAATCTCTCTCCATTTTACTACTTCTAGCTGGTAGCTAGAAGTGTTGCTGAACATTCTATACCTTTTAATAAGATTTAATCAACAACCAACCCCAAACACAAAAAAATCCATTTCCTTCATGTATTTTTTAATCCTAACTCTAAGTAAAAACAAACAAACAAACAACAAAAAAACTAAAACAAACATATAATTAAGTAGTATAAAAACATCCACCACTATTACAATTTGGTAGATTATGATTCCCTTCAGTCCTATGTAGCCATTCTTTGAAATGGAGAACAGCATTTCAAACAGCCTGGTGTTATCTGAACAACTATTATATCCTACTCTAATATGTGCTGTATATACACTATGGGTATTTAAATGCAGGTTATTTAAGTTCTGAGGTTTTTTAGGCATAGTTCCTTGTTGGGAAAGGGGGAATGGGACTGGCATTGATTATATTGGAAAAAAACCATGACACACATTTTTTCAATGGGTCTGTGTCTGGATAATTCTCTTACAGTTCAGTATGAATTGACTCATATTTAAACATGCAGCATAGTGTAATATTCATTGCTGAGTGGAAACCTTAAAATATAGAAATATGGTGTATTTCCTTATGGAGACAGCACTACCACAGTGTTAAGAGTGTGAGAGATCTGTACTTTTAGAGATCTTATGAACTGGCACTAAGCCTAAGTCAGGCAGTGCCAAATTTAACATTGATGCAAATCACACAAGATCTGGTGGGTTTTCTACACCCACCTTTCTTGATTTGTGGCCAAGAAAGACCCAGGGTCTAAGCAACAAGCACAGTGCAGGGCAGAAAGTGTCTTTAACCTCCACCACTTCAAACAAGTGGTTAATAACCTCAGGTTGACAAGGATCAGATGAGCTTGTTACTGTGATTGAGCACTAATTACACCAGCCCTGCACACAAGGCCAAGGTTTGCTCAGCTGTTCTCCCTAACACCCCTGATAGCAGGAGCACACTGCAGGGAGACACAAAAGAGCTCTGCAAGCAAGCACAGCAAATCGAGCAGGACTAAACAGCTGGGGTCTGTGCAAAGGTAACTGGAATTCTTTAAGGTGGCAACAGTCACACTCATACAGGCCTGGGCCTGAGTCTGGTGTGCACAGGGCCAAAGCAGCAGTGTCTGCAGCCACAGTGAAATTCAGCCAGCCAGAGAACGGGCCAAGGGCAGTAAAAATACCTTAATAAAGAGCAGTTGTTACATGAAAGTGCCATCAGCAGTCAGACAGGCAAAGCAGCATTCAGCACTGCCATACACAGAATAAATTCAGCTAAATATCAACTATACCCAGTTCATCTGTAATGAGGAGCTTCCCCTGCACAGAGTTCCTGCACTGGTTACTCAGCTGGCTGCTGTTCCCTGAGCTGAACTTCACCTTCCACATGATGGGCTGCTCATGCTCCTGCACTTGGAGGAGATTCCGGTCTCTCACCATCCTCTCTTCCTGCAAGGAAAAACAGAAATGCAACTAAACATACAAGTTCCTTCTGCCACTTCAACCCACGTGCCTTTCCCAGGATTAAAGATGCCTCCTCGTGTTTGTAAACTCTGCAGCACAGGAAACTCCAGCATCAATGGTGCAAACAATTTACTGCTTGTAGTATTCTTACTTCATACTGTACACACAGTCCAGAAAAGTGAGGATATTCAAGTTCACCATGGATCAGCTAATACAGCTGAAGTCACTCTATATATATATACCACAAAAGCAGTATATATTATATTAAATAATCACAGCTGAACATGTTTCTCTTTCATGAGCCCTTTGCCAGTGGAACCACCACTCCCAAGAGACACAACAACAAATACCAAACCACTGGAGACTTTCTTTTCCCAGTTTTGGTTCAAACCACTATTGCTGTCAAACACACAATCAGGCATTCCTATTTTAAACTCTTGCATCTATTAAATATGTGCAACGTCCGTCTTACGGCAGCATTACCCAGGAGTTCGGTGACAGCACCTGAAGAACAAAAGCACCGTGGGATGAGGGATGTTTTAACCCACCCGCAGCGCGTCCGGTCCGGCACTGACCTGCTTGAAGGTGCTGGTGATGAAATAAACGAGCGAGAGCCCGAAGACGACGCCGAGGACCCATCGCTTCCTGAGCAGCCTCCGCCAGAGCACGGCCCCGCAGGGCAGCATGGCCGGGCGGGGGGCTCAGCCCGGGGCCGGCATCACCGGCGGGCCCGAGGAGCGGCTCCGAGCCCCGAGCGAGCAGAGCCCGGCGCGGCGCGGCCCCGGCG
>VXBI01013939.1:1543053-1578261 GCA_013397375.1 Toxostoma redivivum | reverse complement strand
CTTCCCTTCCCTTCCCACAGAGGCCAGGCCATGCTGTGTGAGCTGTCCCTGTCATGTTCCCTCCTGCCATGGTCTGACAGTTCTGCACCTCTCCCTTGCACCAGCACCACACTGGGAGTCTGTCAGCTGGACAGGAGGATGATGAGATGCCAGCTCCAAGAAACAGAGTTCCTGAAAAATTTCAGCAGCTGGCAGTCTTCTTGGTTTCTCTTTTTTCCCTTTTTACTTTCCATAAGACTCATTTGCTCTTTTTAATTGCCGTGTTTATTTGTTGCTGAAGCCTTGGCAGCACTTTATCTGCTGGCTCAAGTTTGTGGTAACAGTCATGACCACAGCAGCCAGATGAAAAGTGAATACTGAAATGCTTGCTTGGGTCAGAAATGTCAAAACCAGGGAAGCAAAAACAATATTGGAACCTGACAGAGGCTTATAATTATGAAACCTCTAAGGGAAAGCAGTTAGCTCTGGACAGTATGTAGGTATCTAGGAGAGATTTGTTTAAGGATTTTTATTTCTATTCACCATATTGATCAAACTCCAAGAGAAGATGTTAAGAGGTAATCCAAAGCCGGATGTAGTCTCCCAAAACCTTTCTTGGCAAACACTTGTCCTTGAAATATTTCAGCAATGACAATTCCACAGCACCCTTAAGTAACCTGCTTCAGTGCTTCATTACACTTAGTGTAAAGAAACCTTTTCCTGATATATTGCACTGCTTCTTGATACTGTCCTCTTTGCTGTATTTCTGTCTGTTCTAATGGAATATTTTGGTTCTTTCTTTATGTGGCTCGTTTGAAGGTCTAAAGATCTTTTCTTTGTTTCTTAAAATTTTGAGGCAACTTAGTTTGTTTCACATTTATCACTTGCTTATGACTCAGTTCCAAAATACATTTCTATTTCCCAAATTATTTCACTGATGTACAGCCATTATGAAACTACTTGGGTTGCATATGCTAAAGCTGCTCATTGATATAAATATTCTCCTACAAACTGGAAGCAGCTGTCTGTGAACTACAATGATAAAATTAATACAGTAAAAATGATCATGTAAGAATTGACCTTGGCTGTTACACTTTCCCCTAGTGATTTCCTTGATATTAGCTATAAATTCAGAGATGGGTTCATGTTTTAGCAAAATATTCAGAGTTTCCCATCTTGGCTGACTAAGGAGCACCAAAACCAGATGTTCACCCTGACATTTCAAAGAAGTAGCAAATACACTTACTGCACTATTAGCAAAAGAAACAGAAATCAATATTTTTAACTGTACAGCAGGAAAAAAGAAAAGTGGGAGAGGACCTGTCTTCTTTTACCCAATAACAAGATGAATTTTTTGGAGTTTCCTCATTTTCTGAAAAGCAAAGCAAAACACTCCCTTTGGCAATGTATTAGAAAAAAGGGAGACCACTGGTTCTCTTCCCTGCAGTGGGCTCACAAAGCAAAACACAAGACATGCATGGAAAACTTCTAAATATCCTACTTTCTGATGGTCATGGAAATACTTGGAATTTGCTATTGATGAGGAGAGAAGTCTAGTTCCAGATAAAGAAAAAAGAGGAAAGATGAGAGCATCATGACCTTAGCATCATGTACAATTTATGGCTCTGATTCTTCTGCTTTGAAGGAAAGGACCTCAATCACTGCCAAGTTAAACTGAAATCAGAAGCCTTTCCACATCAGTTCATCAAGGAATGAACATGCCGCTGTCTGCTAGAAGCTGCTGGGTCCAGCACAGGGAGGAAACACCCATTTTTTTTCTCATCCTTCAGGCTTTAAAATCACTCTGTAAGCAACACTTTTAACCGATTGCTACTTAAAATTTTCATCACTTAAACCTGTAAGTTGAATATTCTTCTGGCTTCTTGCTCTTGCCACTCCTAATCCTGCCATATTGTTAAGGCTGTTACTAAGCACTGTGCCAATACCTCTCAAAAGCTACAACTCTCAGCTTTCCAAACACAGTGGTAAATTTTTAAGTAATGTTTTCAGTCATGCCAAAATGACTTGGGCTCCAAGCCAGAAATGACTTAGAGATGTATATTTGTACTGGCAAAACCATTTATTCCTTCATTAAGCCCCACTGAGTGCCTGCCTGTGCTTCTACATGCCCAAGAGCAAGAGACAAGGAGATACATCCTTGCAAAACTTTCAGTTCATTCTTCTTTTAGCGTGCTGCTGGAATACTTTGCATACATGGGAGAAGTCAAGTGGCAAGAAGAATGTTAGAAATACACACATATCCATCTCTCCCTGTCAAGAACACTCAACTCTTTGTGAGATTTACAGTGAGAAAAGTAAACATTTTGGGACAATGACTTCTGGCTTTTCCCTGCCTAGTTCTTGGTGCCTAAGTCATTTATTTGCAGAGCAGATCTCTCAAAGCTGACAGATCCTGATTGTCGTAAGGCGATGAAATAAATGCACTTTCCTGGCAACTAAGGAGATATTTCTCAGGAAATCCAGTTCACTGGCAGGACAGTGCCTCTCAAGAATTGTTTCCCAAAGGCATTACAGCAGAGTCGGTGCAGGACCTTGCATGAGCTCTGGGTGGCAGCTGAGACAGGGCAAATCAGCAGCACTGGAGCCACACTGAGAGTTAACAGCCCCACAGAGCTGGTGCCCCAGGGCTGAGAGAGGTGCACACAGAGAGATGCGGCTGGGTGCAGGGGGATGCTGAGAACAGCAGCCAGAGACACAGCTCAGCTGTGCCTGAAGTCCCCCCAGTATGCTCCTACACTAGGAAAGCAAGGTACATGGAGATTGTTAGCAAAGGTGCAAGAAGTGTGCTTCTGACACTGTCCTGAGCTATTTTCAAGAGTAACTGGATCTGTTTTCCTCCACAGCTGCACATACTACAGTGCAAGTTTATGCATGAACATTCACTTAGGAGTAAGAATTTCCTATCTTGACTTAATTAAAGTTACTTTAAAAAAATAAATCTCCTTAAATTAAGTCAAAGGTCTTATTTTTGTCCTCATGTAGCTTTGTACCAGGTTTGCTGGAAGCGTACATTAGACCAGATGTAGTCAGTTCAGTACCAGTGTGCGTGATGAGGAAATGCTCTTGTGAACTGAGGATTTTACAAAACATTTCCTGACAGCAGTCACAAGCATCAAAACACTTCAAGGCCTAAGCCACAGTAGCAAGGCTGGATGACAGAATCCATAAACAGCTTGCCATGGCTTATGATTAAAATAGAAAATGGCTAGTTTAACTTCAGACACAAATCCCATCATAGGACTTGACCCAAATCCACAAGAGTTTTTCCTGGGATCAGGGATAATTCACAGTTTGGGCACCAGTCATGGCAATGCCTGGCTTCTTGTCATTACTATTCAGAAATAATTATGAAAGTCATACTGGTGATGCTTACAAAGTGCCTGTAAAGACACAACAAATAAGGTATTCTGCTCTCTCTGCTACCTATTCTGGTACATAGAGAGCTATTATTTCCCAGCCCATTGGCTGCTCATCCTTTTATATAGATAAAAAACATTTCAACTCTTAGTCTAAAGACAGCAAAAATTCAGGAGAAATGCAACAACTAATATTTACTAAGCTACTAGGAGCAGTTTTTCTTTGCTGGTCTCCAAAGGAAAAAGAGAGAAGGTTGAAGGGCCAGCTTCTCAGGCCAGATTTAAAAATCACCATTCTCATAATATGTCTACATAAGCATTTACACTAGGAGATATTCCCATGTTGGAACACCATATGAACAGATATGTGATTTATACCTACAAATTACACCCTTTCAGATTTCCATTAGGCATGCACACAGAAATGCAAGCCATTTTGAGGTGTAGGTGATAGAAAAGAAGCAAGCAAATAAGATGTCTAGTCATCTCTGGCAGGAGTTATCACTTTCAAGTCTGTGTTCTGATAAGAATAATTAGAAGTTAGAGTCATTAGTTATACAATGAAGGGACAGGGAAGCTAGGAAAACTTTAACTCCTAGAAAATATACATAACTGGTTGTCATGGTTAATATGGAGGTTTCTTTGGCTGATATCTTCAACAGCAGAGTTATAAGACTTATAGAGAAACACGTGCCATCTTTTAAGTGTTCTATAATTCAGCAGACTCCCAGGATCTAGAAGCAGAGAACTGTCCATTCCCATTTACCTACATGTATCATTGTGCCTCCTTTGCTGTTTGTTAAATTTTCAATTAAGCTCAACTGACCTGACTTGCCTGAGGCTAAAGTCACCTTGGCAGTTATATTAAGGCTCTCAAAACTATAAAAAACTGTCCATGTTCCAAGAGGAATGAACAGGAGGCTGAATTAAAGAATGACTACAGACTATCTTAAAGTGATTAAATGTTAAGAAATTGTCATTGGCAAATTTTATGGGCTTTCTTTTAGCTGTTTGAGGAAAAGCTGTCCTAGTCTTAGAGAAGAAACTGGTTGTCTGTTGACTGGCAGTACTCAGCAGAGAGTCCTAGTTGAACATCATGTATTTATTTTTATTTTAAAACCTATCTGTGGAAGGTGGCATTAGATGGTAGTTTCTTCTCAGATTACTTTCATGCCCTTTTTCTTATGTAACCAAACTCTATCAGGTTCTCTTCTCATAATTCCTGGCTCTCCCTTATGATTCATGCTTTCTCTCAAAGTCAAAAGGATTTTCCTTTTGCAAGTTTTCCTACCATTCTCCAATTAACTAAATTGTATAGTAACCTCTTGGGATTAAACTAGCCACCAAAATGACAAGCCAGGAGGCATAAGGTGCTTTTTCACTGTAAAACTTCAATTTTCAGGCAGCTGAAAAGGAATTTTCAGTGCCACATAAAAATGTGAAATTCTGAAAATAGGAATCTTTCTCTGCTTCAGACATCTCCATCACTTTGCCTTCCTAACTCACCTGGTAAAGGTGCCATTTGCTGCTCACTTGCACAGATTGGTGATCATGGCACCTCAAATATTGCCACTATCACATCTTTGAATTCAAAGTTAGGAGGCAGAGCTGAGAGGGAGATAAGAAAGCAGAAGTACATGTGAAAGTAAAATGATTTATCCAACTAGGTTTCACTTAATTTCCTGGTTGAGATTTTAGGAGGAAGCTGTGATTCCTATTCTTATCTGCCCATAGAGAAAGAAAACAGCAGTGCCACTGACAGTACAGTCAGTTTGATTGCCTGCAGGAACTGCTTCCTTGCAGGTGTTTTTGTAAATGTCTGCCAGAGTATAGCACTGGAGATATCACAGGTGGGGCCACTTTTTGGGCATTAGTTTATTCTAAATTATGTTCCAAAATGCATACTAAAAAACATCTGTGAAAGGGAAAGCTTTCCCTTTACTTTCTTGCTTGGGAGGAGAATTATTCTGTTTCCAGATTCCTCACTGATGCCCTTCCTGAACACTGTTATCTTCTTCCCCCTTTTTCTCTTGCTCTACTCAAGTGTCTGGTCAAATCTGCAATGCTTTTGGAGTGTCCAGGAATGATATTAGCAGCAGGAACACTTGTGAGGAGAGGGTGTAAAGGGTAAGGAACAGGATGGAGTAGGATCTATTGTCTCTGTTTCTGGCACTGGAAAAGAAGTGGCAACAGAGAATTTTCCTTAATTGGAGATTCCAGAAACACACAGAGAGATAGATAGAGAGAGTTCATATTTAATTCTGAAAATGGAAGCCAGTCAGAGGACATGAAAAGAAAGAGCATGAGGTGGACAATGTTTTAAGTCATTCTGTTTCCTCAAAATTCTTCAAATATGTTTTCATCAAGGGTTCAGTAGAACTTTCCAAATCTGAAACTGATTTTTGAACTTGCAAGTTAACATTTCCACATCTTTATGACTCAGTTTAGAGTTTATTAAACAACCATTAGTTGTGAACTTCAAGTAGAGATGATTCACGCTTTTATCACATATATCAAGCCATATAATTTTTGGGGTTTTTTTTCTTAAGGATCTGAGTTTCTTTAATTGTAAAGAATACTTGTGAATTTCAATTTTTGTAATATAACAATTTTCTAGTACTTACACTGAAAGCTTGAAAGTCAAAACAAAGACATGAATATCAGAAAGCCAAATTCTGAATAATGATTTTTTAATATTGTTTCTGGTGATACTGGGACTGTAAATGGACAAGTTTCAAATCAGGTCTTTAAATCCACATCAATCCCCAAGAGTCTGTGGTTGGTCCAGTGTTACAGAACAGAATCACTAAGGTTGGAAAAGACCTCTAAGATCATTGATTTCAACCATTAGCCCAGCACTGCCATGCTCAGCACTAACCGTGTCTCCAGGTGCCACATCTATACACCTTTGAACACCTCCAGGAATGGTGATTCCATCACTTCCACTGTTCCAGTGCCCGACTGCCCTTTCAGCGAAGACACTTTTCCTAAACCTGCCCTGAGGCTCAGGGCCCTTTCCTCTTGTCCTATTGCTTGTTACCCGGGAGCAGAGGCTGAACCGCAGGTGCTGCACCCTCCTTTCAGGCAGTTGTAGAGAGTGATCAGGTTCCCCCGAGCCTCCTTTTCTCCAGGATAAACCCCCCCAGCTCCATCACCTGTTTCTCATCAGATTTGCGCTCCAAACCCTTCCCCACCCTCGTTGCCCTTCTCTGGACATGAAAATACTGTATATAATTACCCTGTATATAAAATTATCCTGCGTATAGAGTTCTTTAACACTGAGTTTATCCACTCAAAAACGGAAAATTCTTTTCGACGACATCCCCTGAATCTGCGCTCGCCATCCTGGCGCATTCTGGGAGCAATCCGGGCACATTCCCGGCGCATTCTGGGCACAATCTCGGTGCAATCTGGGTGCAATCCCAGCACAAAGGCGCATTCCCGGCGCATCCCGGGTGCAATCCCAGCTCAATCCGGGCGCACTCCGGGCTCAATCGCGGCGCAATATGGGCGCATTCCCGGCGCAATCCCGGGGCAGTCCGGGCGCATTCCCGGTGCAATCCTGAAGCAGTTCGGGCGCAATCCCGGTGTATACGGGCGCATTCCCGGCGCGATCCCGGGGCAGTCCGGGCACATTCCGGGCGTAATCCCGGTGCAATCCCGGCGCAATCGCAGTGTAATACGGGAGCGTTCCCGGCGCAATCCCGGTGCATTCCTTGCGCTCCCGCGGGGCAGGCGGGAGCGCTGCAGCACCGGCAGCGCGCGGCAGGGGGCGCGCGCAGGCCGCGTTCCTGGGGCCGGCAATCCCAGCTCCGCTCCCGGCGGAAAGCGGCGGCTGGGACGGGCCGGGCACCGTGGCGGGCATCGAGCCGGGACGGGCCGGGCACCGGGGCGGGCAGGGCACGGAGCGGGGTGCTGGTTCGTCGGGCTCATTGCGGCCACGCTAAGGACCATGACCACAGCTGGTGGTAGAGTTGGGAGCGCGTTTTGCTGCGGCGCCGGACACCTGACAGCTTTGCGTTGGGCTTGATGATCTTAGAGGTGTCTCCCAGCCGAAATGATTCCGAGATTCTGCAGCACTGAAAGCTGGAGTGGCTGTTTCAAGGGCTGTGTCACAGGCACCTGCCATACTGAGGGTGGATTTGGGGGAAAAATGGGCCCTGGGGAACCAGCTATGGCTGGTTAAAAGGTCAGAGATTTTTTGCTTGTCAGGGGTGGTATAAAACCTTGAGCAGATCCTGTTGTGAAGCACTTGCTCAGGCAATGTGTAAAGTGCTTGGTTAATGTAAAACACATATTTATAGTGATTTCTTTTAAGTGTGCTGTAATTTAATAGTTCAGAGCCTGGTTAGTGATGACATGAGGGAATGGATGAGAGCACACAAATATTAGGAAGAATACTATAATAGCTGTGAAGGAATCGTGAGGACCCTGAGTTCCTATAGCATTAAGTTTTATTTTAGGGGAAGGGTTTGGTTTGTTGGCCTGTGTTTTATTGTTGTCGTTGTTTTCTTTTCTTCTTTTTTTTTTTTTTTTTTTTTTTTTTTTTTATTTTTTTTTTTTTTTCAAACAGACAGTATGGAATTCAAAATGGAAAACCTGAGATTAAATCTAAAGCTTCTAACTTACAAGCGAGAGGTAAAAATCTGTCAGTCTTCAAAGTAATACTATTCCACATGGCAACCAGCAGTATTTTCCATTCCTCTTTTTCTTTTCAAATGTTTTATTTCTGGTGCTGCTGAACTTCTTGCCCTCTTGAATGCTTTGCTTTCTGATACTAGAAGCACTGCAAGCTCATCCTTTTTGAAAGGGGCTATTTATTCAGTAAAGCTTTTGTCAGACCACTTATGTAACTTCAAAACCAATTCCCAGTGCTTCCCTTTCGCTGCTTCTTTGTGAGAAGCATATGGATTCTTGGACTGAATGGATATTATATAAATACTATACACTGTGCTGCCCTATCGACATCAATTGCTGCAGTTGGGTCACTGACACTGTACAGATGCAGAAGGGAAATGGTCTTGACAAATAGGATACATGGGATTTTTCCAGGACAGTATTTAGAAAGAGCTGCCTCGTGAAATCCCCATTAGACAGCAGCATGAAAAATATGCAGGCAGGCTACATGGAATACCACAGCAGCAAATGTGAATCTCTCCCTTTTTTACCAAATTCTTGCTTGCTACAATCATCACCATGCCTAAGTAAAGAACAGCAAAACATTCTGCATTATTAAGCATAGGAATGGTGACAGAGAAAGCTGATGGCTGATAGAGAAAAGCAGCTTCACTCCAAGGCACAGATGGGAAGCACATACTGCCCTGAATTTGGTCTGCTTTTCCTTAGAGAATGACAAGTATTTAGCATTATACGTCCCCTGGGTATCGGCGTTGAACCGTGAGTGTTAGACACATATAACATTTCAAAGCAGTCGTACTGCTGGCACAGTCACAGACACACTTGATTAAACCATCCTACTCTATGGAAAGAGGTTTAAAACAATAGATTCAGGGTCAGCTTTTCTTCTTGGCATAGACCTGCTCAGAAGTAGGTCAATTTACGGGCCTTTGAGAGAGCTGAAGCGGTGAAATGGACTGTGTTGTTGAATGATTAAATTATATTTAGTTGTTAAATTGTTTTTGCTCTTCCCTCTTTGTTTATCCTAGTACTAAGCAGTGGGGTTTAAACTAGTTTAAAGTAGTAGGAAGGCTTTGCAATACAGATGTACTGACATTATTCCAACATGCAGTAATGTGTTGAGATTATTCCATGCTCTTCCCACTGAGGATGATGGCACCCATCAAATAAGCTCCATCAAATAAGCCATACATGGCCCATTGCTCTTTTTTCATTAATAGAACCTGGCAGGAGGAAAGACAAGACTCAGCCCACAATCTGGTGTCTTGAGGTTGCCATTGACAAAACATTTTACCTAAATATTTTCAGGCATTTGATGAGGATCCAGTGTCAGATGGATTGAAAAAGGAAATGACAGGAAGATTGTGAAGATTTTTGGGACAGACCTGAAAAGTGAAAATGTCTTTTCCAGATCTTTTCAACATTCCTCAAGTTGGCCAAAAAAGGGAAGGCATTTTGCATCTAAAGGATATTTTAGTAGAGAATCCAGAAAGTGCTACTGGGGAAAAAAACTTACCTTTGAAAACATCTTGGCTATCAAAGAAAAGAATTAGTCTGTCGCTGGAACATTAAATTATTTGAAATATGAAGGATACTATTGAAAGGGGTATTGGAGATGATGGATTATACCTATTTGCTACACAGTGGCAAAATAGATGCATAGTAGTACTATTTCTAGTGTGCCTTTTTTATTTCTAGTGATTTATTGGCAGGATGCCTGTAAAAATAATGGAAAATCAAACAAAGCAACCAGTTAGTTAAAGAATGATAGCACGAATACTCTTAATCTGTTCAGAGGCCATATTTTTATTTTAAATAATATTAGTCACTTTTTAAATAGGGTATTGTATGTTTTGTCTGAGGTCAGAGCAGGTACGTGGTGTTGGCATAACTCACAGGGTAAAAAGATCTCTCTGCTATTTCTGGATGCTCAGAGCACCACTGAACCAAAACTGTGTATTTATAGTGCACATTTTCTTCTCTAAATTCATGTGTATCTCTGATTATAATTCCTCCAAATTACTTGAATGTCTCTGTGCAGTTTAAAGTCATGTGTCAGAGTCAAGTCTTTTTAACAAAGTGATTTGCAGAAAGTGAAAATACTGAGCCCTTTTATCTTAAATCTTATCCTCCTAGCAGAATAAATGGATCTGAGTAGAATACTAACTGTTCATGTGAAAAACTGGAAAATGTATATGAGGAAAAAATACATTTACTGCTAACAACGGCAATCTAAATCTTTGGGATGCTTCAATTCTGAGAACTAAGAGAATGTATATTCTGCTAATGAAGTATCTTCACTGATGGAGAAGGAACAGCCTGAAAATGTATAAAAATTTACAAGATATAGTCTAAAAATAATTTACCATAAAAACAACTTTTGAAAAGTGCCATTTCAAAGTCTGTTTTTATAATGCAGGATACAAAATTACTCATCAAGTGCTTCATCACAGTCTTCTATAGTTTCTTGGCTGCTTTCTAATATAAGTATTATCATTCAGACTGATTTAGTTGGCCTCTTCCGTTGATGGCATAAATTATTTACTATCCATCCTTCTGAGAAAATAGGCTCCAGGAACACTCGTTCCAATCTCTAGGACATGCCTGCTGTAAAGAAGGCTTTGGGTTTCCTTGGGAGTTTTTATTTTGCATTGGTTTTTGTTGGGTTTTTTTGGTTGTTGGTTTTTTGGGGTTTTTTTTTGGAGGGGTGTGTTTGTTTTTTGTGGGTTTTTGTTTGTTTGTGGTTTTGTTGGTTGGCTGGTTTTTTTTTTTTAGTTGTTTTTCTTTTGTTTGTTTGGTTTGATTTTTGGTTGTGCTTTTCTTGTTTGGTTTAATTTTTTTGTTTGTTTTCTTTTTTTTTTTTGTGGGGGGAGGAGGTTTGGATAATTTTTTTGACTTCTTATCCTTTGGATAAGCTGAAAAAAACCACCCATATGTTGTGAGGTGGGTATTGCACATACCATTTGGACCAGTTCAAATACTAGACACATAATAACTTGCTGAATACTAAGTTTCCTGTTGCATTGGGGAAGATGAGAGCAAAGAGATTGAGTAAATTTATCAATTTTGTAGCAGAGAGCAGGTCGGTGATAGCTGAGATAGGGAGAGCATGAATTTAGTAGGACATATATAATATTTTTGAGAAATAAGTGCAACATGCTTACACATTTTCAGAAGCAACTCTGTTGTCTTCAGCGTCTCTTCAGCCATCCTTGGGTAAGTTTGTTTAACATTATAGAGTTCAAGAGACTTGAACTCAGTCTATCAGGTCAAAGTTTAAGTAGCCCCTTCTCTGTGCCTGCCTTTCCCTGCCTGAAAAGCCTCCTCATTTGCTCCAGACCACCCTGCCAATATCTGTTCAGTGGGAACCACCAGGCAGCCTGGGCTCAGGTGACCAGAGACTGGGGAGGGGATTGCACTCCTTCCAGCTGCAGGGATTTCTGCTCTGCTCTCACTTTTGGTGTATGGTGCAGTGCCTTTGGTTTCAGTCCTCTTCTTCCCTTCAGCTGGGCAGGAACTGAGAGGAAGAGACAGAGCAGGCAAATTTCTTTAATTGAAGCATTGCTTTGTATTGACAGTAACAGCATAATAACACCTGAGAGGAAAGGATTTTGAGTAGCAGAGTTTTGTATCACATACATGTGCACCTGCCATCCTGATCTCAAGCAGACTTCAATTCCCTAAAGACTGTGGGCTGTTGCCCTGTTCCAAATCACCCCGCTCTGCCTGCCTTGCTTTTAACAGTCTCTTACCTGCTCACAGCATGTCCTTGTAATTGCTGTGCTCATCAAGTTGCTGGGCTCTTTCTGCTGTGCTCACAAGAATACCCTCTCTATCAGTAGTCCTGTGGATTTGCTGCCTTCAGCCAATGTCATATGTCCTGTTTATTCTTCCAGGGTGCTGTTACACTAAATCAACAGTTATACAGAAATATACCAGCAACAGGCTCACAGCCATACCCTACCCAGAAAATAGCAGAGAGCAGCTGTGATACAGGAAGAGCCAGTAATGCTAACCTGAAGCTACTGGATCATTCTTTTGTCATTATTTAACATAAAAAATGAACTAACTGAACAACAACTTCTTTGGGCTGAAATTTATGGTTTTCATAAGTAAGACTTTTCTGTTTAATGGGACTTTTGACTTATGAGCCCAATCCCACATCTTTATTAGAGAGAGATTGAAATTGAATGTTGAAATTGTCTGTTGAAGCAGACAGGTAAGTGTAATGTTGGATTTTCTCCTCTAGACTCTGCTTTCCTGACTAATATGTTTGTATTTAGTTATCAAAATATAACATATGTGCAAATACATATAGAAATAATCCATTATTCTGTACAATTTGGGTACATCCATTTTTTTGTCTTCTTTTTATCTTTTTTTCATATATTAGAGATGCTCAAAATTATAGTCAGAAAAGCTCATCTGTTTTATGTTTTATGTGTGTAACATAGGAGAGCCAAAGGCTGTACCAGTTTTTTCATTTGCACACACTGGTGTTCGCAGAACACAGCCATAATATTTTCTTTGATCACTGTAATACATTTTGCTTGCACAGTTTGATATCAGCAGCAGAATACACTGCCTTTGTAACCAGGGGACATTACATGCACTCTCTATGTAGGCAGAATAGGCAGAATTAATCCAAGTTACTGCATGACTGGAAAAATCTCTAGAGAACAAACTTGGGCAATGTCATGGGTGATGTGATAGATTGGGCTCTACCAACAGAGCAGACTGAATGAGCATCCCAGTTCTCTACTGAGAGGCCTTTTCTGAGGAAGGCAGTCATTATATTTTAGATAAGACATAAAACTGAGACTCTCACTGCTTGCGGTCATCAGAGAGCTTAAACTACTTTTGTGGTGTCAACACTAATACTGTGGTCAAGAGCCACACATCATTGCCTTCCACCCAATCAAACCACCCAGCTGTTTCAGTGGTGTATGAGACCCTTCTCAATTTCCAACCCTCAGCTCACATTCAAAATCATTTATTGTTAGGCAGCTACTGTGCTCCTTCTTGGGGTGGGACCCTTAACTCTTGAGGGTACTGTACTACATTTAATATCTCATCCTTCAGCATCCTCTGAAAGAAGGGGACATAGAAAGCCAGAAGTACATGAATGTATATGTATTTAAAAGCTTGTTTCTTAACTCCAGAGTTATGAAACTCCATAGGTGAATGCCTTTCATAACTGGCAGCAGTTTAAATCTTGAACAGAACTTTGCAGGAGACTCATAGTTGATACAAGCAAATTTTCTAAAACTCTAACAAGGGAAAGTTCTGGATTCTACACCTGGGATGGGGCAACCCTGGTTGATTGTAGAGACTGGGCAATGAGAGGCTGGTGAACAGAAAGGGACCTGGGGGTGCTGGTCCATGACCAAGTTGAACATGAGCCAGCAGTGCCCTGGCAGCCAGGAGGACCAACCCTGTCCTGGGAGGCATCAGGCACAGCATCACCAGCCGGGCAAGGGAGGGGATTGTCCTGCTCTGCTCTGGGGCAGCCTCTCCTTGGATATTATCTGCAGTTTGGGTGCCACAATATAAAAAAGACATTGAGCTGTTAGAGGATGTCCAAGGAGAGCCCCTGNATTGAGCTGTTAGAGGATGTCCAAGGAGAGCCCCTGAGGATGGTGAAGGGTCTGGAGGGGAGCTGTGTGCATGAGCAGTGGCTGAGGTCACTTGGTCTGTTCAGCAGGGGAGACTGAGGGAGTGACCCTCAACATCCTCATGAGGGGAAGCAGAGGGCCAGGCACTGATGTCTTCACTCTCGTGACCAGTGACAGGACATAAGGGAAGGGCACAAAGCTGAGTCAGGGAAGGCTTAGGCTGGATATCTAGAAAGAGTTTTTTCACCCAGAGGGTTGCTGGGCACTGTAACAGGCTCCCTAGCACCAAGCTTGACAGAGTTCCAGAAGGCTTTGGACAATGCTGTCAGGCACATGATGTGATTCTTGGGGTGTCCTGCAGAGAGCCAGGAGCTGGACTTGGTGATCCTAGTGGGTCCCTTCCAATTCAGGATATGCAATGATTCTCTGAAGTTTTAGCTATCAGGTAACTGATATTCAGGGGAAAACTTCATTCTGCAGGTAGATAGGGCTGCTGTTTATTTCTCATTCCCTTTTTAGTCTCCAATTATTTGCCCTTACCAGTTATTTATTTGTAATGGAAATAAACATGGAATAGCTTTCTTTGCAAGAAGTAGCAATCCTTAGCAGCAATTACTTAGTTGGAAACTTAGATGGATACTTAGGAACCTTGCTTAAGTGGAATCCAGGATGGAAGACATCCAGGAAAATCTATTGGCAGCTCAGATTGTACTGAATAGTGTTAGAAGATTTAAGTCTCTCCAGAGATACTTAAATCTCAACTAGATTCGACAACTGCAGCATCTGCTGCAGCTCTAGTTAAAATAAAATAAAGTAAAATAATAAAATAAGATAAAAGTCAAATAAAGTTAAGATACTAATAAGCCATGCTAAAGTGCAGTATCAGTACTCAAATGAAAGGTGAAACTAGCAGTATGGAATCTAGAAAAAGAGATGGAACTGAAATCATATCAGAAATAAATTTCACCAGTGTCAGTCACTAGGCAAAGATTTTCAAATAGCAGGTCCCTGTACAGGTGCATGGGGTATTGGCAACAGAACAAGAAAAGTTCAGCTGTGACTCAATTTCTCTGGAAAGGAGAGAAAGTTACTGATATAATGAACACAGTGAAAAAAGTTATGTTTCAAGACTGTCATTCAATTTTTTTTGTGCATCTGGAACATATTTTTCTTGGAACACAGGTAAAGATAAATCCTAATTTGAAGCCCAAAGAACTCAACAGAATTCTTTAAATTTACTTCAGTTGGTTTTTCACCACATCTGTGACTTGCACACCACGTAAGCAAAAGCCATAAATGAGAATCAGATGAATAATTTTGCCTTGCACTGTTGTGGACACCATCACTGTCATTCTGGATGGGAGAGCAGAAACATTTTTATTCAAGTATTTTGCTTTCTTGCAATGTTTATGAGGCATTGGTGACAATACCAACACCAGAACCTTATAAACAGCAAGAAATAATAGGGCTCTGGAGGCATGCAACCCTACCAGAGCTAACCCATCCATTTAATTGAAACTTGGCTCATTTGCTTATCTGGAGTCAGAGTGCCCAATGCCAGGCATTAATAAACCCTCAATGCCCAGTCATCAGGAGGCTGCCACAGCGACTTAAAATACCAATTTCTGGAGCTCAGAGGTTTCATGGTATTTTCCACTATAGTTTTACCTCATTCAACAGTGCTTAAGTTTCTTTTGGGCTTTCCATGAGTAGGCACTGACCCAGTATTTATCCTTTAATGAGTAACAGAAGCATTAAATGCTCTAAAGTTTTCCAATAAAGATGCGAGCCATTACTGAAATTCACTCATTTTATCCCAATGGCATTGCATTTCCTGCCAATAACTTAAAATATGCTGTTATTCTGCCTGAGAAGAAAAAAGGTCTTAAGTCTAAAATAAGACTCTGGAAATGATATAATATAAACATGTGCTGACATTAATTACTGTAATATTTATGTATAAAACAGATGGTCGTGCTTTCAAAAATGTGTGAGCAATGATCAGAATGAATTCATTAGGCATTTATACCGCTGTCATATACTCACATAGGTGTTGCCTTGGATCCTGCTATATGCTAAGAACCTCTTTCTTTTTAAGTGAGGTTTTACCAAACAGATGGAAAACATTATTAACTACTGTTTTCCTTTCTTGTCAAAGATGTTTTGTCTAATCATCACTATAATTACACATCCACATTGTAGTAAATCATGCTGTATAAACATTTGGAACAGAGTGGATTATTAGAGTGAAATGCAAAGTATTCCAGACATTAAAACAAAACAAACATGGACTGGGCTGTGCTGAATAATAACCATTTTTAACATTGAGGACAGACAAAACATAATTTAATAGCTTTGGCTTTTCTTTCTTCCATTTATGTCCCATTATTCTACATACAGTGCATCCTGGTGCTTTCAAGTGCCTCCCTCCCCTTTCTTTGTGTGAATATTTAAATGAAGAGACATTTTCCTTTATAGAGAAGCTTTATTCCACATCTTGGTGTCACTGTTTTCTTCTTTCCATTTAATATACAACTGTAAAAGCACTCAGGAAGAAAGTGGACAACAATGAAATCTGAGGGCCCTTTGTTTCCTGAGACAGCCATGAAATTTCCATTCTAGACGAAGCAAGTGTGTTTGATGAGGGTAACCAACTACTGCAGGACCAGAGCTGCAGCACTCAACTTTTCCATCTGCAGTGTCAGTTTCAGAATCATGAAATATCAGCAGAACAACTGCCTTTCTGTCAGTCTTGTGACTCCACTCAAAGGCTGCCACAGCCCCTCTTTGGGTCACAGACACAGCCTGGCAGTGGCTTGCCTGGGTGCTGGTTCAGTGTTGTTCACACTACGTGGCTGTGCTTGGCCCTACCTGGCCCTATTTGGCCAAGCAGTGAGTGCAGTGGGGATGGATTTGATACAACATCTCTGGTGTAGGTGCCAATATTTGTGCTAGTCATCCCCTGAAGTCAGCGTAAAGAAATGAGCTTTCATAGCACTGCATTAACTGACTCTACTGACAGGGCAAATTCTGCTCTGGTGCCCACTTCTTTCTGCTTCAAGGCTCTCTGCACTTCTAGAATTTAAAAGGTCCTGCTTGAAACAAATATATTCCTATAATCCCAAAGTCTTGTGAATATTGCCTTACAGTGACAGAAAATCGAGTTATTCTTCTATAGACACCCCGAAAGGCATCTGTTCAATTGTTACAGACAAAATTCAGATTCCATCAGAGACTAGAAGAACATTTATTGCATCTTACATGTGGTTCCTGCTTGGAAAACAACAAATACCCTGGCACTGTATACAATTCCAGGACAATTTTCACATCTTCTTTTCTAAGAGTCAGACTGCATCAATATTTCCCCCGTCTAACTTATTTAAATGTTATTGCACCAGATGTTTCTTGCAAGATCAAAAATTTATGATAGCTATAGGAGCTATGGCTAAACAATAAAATACACAAAGGTTTAATTGGATTTACACCTTTTCTTTGTAGTGATACATCCAAAATAGAATTGTGCAGTGTCCTGCTATTTCTGAAAAGACACCATGGCCTGCTGTAGAACTAGCAGATTACCAGTGATACTGGTTAAATGAAGTTGACTTATAGGGGAGCTGAAATAGTGGAAAAAAAACCTTGAAAGACAGATGTAAGTAGTTCCTATGACAAGCAAATTAACTATGTTTAATGATAAAAGGAAGTCTGTCAAGCTATTGATCCAATAGCTTGATCCCTTGTTCTTCTCTGGTTCAATATCAAAAGCTATTTAAAGGATAAACATACTGGTGTAATTTTTTTTAAAAAAAGACCAAAACGGTGTAATTTTCCTTTGTGTATCAATGCTGCTTTTATTATTATTTTTAAAAAATTATTAAGCAGTATAAAGCATTTTTTTCCTGCTGCATATCAATATCTTTTTATCTACAAACATTTACATAGAATGTTCCGAGTTCTTCATGCCTTAGATTTTATCAGCAACATTCTCTTATTTGTAATTCCCTATGTTATCTGAGAAAACTAAAAAAAGGTACAGAGCTGGCTATTTCTACAAGCTGATTACAAAGTCTGCAAGAAATTGGGAGTGTTTGATTAGTATTAATTAGCAAATACTAATCAAGTAGGGCTTGATTAGTATCTGCTACAATCAAAAACTCATGCAAATTGTTATTGCATCCAAACAGGTTGATCATGAGTAAATCTGTTATACCTTTCCACAGATGCATTATTTTATAACTTCTTTGGGGCATACCTCAAAAAACAAACTTCTCAGCTCTCCTAGGTGGGTGCAGAGGGTTTATTCAGCTTAGTTTTGCTGTTGAATTACCCTGCAGTCCTACTATGCCATTAGTTGGCAAGGCAGTAGGTGTTTAATGGTGCTCTTTCAAAGCACATTAAGGCCACCACAATTTTCCTGGCTCAGGACATGCATTTCCAGCTGCTGCTTCACCCTGCCAATACTGGGCAAGGAGTGCCCATGTGTTCACCCTCTGTGTCCAACCCTGCAGCAAGGTATGATCACAGAATCACGCAGAATGTTTTGAGTTGGAAGGGGCCCACAAGGATCACCGAGGTGAGGCTGACCAGATGACAGCTCCCACTTAAATGCTGGTGCATGGTTAGGATCAGTCTGTTTGCAGTGGCACTCGTAGAGCTGTATCAGAGCACACTCAGACCTTTCAGTAAGCTGTTAAGGACTGCCATGCCTCTTATCTCTACTGTCAGCAATGCAGGGGCTGGAACATTGTGCTTTCTGGAAAAAGTGGATATTCAGGATGTCTTTGTGAAGAACCACAGAAGTCATGAAAGGAAAGGCTACACAAATCCATACCACATGAGGGCTCTCTCATGCTAAAAGACAAGACAAAACCAGACCTCTGGCTGCTATGAAGCCACCTGTTTGCATTAGAACAGGCCAGAGAATTCACAGAATCATCCTCATGTCCTATTTTAAAGCTGGTATCAGTGAGCTGTCCAAGCTGTCAAGGGCACTGGGACTGACTGACAACAGCAGGAAATCATTCCTTACCGGAACATCTTTGACACAAAGTCTACAGCAGAAGGCAAAATCAGCCCTAAAACTCTTCAGCTGGGCACTCTGATGAGAAAGCCTCATCTGGTAAATACTGTTTATGTATCACTTACTGGAGTAGATAGTCTGTAGACCCTTCTGGAGAACACATCTAGTAGCAATTTTCCTGATACTGTGGTAAAAGGATTTCTAGGATGCTCCTAGACTTTTCTATTAATTTTATCTTAAGAGATAACCTGATGATATATGATGTATTATAATATATGACTGCTGTTTATAGCTAAAACTAGTTTTTCATGCTACCTGGATGTTGATGTTTTGAGCAGGTTTGAGGCACTAAATAGCCTTTCCAATGCTGAAAGTATATAAGGGAGGTATCACTTTAAAAAGGGGTATCTGGCCTTTCTTTTCCACAGACTTCTCATTTATTTCAGTCAGCTATAATCCATAGTGAACTCTTACCACTAAAATGTAGCTGGGAGGGTGGATCAAAGGAGATTGTGCAGGAAGGAGCTGTTTAGGACACTGCTACTCAAAGAAAGCAAAAGTCCTCAATCACCCAGCCATGTGTTCCTCTCTCAGCTTGTCATGGATGACACAAAATGGCACATATATTCTTTTCAGTGCACCAACTTCAATAATATTACCTTACAATGAAAATTTATTAAGGGTTGTGGTAATGAGACATTTTCAGCTTGCATGTTTAATAGTTGGACTAGTGTCCAACTAAATACAAAAGGATAGAGAATTGAGTGTAAAAAGCCTTATCCTCAAATAATCTTACGGATGACATCTGTGGCCCAAGCAAATGTAGGAAAGAAATGGGAGATACTGAGCAAGGTCCTGGGACTCACGAGGATACAAAGAGCCTCGACTGAAAACATGCTTGGACAGCATCATTCATGGCACTTGCTTTACAGCCTGCAGAGTGTAGGTGTTGTGATCAGCTTCTCCCCACACAGATTAGGAAATTTGGAGAACAGAGACTCCTAGGGACAGGTCTTTGAATTTTGAATCCTACAAAACATCTTACGCCTTGTCATTTGAATTTTTGAGTTTCTAACAGACAGCAAGAAGGAAGATCTGGAGTAAAAGTACTCAGTGCACACACCTCAAATTGGCTTGTCCCTTTCTGTAGGGAGAAGAACCCAGGAAGTTTATCTGGTAACCAGAATTATCTGAGCAGTGAGGGGGCCCCACCAGTGGGTGCTGCAGAGGTGAATTTGGCACCCACTGCAGCAAAGTGCCAGTGCTGAAGTTTCAGGAAATTTCATGATACACGATTTCCCATACAAACAACAGGTATACCACCCTGGCTGAGTACACACAGACAAAGCTCTGTTATGTACAGTTAGATCACACCATGGTAACTTGGTGACCAGAGTGCAATTTTGAGGCAGTTAATTGGATGACCTATAAAAATTATATTATGTATTTATGTTATTGTTATCTTCTTTTCTTCATCTGTGAATTCAGTACAAGAAAATAAGCTCCTTTACAGAACATTTCTAGTGATGGAAAGCATCATGAAAGAGCTAGGCATTGCTATAGAACCATACTGTGAGGCAGAAACAGTGTGAAACTTTAGCTCTGTGTGCTGCATTTTTTCTTACAAGGACTACAAAAGCAAAGAAAGGTGATATTAGAAAACTTCCTTTTGACCTTTAGATGCCTTAAAAGACAGGGCACATCCGCAGGCTGGCTGACATGGGAAAGGCAATTCTGTACTACAGACATAAGCAGTACTGTCCACAACTTCACTTCATAGCTTCCTTTCATTCTAAAGTTGCATTGCCTGCTAAGATCATATTCCAGTCAAATTCAGTCAGGTCCTACCTCTTCCTTGATCCAAGCTGAAGGCACAGTCCTGCTGTGCTGCCTGTAACATCTAAGGAACAGCAAAAGGAGATTTTACATAGTCTCTATGCTTTGGGAGCAGTCAGTGCAGGGGCACACTGCTAGATGTTATTATTACTAGGGAGAATAGGGCAGCCCCAACCTGACATCCATTCCCTCACTAATTCCATGGAGTTGCAATAGATTACCTGCACAAGCCAATGTAACCCCAAGACTGTACTAGCAACATAGAAAAGGTACATTTTTTTCCCACTGCTTCCATGAAAGGCCCTTCCACCAGGACAAGGGATCAGGCTGAATGCAGGTTTCAGGATTTGTCCTTTCAATAAACAAAATTAGAAGAGTTTTTTTTTTTTTGTCTCCTAAATATATGCTAAATTAAGATATGTGGCTATTAGCAAAAATATCCTATTGATTCAACTGGTATAAACAAAATTTGCTAATTTGTCATTCAGATATTCATATGTACCATTAAAGGAGCTGGCATGCTCTGCCTGGATATTACAGGGAACTACAGCCTTTAAAGTGTTATAGACTCCAATGCCAAAACTAAATAATTATTAACTTCTAAAAGAGATTGATTAGGTCCAGGGCAAAAGTTGAGATTATAATCATCTCTAATTTAGGAAGCACATAATGTTATTATTCTCTCACCTCTCAAAATGAACCTCCTTCCTAATTCATTCATACTCAGCAGCACTTTTTGAGGATAGAAATATACTTGTCATTACAGCAAATTAGTATCTGACTGTAGGACTGTAACATGATCAAAAGAGTTTGCATAGCTTCTACAATCTTGTTTTGACTAAATAGAGTGTGGCTTTATCAGCTGCTCAAACTGATAGCACAAGCACCCAGGGAACACACCGCACTGTGAGAACACGCTGCTGTCAAAGGTGGGTACTTTTTTCCCACTCACAGCTACGTGCCCCCACTGCCTCCTGACCATGAGCAGTGGGAAAGCTCCAACTCCTGGTTGAAAACAAACTGTGCAAAAGGAAGGTTTCTGTCAGGTCACCAAGTTGCTCTCCCTTCTCTGTGACTGCATTATATGGGCAGAGCTGGCACAGATGCAGGGGCACAAAACCAAAGGGTGTGAGGGAGTCTCCCCACAATTTTAGTTCTACTTGAATCACTCCTGCAGTCCCTACTCAGTATGAATTTAGACAATTTCAGGTTATGCAAGCAACAGGAAATTGATAAGCTTTCTAAGAAAATACTTTAATTTCTATAGGAATCTACTCTTAAAGTAGCTTGCACTTCTCTACGTTAATTACATCAATGAAGCAGGAAAAAAAAATAACTTTTTCTCTCTACCAATTTTCTTTCATTTTTCTTTAGCTTTATTTCTGGGAAAACTTGTGAAAATATTTATACAAGAAAATAGGTACCACCAAGACCTATCTTTATTCATAAACAGAACCTGTAAGTCAGAATGTGGCTTGCGACAAAGAATAGAGCCATCTGCTTTGAGTACCACTATTATAGGTTCTGCAGACAACTGATGAAACCAACCTTTTTTAATGGGAGATATTAATTTCAAGGGTAATTTCAATCTAGGAATTCCACCCACCAACACTGTGGAAACAGGATATAAGATTGCAAACATTACATCATCAAAATTATATTGCCTAATAATACCCTTGTGTACATGAAACAGGAACTAGCAGCTTTGGATAGTAGCTGACATCTTCTCCAGACATCACATACATGACTGGGCTCACTGTGGTGTCCTGGGAGTTCGTAACAAGCAGATCATATATCCACAGGTGATACAATCTTCCCTTGCTTTCAAATTGCTTGGGGGACCTATATAGCTTTAAGCTTGTTGTCTGTTTTAATTTTTCCTGAGTAGTGGTGTGTAGATTGATACAATTCAAATCAAAACAGGATTGTTTAAGGAAAGAAAGAAAATTTTTTATAAAAATTGTTCTAAGACTGATAAAATCTGATGACTTGGTAAGAACACATACTTCTCACTACCGTGAACTAGATCATTAACTATTGTTTTGCTAAAGATATCAGAAGAAGAATTTCACATTGAATATTTAAATATTTCAAGTTTAGGAGGCACACAGAATTCAGAAAATTTGAAATAATAAGCCTCTGTAAAGGATCACAGATTATTTTCTGCTACAGCATGATTACAAAGGTATTAAAATTATAAAAATTGCTTGAACTTCTTGTACTCTTGAGGGAAAAATTGAGGAATGGATAACATGTAAAATTAGCACTGTCATTTTCTGGTCGTGTCATGTTTTATTTACTGTTTTTAGAGCTTTTGGACTCTACACTTTTCTTCCAAAGCTCGTTCAACATGCATGTTGATCATGACCTGATGAGATGAGATGTGGCCTCTATATAAATTCTTAGTAAGCAATCAAGGGCTGAATGGCCTTTTTCCATAGGTCTTTTAGTTTCCTTACAGAATAAACGGAATGCAAGATATTTCAGCGAAAATACATGAGATCTTCCTCTTAATTCTGTAAAGTCTGTGCTACATCCTTTTATCAAACACATTATAATGTAGCTTTCTCTACCCTATCTTTTAAAAGTGTGACTTTTAGTCCTAGTTTGTGAACCTTTCACTGTATAAACAGTTTCATCCTTTTTTTTGGTTTATGTGCCTCATCTGAAACCCAGCTGCCCGGCACATCCCCTTCCATCGCAGCAAGAGGTTGATATGTGCATTGGTGAAGAAACCTGACCATGGACTGTCTGCATGCTCAGCATTCAGTCGAGTGAAAAACAGAACATGATAGGTTCATAAATTGTTTCCTATGACCTAAGCTGAGCTGTCTAAAGTCTGCTCTTTGGGATTGTGTTATAATTGCTGTCTAGAAGCTTCTTCCTGATTGCTTCCTCTCAGCCCTGGCAAAAACCCCATCTCCTGACAAGTGTCCTTCCAGCAGAGAAACACTTAAGAGTCTTTCACCTTTTGCCATTAACTTCATGCTGAGCACAGGAGGTTGGAGGAGGCTGCTGAGGGGCAATAAGAAGTCTTTCTTCTCCCTGACTGTGTCCTTGTCCTCACAGTTCTCCCACTGACTGGCATCTGGGAAAAATCAGTGTCTCTGCAGTGCATCATGACACACTGGTGCAATACTGACATTCAGCTGTGTAAGTCTAACCCTGTGTAATGTAGTTCATCTCCTTTTGTCTGCAAATCGAGGTAGACTCCTGCAGACATGGTATACTCACAGTATAAGTACAGATAACCTCTGAACTCATTTGCCAGGACATGTGCCTGGTTTCACACTGGCAGAAACTTAGAGTCAATTACTGATGCTAAAGAGTTGCTAAACAGCAGCTGAAGAGGCTGCTGGAGCAGCCATGGGACCTTTCTGCTCCCATGTGGAGGTTACACTGAGCTGCACTGCATTGGGGCTTACCAGAAAACCTGTAATGCCAGAGTCCAGATGGCTAATTGTCCCCTGCTGCAATCTCAGCCTGTATTTCCACAGATCAAATCTTTTCTCTTTATTAAGAATTCAACCCTATGGGCAAAAATTCCAAACGTTCTTTATGCTCATGCTGGGCCCTCTGCCTTATGGAAATTCATGATGCATTATGAAATTACTAGCAGAAACTATCCAGAATCAACAGGAATGACAGGTGAAACTCACAGTTTCCCTTGTTTTACTGCTCTCCTATGATCTCTGCTTGCTTTGATAATTAGCATTGCTATTGATCTCTTGCTGGCTAGCATGGAGAAAATACTCTTGGAGCTGTCAGTTTCTAGCAAGGTATTTGACAGTCTGCCAAAAGTTTTGCAAATAGAGCAAACCTACAGGCTTGAAGTTCGTAATGTTTTTTCAGTGGTACTTGTCCATACCCCATCAGCGGCGAGAATAGTAGGAAAATAGTTATGAAAATACTAGGAAAGCGCACGTTGACTAGACACAAGTATGGAAATAATTTTTAGTTCACTTGCCTTTTCTGTAATCCTACTTTTGAGGTCCTCAGCTGGCAGCAAAGGGCTCTGCTGGTGACTTGGCAGGAGCACTGTGGCTGATGACAGTGAAGCTTCATGATATGGGAAGTCGTGTATCATGAAACTGTGAATGCAAAAGATTCTTAAGATCAAAGGATCAAATATATACGGGATCTGCAAAAGCGCTTTGAAAGTTCAGTGCCCTTCTAGGACCTGAGGTGGAAAGCTCAAGTGACAAATGGAAACCAAAGGCTTTAAAGTCCTTAGTAAATATTAAGTATCACTTCATAATTGAAATGTCTGTGGGAAAAACTACTTTGACACAATGGATGGCAGATGATGGAATGAAAGATCTTAAGGGTTGAATACAAGACCTTGGGGCCTCTAGTAGTCTATCCAAAGACTCAATGACAGATCTAAAAACTGTAACTTCATTCAGGTTACTGGACGCTCCATAAACAGAGTTGAGCAGACGAAACCAGAGAATCAAGGGGAAGTATTAGACTGATGCAGGAAACCCTGTGGAAAAGTAATCTTTTCAAACTCATGGGAAAAAAAAAAAACCCTATGTGTAACTATATATACTATATAACAAAGGAGGATTAGAAGAAAGACAAGGAATAATCCTCACATGCCAGGAAAATGCAGTCATCTAATTCAAACTCCTGATCCAGAAGAAAATATTTTGGTTTATTTGCAAGTGTTTTAGCTTACATGTTGTCATAAGTAGATGACAGCAGATTATACTTAATGTTGCTATACAGGACTTGTAGCCTGATCACTGTCATAAGACAGGTATCACCACAAAAACAGTTATGTTATAGGAAAAATTCCTGCCTGAATAAGAAGAGATAGTTTCCTCTTTCAACAATTTCAGAAGCCTGTGATTTTGCAGAAATGAATATAGTTGGGCTCTGTTCTAATGAAAGTCTCCAGGCATTCATGCAGTAGAAATTTAGGAATAACAGGAAATTAGTACCTCAGCTTGATATTAAGGAGATCTGCTCATTTACTGGCACAGTTTCATATCTGATGAGAAATAAGGAAAAATTATATGAACATGAGCTGTAGATTCCCATTTTGTAACAGTAAAAGGGTACTATTAGCTTCACTACATTTTGATTGTGTCTACCTATGTTTTGGCTTCAATTTCAAATGGAGATTTTGTTTTGCCCTGCTTTGTCTTCTAAACTGGTCTTCAGGGTTGATGTGTCCCACAGATTCTGGCTTCCACCTCAAAGAGCTTTACTTCAGTGGATGACAAAGATCCTCCTACAAATTTTACAGATAACACTTAGGAGAAAGGGATTATACAAATATATTATATAGTAACTGTAATTTTTTATTATAGACCTGATAGCAGTAAGAACTGACTACTACATCTCTTCTTGAAAGGGAGGTGCAATAGATTATCAGCACATCTCAACAGAATGTTTCAAAATATTAGCATACTCCAAGTGCAAGAGAAACCTCATGAAAATGCAAAAGAGCTACTCATCCTAATGCAAATCCTTCCCAAACTCTGATGGTGCAGTTTTTATAAGGGAAGACCTAATGATGCACAATGTTTGTTATCATGCTGCCATGGCCACCTACGAAGGAACATGCTTCAAGCAAAATCAAATTACACAAAACTTGGCATAAGCCAGAGGGCTTGGACAAAGAAACAAGGGTCCTCTGCCAAGTATGTTGGTGGATGAAATAAACTGTGCTCATGAAGGAGAAAAGAATGTCACATTCTTCATGCTGAATTTATTTCTATTGCCCATGCATTCACAGTGAAGCCCAAACTTAGAAGGCACTCCATCTGCTGGAGATACTGCCAGAGACAGATAGCCCAACCTCTTCCAAATGGCCATTCCCACTGCCTCCCTCTGCCACATTCCCCATGTACCATAAAGGAATTGTTACATGGCTTCTCTCCTAGGTTTGTAAGTTCCTATCTTATCAGTTGTCTTGGGTGTTAGAGCAACCTTTGAGCCACATGGTTATTATGAATATTAGTATTAAGACCTTTCCTGATTGAAAACTGATTACTTAACAGGCAGACAACAACCATGTAGGATTAGAAGGGTGCAACGGATTGCCTGACCAGGGTGACCACAAAGACAATGAAGTGAAGAGCTTCTCAGCTATGTAGAGAGGACAAGAAACTCAAATAATAATAAAAACTCCAGTTAGCTGTAAAAGATAATGTCTGGACATGGTCCTAGGAATAAAGGTTTGGATTTAAAAAATTAATTTCTTCACTTGTTAGGAATGACTGGTTTAGATTGCTTAAAGAATTGACATCAAAGGAATTAGAAAAAGTGGATTTAATATAAATTTTTTGAAAACACAACAAAATTCTGTGGCAAGATGCACTCTGTTACTTGCTACATGGATGAAACATACAAAGGAAAATTAGATTATAATCAATTTTGGATGGTTTACATGGAGACCAGAGATGCAAAAGGATAAAGGAGACCCTCACTCTGAATCATGAGGCACAGAGGGGACCCCTTGCTTCCTAAATTCCTGATGGAGTCTAAGTACAGCTAGGTCCAATCTTAGTCTCAGATTGGGTAAGTGGTTTATATTTAAAGGATTTAGCAGCACTTAACTAAGGATTAATTGAACGTTTACAAAGTGACTCAATAGGATTTACTACAACCACAACAGTGACTTTATTACAGATCTGAGATGACAATATTCATACAATACTTGCCATAGGACATTTAAATCAATTCACACACACATGCACCCAGGCACAAAAATATATATACATAAATATATAAGGATATACCTGTTTAAAAATCCTTTTGAAATACTCACATCAAATGCATTATTTTTTCTCAGTGGGTGAGGGTTGAGCCTTGAGGACTGTTTGGGAGTATCAGCCCAGGACCTGTCCTTGACTTTCAGTGGCAGTCCTTTGAGTATTTTAAATGTGAGAGCTGGTGAGCTCAGAGATGCATCCCACTCCAAGGGAGATGCTGGTAACAGCCCACTGTGCTTTGGGAAAGCCCAAAGGGTGTTCCCTAGAACCACTGTTTGCTCCCCAAAAAATTTGCTTTAGTTATTGGTAAATTTCCATCCTGGCCCCACTACAGGTCAATAATTATACTGTAGTATTCAAAAGTCCAGTCACAGTGGTACCATTCCACTCAGGCTACAAATTGGATACAGAATGACCCAAGGCTGTCATGGGGTGATGGATTATCTCTTTTTCCTCACTGTGGTCAGACAACAGGAGTATCTGGTATGATCAGTGCTGCTCCCACCTTAGCCCTGTAAGAGTTCCTGCTGCAGTCAATGAACACTTCTCACAATTCATTACACAAAAGCCAAGGCCTAATTAGAATTCCTGAGATCGTTGAGTGGCCCTAAGGATGGAGAAAGGGAATGCACCACATCTCTAAACAGCACAAGAGGAAGAACAACTATTGATACTGGCCTGAATGGTGGGAACAGAATCATAGAATCATAAAATGTCTGAATTGGAAGGGATGCACAGTCAAAATGTAACTATGAAAAAGTCTTAGAGTAACAATTGTATTCAGTAGTCTTGCAGAAATAAAAAAAGAAGGAAAATCCTGCATCTAAAAAAACCCTGAAAAACTCCAATGAAGAGCACTTTAAAGTTCCCTAACGAATAGAATGGAGGTGAAATGCAGACTATATTAAGGACACCATACTTGAAGTTCAGAGTATCTGTAAGCCACCTGTCAGTTGCAGCTTTTGAATTATTGAAAAGGCCAGCATGGGTAAAGAGCAAGATAAAGGAGAGTTTTGAATGCCTCATGTCATTATCCTCATGGCAGTTTAGCCTGGAGAACAGAGAGCTCACAGTGGATCTTGTCAATGTGGATTGACACCTGATGGAGTGGAGTAAAGAAGATAGAGCCAGACTCCCCTCAGCAGTATCCAGTGACAAGTGACAATGAGCACAAATTAAAATGCAAGAAATTCTCTCCTTCTGCTCTGTGATACTCTTTCAAAAATATCCTAAAAGTGCATTTGTGATGGAGAGCACTGACCTGGCTGTTACCATCCCAGAATGAATGGGAGGGCAGGATTTCAAACAGACAAATACTGCTTAAACTGTAGGAGTAAAAGGACAGGAATAAATAGGCAAAGGAAGGATTTAGGAAACATTAGAATGTACATATCTATGAAAATGTTACCTCAGGGCTAATTGGTAACCATTAAAACAAAAAGACTGTTTGAAAATAATAAAAAACTCTCATAGAATAAACCAGAAACATCTTCTTTTCAGCCCAAAGGGCACTAATTTTTTCTGTACTTTCTCTAGTTTAGTTTTCTCATGTGAAAAAATGATACATCAGGAAAACAACTCTACAACAAAGTGAAAAGATGATAATTAAAGTTTTAATGGCTTCCATATGAGGAGTGATTAAATAGATCATGATTCTTCTGGCTAAAAAATTAGAACTATGGGATGGTATGCTGGAGATCTACAAAAATCATAGACTAAGCAAATAGACAGTTGTTCACAGTTGTGCCTAATCTGAGAAGGGAAATCAAATGAAGGTGATAGGCAGAAAGAATAAAACAAAAATGAAGATTTTTGTGTAGTCAATTTGTACAAGTCTTCCACAGGAGGCTCTATGTGTTTTTTTGGGGGTTAAAAATACATTGATGAGAAATTACCTTCTCTGAAGAGAAATACTGCTATTCTTTAAGAGAAATACAGCTATTATATATGAAGACACCATCACAGTGGGCTCAAAAAGGCCTGGTTCACAAGCTGTTCCAGTCTGCAGTAACATTCTTGGCAAGTGCTACTTCATGCTTGTCCTATCTGTATGCTGTTGCCTTAGCAAATCTACTATCACTGGTGACAGATGGACTTTGCTCTGACCTGATAAAACTGTTGCAATAGTAGGCCCTGATTTGCCCCATATGAATATACATTTCAGTGTGCATTTCTTTCAATGATCATTGTAGATTTCATACAAATTGGTTTTTTGCTTACTTGGCAATCCTTGCCTTGACATTATGTCTCTGTCCTTTGCCCACCAGATTCTCTGATTTACCAGAATTGCTTCACACAATATTGTGCAAAGAGCAGGATACTGATGGCAGTGGTTAGTCAATCCACCCTGTCCCATTCTCCCAGCTAATCCTGCAGGCACGTGCGGTCTAATGCTGGGTGAGGTATGTTATCCCTTCAGAAGGGATTATGGATAAGATAGTCTCACAGCAGGGAAGGGGTTATTCCTTCCCTTCCTCCTTAACCATATCAAGTCCTGAAAGCAACTGGAGCAGGAGAAATAAGTTCTTTATTAAATGAAAACTCACTCTGTTTCATATTTCCCCCCGCCTTGAAATGATAATTTGAGGTATACCCACCTTGAAAGTGGGAAGAGTTCTTTTAGAACAGCTGCTTTCTGAGAAGGACCCTGAGTTTTTTTGCTTGTGAGAAATACAGACCTTGCTTAAGCAGAAAGGTACTGCACACAGATGCATGGCTACTTAGTCTCCTTTAGCAGGTTTACTATATTCATAAAATCCACCTTTAGCTGTCCCCTAACACAGGAAATCCAAAGAAAATCCTAGAGTGCCTTTTGAAAAACTGAGGCACCAATGTGGAAATAGTAAGATTTGGACATGTATTACTTGTTTTTATTTCATTAAGACTGAGAGAAAACACTTCCATCAACTTGGTCTGTCAGATAATCTGTGATTTCCGGTTGAGGGGATTGATTTGTTCACGGATGACACCAAGCTGGATGGGAGTTTTGTTGTACTGGAGGGCAGGAAGTCTCTGCTGGGAGATCTGTACAGGCTGTGACATGGCCTCAAGCTGTGCCAGGGAATGTTTAGGTTGGACATAATGAGAAATTTCTTCACAGAAAGGGTTTCTAAACACTGGAATGGGCTGCCCAGGGAGGTGGTGGAATCCCTGTCCCTGGAGGTGTTTAAGACTGGATGTAGCGCTCAGTGCCATGGTATAGTTGACAAGTTGGTGATCCCTCAAAGACTGGACTCAATGATCTCAGAGGTCTTTTCCAAAGTAAGCAATTCTGTGATCTGAGTGGTAAATATATTATATATCATGCTCCACTGGCTACAACTACACTTGCTATGAAAAAAACCAAATTCACAGCACTCACAGTTCAATATGTTCATGAAGTATGACTGTGGGAAAACTCTAACATCCAAACGTTTTCTTACTGTGTCGTTTGAAATCTGTTGTCTCACCTTTTCCACTCTTGATGTAAAGGAGATGCTAGATTCCCTTCAAATATCAAAGCTGTTCTCTTATAGTGTAAAATGTAATTAATGTTTTTTAAGGAATCTAAAAATTCTAAACAGTAATCTACTTCTCTTTCATTGTTGTTTATGATTTTAATGATTGCTTTAGAGACATTTAAAAATAGTATTTAGGTCTTCCAGTACTAAAAGCTGTCCTTGGTATAAGGTTCATTACACAATGCAGAAAGATAAATTGTTGTTTTTAAGATTACTGCTTGCATTACTCGGGATTAAACGATTAGCCAATTTATCTGAACAAATTTTATGTAAGTAGGGGGTGGCTAGCCTTTGTCATCATTTTCCAGCAGAGAAGTAAGATGTGGTGTCTCATAAGCTACACCTTGCATCTAGCAAAATAAAACTGCAAAGCATGCAATCAAGTTTTCCATATTATTTTCAGCAATCACATTATTCTAGCACAAAATCAGCAATCTACTCATGGTCATTATGCAAGTCTCAGTTAAGGATCTTCAAAATATATGTTGGTTTCCTCTGAAAAATACAGGCATATCATTCTCGTATACAACCATGGCTCTTTGAGTGGCTGAAACAATATTTTTCTTGTTCTTCTTCCCCAAATAGCTAATTTCTGTCACAGCCCAATGCTTTTTTAAACTGTCTTGACTATAAGCAGTGTATTTTAATTGCTTAGAGCTAATGTGCTTATAGTCTTAAATCCCCCTTCCTGTTCACAGAAACTAAGCAGACACTGAGAAGATCAACAGATGAGAATGCTCAGCTCTGGCTCCTGCTGGAAGGGAAGAGAGAAAGATTATTATGTAGTTTCTTCATAAAAATAGGCTGGATTCTTTAGAAAAGGAGTGGCCAGACATAGCAGAGTCATTTACATTGCAGTGTGGTCTCGAGAGGAATCCTGCCCAGAGTTCTGGGACTGCTGCAGCACTTTCACTCCTTGTTTTTATTCACTGAATGTGAAATCATATAGATATGCTGAGTGTATTTAAGGATGTCATACAGAAAAGGAACCTCCCTTAATATGACACATATAGTGCCAGTTTTACAAACCTTGCAAATTACTTCACAAAGCAGCAAAAAAGAATGAGCCTGTGCATGTGTGTCATCTCTGCTGGGAGGGACTGGTGAGTTTAGCAATCATGCTTGTTTCACTGTGAATCATAACTCCTGACTCACTGCCACAACAACATATGGGTCAGCCTCACAATGTGGAAACGGGAAAGCAGGATTAGTCTTTGAGCAGTAGATTGCTGACACCTTCTTTCTGAAGTGGCTGAGCTTCTCAGCTCCTGCTGCACACTGTGCATGATTGGCCTAACTGAGAAAATCTTTGAGAGTGTCAATGAATTAAGGACTAGGACACCTGGAGAGGCGCATGCTCCAGAGACTTGTGTGTACCTAGACAGCCTAAACAGAACCTATACATTTCAAGGCCTGTTTTCACTTGTGCTGGCAGAGAGAGACAGAAGGATAGCCATGTAGTTAAGGGGACACTCCCATCACGAATTTCAGAGCTCACGCTAAACAAAGCAGTGCTGGCAGATTAGGTCCCTTGATCCATTGCTGTTTCTGCAGTCTTCTACAGCAAATACCATTATCCCCATATTTAAGCTGTGGAAGTAAGGCAGATGGTTCAAATGAACATACCAAAGGCTCCCAGATATCTCCCAGACACAGTATGTGACTGAAGGAGCTCTTTGGTTTTTATTCCAGATTGTCTCTCATGGTAATGGCTTATTATTACTGACACACTTATCTCTGTTGCCAAGGTTACCCTGCAGCAGGACCAAACTGGATGGAAGCCCTTGTTACTTCTACTGTCAGTGCCTGCATAAGGACACTGCACTATGCAACTGCTCTACAGTCCCTTGAGGGTACATGAAGTGCAGTGGTCTTTTCATTATAGATCCAAGCCCTAAGGGAGTGATTATAGTTTCCCATCTGTTTCATGGTCAAAGATATAGCCAAGTCTGTAATACAGCGGACACAGAATTTTAATGGTGAGAGTACATGATATCATTGTCAAGATGTCTTTCCTTTTTTGTCATATTTCTGAAATAATCAAAAGCTCAGGAACATTGATCGGATACATTTGCACAAGCTGAGAAGGACCTGACAGTTTTCTACTTTTCTGAGCCCTGTATCAAACCAGGAAACACGGAGACTTCATGCAAGACTGTAAAGCATGAGGGGAAATTCTGAAGTGCAAAGTTGATGTCTGTCTGTCTCCACATAGCAGTGGAATCAGTTATGCTAATTTTCCACCATCAGACTGCTTCCCTTAGATACACCTATCTAGAATAAGGAAAGTATATATGCATAATTATTTATAAACATTATCTGCAGACAAATTGATCTGCTCTGTGCCATTCTGTCAGAAATGCAGACATCACTAAGAAGAAATCAAGAGGAAACAGCATAGCATAAAAGAACCCCCAAAACTCCAGTGTTCTTCTAGGAAGATTGATTATCAGGCAGGGCTAACCACACTGCTATGGCATGACCCTCCCACATCTAAGGTCAGGATCAAACAGGACAATAAATGATAAAAAGATAAACCCTCCCAGCCTTATTCAAGGGATTGGGCTAGTTGTTAGGAGTGATCAAGGACTCCTGATGACTACTGAAAAGCAGGCAAGGAAAAAGACAGCAGGTTAGATGTCTCTCCCAGTTCAGAGATGGCTTCAATGAAGAAACTCTACAAACATTGAAAGATGTTTTGGTCGTTGTACATCTTTCAACAAATAAATAATATTCTTGTTCTGAAGGATTTAATTATCCAATAGCTGGTTCCTGCAATAGGCCTGGTTTTCCAGAATTAAAATAGATATGCAGACAGCAAACAGGCTGACTGCAGCACTCAGATGCAATCTCAAAATGAGAGACTACACAGTTCCACCTGAAGGACAGGAGGACAACCTGGAGAAATACCAGTTCTCAAAGGGCATGCCTAAGAAGGTCTAAAACATCAGATCCATAAATTATAGAATTGTTCATTTAGGGCAGGTTTTCCCTCTTTTCTTGTATAAGCTCCTCATTAAAGTCAAAGATCTGAATGCCATCCTGACCAACCCTTCAGAGTGAGGTATAGGATTATGATCTGAATCAGGACTTCTATCCACATTGAATAGTTTAATTCTATGGCTGCAGTGGGAAAAAACCAAATCCCAGAATACAAATACCATCTGATTTCAAGAGTTTCAGTAGCCTTAGTGGAATACTTTGCTCTTTGGATATACCTTCCAAATTCAAATCCTCATCCCGATCCATGCTAAGACCCCGCAGTTCCTGTACACTAACAAAAACTAGAGTACAGACATTCTGCTTTCTTGCATGACTGCAAAGCACAATCCAAACGACAAAAACTGTCACACCTTCAACAAATTTTAAACTATTCATTATAAACAAGCACAGCACTGTTGTAAACACAGCCAGCCGTTTGTATGTTTAATTATAGAATATGTTTCCATAATTTAATAGGATAATTACTGTTATTGTACTCATGCTGGGACTTATTTTTCTGAGGTAAAAGAGTCAGGAGACCATACCCTGAAAGTGGAAGAAGCCAGGCAACAGAGAGGTTTACCACAAAAACACAAGAGAACGATTTCTGTGTTGACCCTGGAACTCAGGTGAAGGCAACTGCTCAGGAGAGTCAGGACTCTGCTGTGCCCTCTGCAGCTATTGCTCTCACAGAAGCCACGATGGCCTCACCTGCCTTGTGCAAACTGCTGACAGGGCCTGATCTCTTCCTTTAGTCACACTGGCTGTGTGACTGATTGATGTGATCATGGAAGAAGAGCCTGAACTTGTTTATATTTGATGGAGTCAGTCTCTGGCCTGCCAGCTGGGCAAGGACTACAGCACTGGTCGAGTAATCTCAGACTCACGTCTGATATGTACTCTGTTAATTTTAGAAGAGTTGAACTTGTTTACACGTGGTCTGAGGTACGTTTCAAGCCATAATAGCAGGTTAGCTGAATTGGTTGTAAGGAGACTTTCTCATAGGAATCGATTTTAAAAAAACCAAACAACATTTTTGGCTTTTAAAGGAGAATGTAAGACGCTGGTAGAAGAGCACGTGGTGTCACGTACCAGCTGGCCCCCAGAGCTGGTTTGTCCCCAAACGAGCCCGTGTTTTGGGGGCAGGCTCCGGACCAGCTGCTCCCCGCGGGAAGCTGGCTCCGCTCCTCACAGGCGCTGGCCGCTGCCTTCGTGCAGTCACAGAATCGGTGAGGCTGGAAAAGACCTCTGAGCTCATCGAGTCCAACCGATGACCGATCACCACCTTGTCAACCACTCCATGCCACGTCCAGTCTTTCCTTAAACACCTCCAGGGGCGGGAACTCACCACCTCCCCCGGCAGCCTAATCCAATGTCTAACACCCCGATACCATTCTATCTGGTCTCTTTTCTCCCCGCGGCCCCGATTCTGACACCGACAGCGGCAGCAAACGCGGCCGGACCCGCCGACGCCCCTCAGGTCACGGCCCGGGCGCGCAACCCCCCCCCGCCGCGGGCACCGCGCACGCGCGCACG
>VXBI01013939.1:1527357-1542821 GCA_013397375.1 Toxostoma redivivum | reverse complement strand
CGGCCCCGCGCAGGCGCAGCGCCGCCGCCGCAGCTGCGCACGGAGCGTCGGGCGGTCGGGGCCGGTCCGGGGGCGCTGCCGGGATGGACGAGGACGTGCTGACCACCCTGAAGATCCTCATCATCGGCGAGAGCGGCGTCGGCAAGTCCAGGTGAGGGGGCGCCCGCCAGCCTTCTACAGCCTCTCCTGGCCGGCCGGCTCCGGCCTAGGCCCCTTGTCGGACAACGCCGTCTGGGCGCGGCCTGCGCCCCGCAGGGCCGGGCCCGCGGGGGGAAGCTCCCTCGCCCCTTCCCGGCCAGCCCTCCTCTGGGCTAGAGGTTACCCTCTCCTTCTCCTCCTCCGCAGCCCTCCCGTAGCCACCGGCAGAGCTGGAGTCTGCCAGGCTCAGCTGCAAACAGATGAAGCTGGGGTTCTGTCGGGCTGCCCTGGGTCACCTGGGCCGCCCTGAGCCCGGGGCAGCGTTGGTCGTGCGGAGATAGATAGGTGTCCTTGTACATCTCCATAGCGCTTGGGGGTTAATGTCTAGTCCATAATATGTATATGCCGAGTCACAAGTGACCCAGCATTGGGTGTGTGCGGGGGAGCACAGGGACGCAGTAAAGTAGTTCTAACACAGGTTTTTTTTTGTAATTACAGGCTTTATCAGGTACTTTGAGCTTGATTTCTTCCTCCCTGCGTATTCATGGCTTTGCTAAGCCATAGATTCCAACCCTGAGGAGTTGGGATCTTATTTATGTGTTGATTTTTTTTAATAACTTTTTTTAAATAGTAACAGGGTTCTTACTGAAGGTTGTTGCATATAAATGCTGGAGGGCGTCTGGGAGCGTACCAGACTGGTAATTTTATATTTGATATTTTTGTGGCAATAATATGTGTTCTCTGCCATGACCCTAAATTACATACAAGTTGCTAATTAGGAAAAAGAAGTGCCCGTATTTGTTAAGTCTGTCAGTTACTCGTTTGAGTTAGCTACTGAATTAAGAATTAGTACAGCAGGCCCCTGGTGACAGACATGATCTGAGCAAATTTCTTTTAGTTGAGGTCATCTCTTATATATGAGTGGCCATATGGAAGAATTTTTCCTGGGGCAGATAAAACACACAGTGGTTGTGCATACCTATTTATATACATGTTTCTTTACATCAGAAAGCTTATTAAAAGAGGCATTCTGTAGAGGAAATAAAAATTAAACGGTTAACAGTGCAGTTGTTCAGGTACAGGAACTTAATATTGAATTATTCCTTAAATTTGTGTCTCTTACCTGATGGTTGACTAGGAAAGGTTAGATGTTAAACAGGTATTAGCATGGTGGAGTAAGAGGTTGGAGTCCTGACTTCTGAACACATACTGTCTTTAATGTGGTCCCTGTGAGAGTGCTACTTTGTAGAAGATGATAGCAACATATGAAAAAAAGGTAGAAGTTGGCTGGGCTTGGCATACAAAACTGGTAAAATGATGGTTTTATTCTAGTAGCAGTATAAAGGTTCCATATTTTTTTCTGTTCTGAATGAAACTAGTATTGGTTGTAAGTAAAAATAGCTGCTCTTAAATAGCATCTTTATACAATCATCTGAAGGTACTGGTAAAAATCCTGTGTGCCATGATTTAAAAAAAAAATTATTATTATTATTTCAATTGTTCTTTGATAAATAAAGCTACCATTTGGTTTTAGGGTTCTAGAGTAAGGAGAGAAAAAATGTTGGTCTGTGATTAACTTGGAGTTGTCACTCATCCTCATTGAAATAAGGAATTTCAGTGGTCACTGTTTATGTCAATGCAGGACTCTGTCCAAATGCTAAAAAGCACTTGACTTCTGAATTCACATGCTAAAAGAGGGGAAAAGAACAGGATGGTGGGGAAGACCAAAAACTAAATAAGGCTTTGTTTTGTTTCTCCATCCTGGAAATAAGTAGAAGCTGTGGTCATAGCAAACAGCTGCCTGCCACATGCACTCACCACAGATACATGAAACTGTTGATTTTAGAAACTGCATGCTTAGAACCTTTGTCTCTCATAAAAATATTACATTTAACTAGTGGCATTCTTTAAAGGACTCTGCAGTGCTATGGTGTGATGTGCTGTTAAATCTTAGTTGTAAATCTTTCTGTTGGTAGCAAACACATTCATCCAGATGGGGGCAAATGTTGTGTGCGTGAGTCTGAGTCATTATATACAAAGAAATACAAAATGATAAAACATTGGGGAGCTATTTCTACTCTTCAGCTTCTGTGTCTTTATTTCTGATGGCTGTTGTCCTTGCTGTTCCCCTGTGTGCTCAGTTCAAGGATTTCTGGGATGAAAAGCTGACTTGGAATTTATTTCTCAAGCTTACAGAAATACTGTGTGAAGCAATATTGAAACAAAATAAAAAATACTACTTTTGTACTGAATTCTGGAAGAAGAAATGTAGAATAAGGTTGAAGTAAAATGCTTTGCAAAGCAGATCACATGACTGTTCAGGCAACTGATTTGACAACTTGTGTGGTACTTTGTTTTCAAAGAGGCATTCTTGGTAATACATGCAGAGAAGAGATACGGGCTCAGGTAGCAGAGCATGTCTGCTCTATTCTTTCTATGTTCTTTTCTTTTTTCCATATATTCTCTCCTACAAAAAATCTGAGTTTATTTAGCTGTGTGATCTTGCTGTTCCTTTCAGACTTTGTAAATTTATAGGCTTCTAGCAAGGTAAGAATATGCTGCAATGATAGAATCTCTTGTTTTTTTTTTCCCTGTCAGCCTTCTGCTGCGATTCACAGATGATACATTTGACCCAGAACTTGCAGCAACAATTGGTAAGTATGTGCTGATACAACCTTAGAAAAACTTAACATTTTCGGTGTAAAATTGTCATTTGTTCAGACTTGTTTAACATGTAATAGAGTTCAGACGTGTTTGCCTTTCTGTAAGAGCTACTGCTGTGCTACTGATTTATCTGTGCAAAATAACTGTCAGGTTTTTGACTGGTAATATTGCTGTCCAGACCTTGTGTCTATGTAATATGATACTTGGTAGCTATCTTAAGACTGTACCAGGTAGCATTAACTCTTCAAACTTCTGACAGTACTTGAGTGCACTGGGCTCTGCCTGGCTTCTGCTTTTCCTCTGTAGAGAGGAAATTACAATGTGGCTTTTTTTTTTTCTACTTAGCAATCAGTTCCTTGGCAGCTAGACTCCTGAGAAAAGTGGAAGAGAGCCAAGAATCTAGAGCTGCTGGGGAAAAAGGCAGTGACGTGTCATTGCTGTGCTGGTATTATATCTACCAGCATGGGTCAGTTGTGCTGGGGGAGAGTGACCCAGAATGCAGGATAACTAAGTAGATTGGTTCTCAAAGGAAGCAAAATGGAGCTTTTAAGAGTGTGTGCAACTCTGTGCCAAAGTAATAACTGAAATTATGGAAAATAGAGATACTTTTTCACACCATCATTTCAGTTGCATTTTTTTACTTTCTTTGTAGGAAGCATTCTTCTGTCTAAGAGCTTATTTTTTTTTTTTTTTTGAGTTCAGCTGTTGGTAGGCAAAACCAGCTCTTTCTAATTTATTAAGAATTAAATAAATTGATCTTTTTTCATTAACATTAATAAGATACAGGAGTACTATTTCATGTAAAGCACTGAGAAGCCAAGGGGAGGAACATGGCCTATTTTTGTTAATTCCATTGCTTATAAAAAGTGAAGTTGTGCAAGATGCCCCACCTCAGTTTATGAAGGAGGATAGTGTGGAAGGAAACGGGAATTAATTAGATCAGGTGGTGAAGGTGGCAATCTTGGATTCTAATCTAATAGTTTTGGCACTGTATATCAGGTCTTGTTACTTTCTTGATATGTCAACCATGTGAGCCGGGAAGTTAGTGCAGAATAGCTACTTGAGCTTTCATGATGTTTTGGATACCAAAAGACTAGATCAGTCTCTGAGTGGGCATCTTTATTCTTTGGGGTTTTTTGTTTGTTTTTAATGGTGGGGTTGTCTTTTTTTTTTCTTTCTGCTTTTTGTATCTGTGTCAAAAACTGGCATCAGCGCACTATTTAAGAAACTAAGGAATTATTTCCTGAAGTAATTCTTCTTTGAGTTTGTCAAAATGCACAACAGCATGTGGGGTAGCTAATTGCTGGTTGTTAAATAGCAACAATTCAAGGTTTCCTGCTGGCAGATCCTACCTGGCAGGTCCTGCTCTGCTCTATTTCTGATGTAGAAAAGGAGGAAGAATACTCAATGTAAGCATTACTCCAGGTAGAGTTTGAGTTCTGAAACAAACATACTAATCTGGAATGAATGTGATCATTTGGCAGGAAGTCAATTTCTAGAGACTGAGCAAATGCTGGCATAGATCATGTTAGGCCCATCTATCTGATGTTTGAGGTAGTGCTTTGCAGCTGTGCAAGTCCTACAGTGTGATGTGTGGGGGAGAGCAGATCCATGTTTTGTCCGCTTAACAAGAAGAGGACAGAATCTGGGTTATTTGTTTTCTTGTTTTACTCTTTAAACTGCTATCCACAGGCTTTGCCTCTTCTCTGGTGAATGAATTTCTAAGAAGCAAAATGTCTACTTTAAATTCAGGGCATGATTTGTCGTTCACGTAGATTAAGCATTTGGAGTGAGTTCCTAGAGGTAACTATTCTTCTGCATGAAGATAGACCCTAGATGCCAATTTCAGGTACTTACAAGATGGTGAAATGTCAAAACACTTTGACTCTTAGCTTGGAGTCCTTTTTGTGCTAATTAAACACTATTTTGTTTTGAGTTAGGGGACAGAAGCGGTTTTAAAGCCTTTCCTGTTGAAACTGAAGAGTATGGTGCTTTTTCAAAATGAACGGACTATAAATAATGTGTTCTTTCAATGTCATCTGCGTACCGACTGCTGAACTGGCTACTGTGACTGTTTTTTTATTTGGATTAGAAAGTGAGGAGAACTTTGGTTTGGTTTTCCTTAAGTTAGAGCAAGAACTGCACACAGACCCACAATACTGAGGAAAGCCTTGACAGCAGCACAACTGGTCCCCTGTGATGACCTGTTGAGACATATTTTACCTTCATAGCTTGCACAGACCTATTGGGTGAAAAACAAAGAAACCCTAAATGATTGTTTTATGTGGGTTATTCTTCAGAACTTAGTAAAAATCCTGTGATATTCTTTGAAGAATAAACTGCTTTTGGCAAATAATTTAGTTTCAGTAGCTTCACTTGGATTAAACGTGTTGTATTTAACCTAGCAGATTACCTGTCCTTGGTATTCTCTTGAGTCTGGCTTGTTTGTTGGACTTCATCACAGGGGTCTTACCAGACTTCAGGTACCCCAGTATTATCTGTTGTCCCTCCTGCTCATGCTTGTCTTCACTTGCTTGCTCTTTGTATCAGAGATTCTAGATAAGTGTTCAGTGCAGTCCATATTTCGCAAATGAAGTGATATATTGCACAGATCTGATGTTTCTTAACTCTTTCCTTGCATTTGGAGTCCTCAAACTCCTAAGCTGTCCGACTTGTCACTTAGCCACAGAACAAATACTGCACTGTAGCTAATTCTGCACTTCCTCTAAATACAGCATGGCATTACTGGCCTGAATCTGAGAGCAGTATCAGTGTCAGAGCTGCTTCTTGCAGATTGTAAGTCCATAGTATGTGGTGTGTAGTGCTGAGGCAGGAGGTGTTAACACAGAGGAGTACAGTCTAGTAGTGCTGTCTTGTTTCTGGCTGCCTTCCAAGGCATGGTGGAAAGCATTGTCAGCTTTCTGCTGTCAAGGGTAGACACAACACTCTTGCAAGGTCAGAACTAATACCTGTCACACAAACACGTCTGTATTTCACTGTTGGTTTTAGGAAATGTAAGTACCCACTTTGTTCAAATCAACAAGATGTTCTTGAGCCCCAAATTTTTTCTACTTGTCTTTCCTTATGGCAGACTGGCAAGCAAAAACCTAAGTATTGAAAAGTTTTCTTTTTGTTAATAGGCTTTTTTATGTGTTGAGCTCCTTTGTTTGTTAGAATTCTGTTTTACATGCCTCAATCGCTTTAAAAGATGTATTTTGGTGTGTTAGGAGTTCATTTTCATACTTTTGCTTTTCAACAGTCAGTTTAACGTGTAGGGTTTAGCCACTATTTTAGTTTCTTATTTTACTTACATTACTCTTGCAAAATTTAAAGTGAATTTTAAACCAGCAACAAGGCTAACATAAATGTGTATCTATATCTGTTTCCATTAAATGAAAATTGCTGAACTGTCCAGGCACAAGATACTGAATCTGTTTACTGAATGGCAGAAAGATACTATGGCTTCAGAATACATATGTTTATCTTAAGGAAGAAAGTTTTCTTTCTTGAATTATTATGACATATTTTAATTTGTCATGTTAAGTAGCCAATAGACTTGTAATATCTGCAGTTACAGGTTTTGGTGCCAGACTAATGGATAAAAGAATGCACTGTGAACTGTTGGACATGCTGACTGAACTGCACATGGGGATTTTTGGAGTTCAGGGGAAGAAACATGCAATTACAGTGGAAGAAAGATTCTTTTAGTCTGAAAGTTGCTGCTGAGTGCTGAAAAGCAGACAGAACAGAATGTTCTCTAGGATCAAATTGAGTCAAATTGCTAGCATAGCAGTCTTCTGTGAGCTAGGTGAAGTTCTAAGAACTGGTGTTTAAATAAAGTTAATAACTACTGTTCTGTGAACATAACTGTAGAATAATGTCCTGATCTTGTGCAAAATATTGAGCACTATATTACTGCCAAGTTAGGGACTAGGAGTCCTAGTACCTGAAAAAAACTAAATTCTGTTCAGTTACTACAAAACTTGATGTACTTTGGGAAAATTTTCCTTGAAAGAGAGTGTGGGCTTCTTCCAGTGTAGAATGTTGTCTGAAAAACACCTGACACTTCAGGGAACACTTCAATGAGCTGAAGTTGTGAAACAATGGAATAAAAATTGTGTTGATCTTTTTTGAAACAAGGCTCTTTTAGAGTTCAGTGCAATTGAAGTTTAAATCTGCTTATAATATGCAGTTTCTTAATCATCCTGTATATACTTTGTGACTTTAAGTTGAATGTATTTTGGCAGCTATTTGTATTTGTAATCTGCATGAATTTGGGTATGTAAGTGCAGCACACTCATCCTGAGGCTCTACTAATTTTGTATTAAATTGTTAAATTCTTTTTCCAGTAGGGAATGTGACGATTGATACTGTATTTCCAACTACAAAAAGGTTACTGTTGCACTTGAAAGTTGTTGTTATAGAAGTATCAACTTTCTAAGACTGCTACTTCATTTTAGAGCAGCTGCCTGGTGGGGAGTGAAGGTTGCGCCAAAATACTTGAAACATATTTCTAGTTAGTTACTTGCTACTAGTAACCTAAGGGTTAAATTAAAGCATAATAGGTCATAACTGTGCTGAGCCTCTCAAACAGATGGGTGTTACTATATCCTTTAAATTTGCAGTCACTAGCATGTTGTTCTCCTTGGCCTTAGTTTGTGCATCTTGTCTGTGAGCAGTTGATAGGCTGCTAGTTCCTGGGGGTGGAGGACACGTAAAGGGGGAAGAATTGTTACAAGTTGGAGTAGATGACTGAGCCGCAGAACCATTACCTTGTTGTCTCTTTGGAGAACGTTTGTGAGTAATGAATAGAAAGTTAATCCATTTGAATTATAAGCTTGAAAATTTGTCCTGGAATATGTGCTTTAATACAAGAGATGTAGTATTTGCCTTACTTCCATAAAATATTTTGAGTCAATGGCTTAAAAGGCCCTTAGGCTTTTGCAAAAGCCTGTCAGCGAGAAAACCTTACATTTTGAGCAAGATTCATAAATAGCTAGCTAATGGAACTTACTCTTCCTGCTCATGTCAAAACATGGATTTTTTGGAGTTTGATTTTTATTTTTTCCATTTCTCTTTATTTTCTTTTTCAAAGATAGCTGTAATATGTTTGAGGAACTAAAATGCTTTTCCTCTTCTAGGCGTGGACTTCAAGGTGAAAACTATTTCAGTTGATGGAAACAAAGCTAAACTGGCAATATGGGTAAGTCTCTCCTAAGTTCTTGTGTTGCTTTGCCTTAGGAGTAGCTAGGGTTTCTATAATGTATTATTTGTATAGAATCCTTTTCTATTAATATAAAGATGATTTGGAGAAGTGGGAGGTTAATACTGCAGCATTCAGGAGGTGCAGTGAGCTGTGGGACAGCTGGCTGGTGAGGTAGTTCTGTTGCCTGTGAGCTTCTGCAGTACTAATTCCGGGTCTGGTTGGGATAGAAGTAGAGAAAAGGAGGAATTAAATGGTATTAAATCAGTAAAAGGGTGCACTTCTTTACTAAATATTGCCTATAACACTGAGGTTGTGTATTAATAGGTTAAGGATTACAGTTGCACACTCATTTTGTCTAAACTTCATAGCCATCATGTGAAGGCTTTTATAGGCTCAATGTCAGAGTTATTTGTAGCAGATGGATTTCAAGGAGAGAGGAGCAGTGTTTGTAATCATAGCTGTTCAGCTTTTGCTCTAGTTAAAAGCAGAGCTTCTATTACAGCAAGTGAAGAAAAAATACTTCCAAGCTTCTTAAAAATATTCTCCATTGTGTAAACCAGCCTCCACACTGACGTGACTTGAAGCACATTTTTGAGTAGTCAGACCCAGTTGTGTCTTCTTGTACCAAGCAAGATTAAAACTTTGTTTCTTGTATAAGCAGGTTATCAGACCTGTTTCCTTGGGAAGTAGTAGTAGAACGTGAAATGTGTATTGCAGTGGTTCTGTAGCTTGGAGAGTACTTCATAGCTCACTAACAAACAGGATTTATGTCTTAATTACAGTTGTAATCATCAGTGAAATAAATGGGTTTGACAAGAAAAAGAAATGCAATAGCTTGACAGAAAATAAAAAAGGCATAGAGGAGGAAAGCCACGCTGATAGCAGAACTAGGAAATATAAGTTAGGATTATTTCTTTCTATTTACCAAAATGAAAGAAAATAAACCCTGAGGTAAACTGGAAAAGAAAAACTTGTGCAGGTGTGTCATGACACAAAACCAGTTTTAGATGTGTGACATTGAGTGGCTTGTAGAATGTTGAAGTCCAGTTAGCTTATCCAGGTTCTTTGCCAGGGAATCCACAGTGTTTCGTGTGGCACTTCTAACCTAAGTGAATAAAGTTGTTTAAATATTCTATGCATAAAGTCTTCAATGAGCATGCACCATAACTTAATCTCTGATAATAAAACAGCATTCTAATTTTGGTGGGGTTTGGGGTTTTTTTTTCCCAGAGCTATTGACTCTTTAAATTTTAGGAGGTAAACTCAACTTTGCTTAAAAGCAGAAAAACCTCTGACTTACTCCTGCTGCTGCTGTGTTATAGCATGTTAGTGCATTTACCCAGATAGTCAATCAAATTTAATTGGACCAAGTGATTGAAGTGAAGGAACTGGTTTTGTTTTCATGGTCTGTGATGCTTGTTAGAAAATCTTAGTACTGCAGCTAAGCTGCTTTCTTGCTGGTTGCTGCAGTGCTAGCTGCAGAGCAAATGCCTTTGCAGAAATGGCCATCTTACTGTTATATAATCCAGTTACATATGCATCTAATAGTTCAAAGGTGTTTCCCAGGACAGACTACATAAAATCTCAAAGGTAATGTGTAGTAAACCAGCAGGGGATGGAATAAACGCAGCTAATCTGCTAGTGGAATATAGTTTAAATCTTACTTTGTATGTTCATTAGAAGTAGAATACCTGAAAGCTAAACTACATTCTGCTCAAATTCCGAATAATGGAACTTCTTGAATGGCTTTTTAGGATACTGCAGGTCAGGAGCGGTTCAGAACATTAACCCCCAGTTACTACAGAGGTGCACAAGGTGTTATCCTAGGTAAGTATATCTTTGCATGCTAGTTCAAATGTTTGTGGTTTCCTTGTACACTGGAGTTACACAAACTCATACAGCCTTTATATAATATCTAATTGATATTATAAACCTTTGTGTTGAGCAACTTGTATTAAAGCATCTTGGTGTCTCAACCTCTTTCTCATGTAGTCAATCTGACTGACTTGAGAACCTCTTTTTGCATGATGCTAAAAGCTACTGATGTCTGAATGGATAGCTTGGAGCTGTTGTCCTTGTGCTTTCATAGATTTGTCTTTTATTTAATGGTTTTTATTTTTGACCCTGCTTACTAAGTGCAGAGTAAAAAAAAATTCTCCTCAGTGTAGTCTCTCTGTATCAGTGTGATACGGCTTTTTCTTTTTCTTATCCCTGTTGTCTTTTCCTAATTAAATTAATAATGTAAACAGTGTGGAATCTGGCTGAGGTTTTTTTGGTTTTTGCCTCCCATCTGATGGAATGTTATGTAGTCAGAATCACTTACAAAAGACCAGCTGGGCATCTAGAAAGCACCAATCTGTTTGTGAGAAACCCAGGCAAAACCCATAATTTCAGCTTCACAATGAAGTTTCATTTGTGGTTTTTTTTGGTGTATGGAAGGTGTTTGCTAGGCAATAAGCTCTGAAATTCTGCTTCTCCACTGCTAGGAGTGAGGAGCTGACTAAAGTAAGGACAGGGATGTACATTTAATTTTCTTCAAGTTGCTTCTGACTTCAGAGAATCTAGCTAAGCTGTTGTGTATAGTGAAATTGTTTAAGGTGGAATAACATCTGTCATGTGATCTCCTGGTAGGTTTCGAAAGTCATGAGTTGTGTTATCTTCCTGGTATAGGAAGGTACTGTCAAAGCATGTCGTGTCAAGTCCCTAAGTTGCACTGAACCTGCCACTTAATGGTGGAAGCTGTAAACAAGCATTGCTTGGGAGATAGATGGTTCTGCTGTTGAGATTTGCTCTCCTATTTTATTCAATATCTCCTGACTCTTTGTTTGTTACCTGTATTCCAAAGAAACTTGGCTTCATGCAAGCCAAGTTACAGATTTGATTGAAAGAAGCTATTTATGCCTGTCTGCCCATGGGATGTGAAAACAAAGGAAAAAAAACACTTTCATTGCTCCAGTACTGGAGGTTGTGCCATCCTCTTTGCATAGCTGTTGTGTAGTGATTTTAGGTATCCTATATGAGGGATCTACTAGTGTAGAATTCCTTGGAGAATGATAGTCTCTAGCGTGTATGCTAGAATGTATCAAGTCTGAGAACTGTAGGTGGCTGAAGCTTGGAGTTGTTCTGCATCAGTGATTTGAGCTGATGGATGTCCTATTTTTATTCCAGTTGTTTCTATGGAAGGTAAATTTGAATCCTTAGAACTCCTTCAGTTTTCTCATTCAAAAAGCTGTCTTTTTTGCTCCTTTTGTAATGTAAGCTGTAATTCTTGGAAAAATGTTTTGGAATAATATCACTAATATCTTTCAGTTTATGATGTCACGAGAAGAGATACTTTTGTCAAGCTGGATAACTGGTTAAACGAATTGGAAACATACTGCACAAGGAATGACATAGTGCAAATGTTAGTTGGAAACAAGATTGATAAGGTAAACCAAATTCAACTGCAGTAAGTAATATGCTGGTGTATTTTATTAATAAGGAATATTAATGCTTTGTTTTATTATAGGAAAACCGTGAAGTTGACAGAAATGAAGGCCTCAAATTTGCACGAAAACATTCCATGTTGTTCATAGGTATGTTATAGGTATTTGCAGAGATCTTTCTTGATATTTGTTACATAAGGAAAAATACCACTTCTGTAGAATTGAGAGTCTTTATGTGTACAGTCCAATTAATGATATTTCTCACCTGCACTGGGCACAAAGGTAATGTGTATTCCTGTTTTTTAAAATTGTGCCTATGTCAATTGTGCCTAGATACCTGTTCTACTGTGGATAATTATATAAAAATTCATAAGGATGAAGGGCAGAGTACAGGCTCTCTGTAGCCTGATAAAGCCTGTTTTGGGTTTGGGGTTTTGTCTGATTTCTTTTCCCAGCTGACTTGCTAAATCAATAGCAGAGGCAAAATGAAAGAGGGAAAACTGATGCTAGTGGCCAGCCTTCAGTATAGCAAAACAGCTGGTACCTGAGAGAAATCTGTATTAGAACTGGGATGTAAAAATAGGTAGGTATATAATTAACTTATAAATGGTGGGTGGGATTGAATAATGACAAAATTATGACTGGAGCAAATATACTGGTCTCATCTTGCTGCAAGATGAAATGGGTCTTGTGTAGGCAAAGCTGTGTAATGATAAATTTAAAAGTGGGTGTTGAAGTGACTCTTTATGCATATGTTTCTTATGTGTTTCACCTAAGGATCAGAAGGGGTTTTTTTACAGGATTATTCCAGTACCAAAGCAGTTCACTGCCATGTACTCATTCATTCTTGTACTTAGACTTACATTCTTTATCTCTGACTGAGGACTTATTTTTGTTTAGTGTCTTGGCTGTGTTTCTTTTTTGCTACAGTGTCAGATGTGGAAATAAAAGTTCGAAGTTGAGGCACAAGCTACTAAGTGCATGGGAGATGAAAACAAAAATGAAAATTAGACTCTAAGTGTGCATATATATATGTATATAATGTGCACGCTACATATACTAAGTATCTGCATGGCTGTGTAGATGAACAGGGCAAGCCCTTATGGAACTGAACATTTTCTGATATTGTCTGTTGTTCTCACAACATAATCTGTGGGCAGATTTCTTAGTCTTGGTCAAAGTGAAGACCCTGAGTGAAATTACCTAGAATTCTGCTAACTGCAAGAGAAATTAGATCCTTTATTGCTTTTTATCAGATGAGTTTTATCATGGACACTGACCTAGAATCCTGCAGTATGGATCCCTTGATTCATATGGTCTGGTGGTACTACAGTTATGATTAATGTACAGAACTGAAATACAGAACAGCAACCAGGTTTTTCAGACAAGAATCCTAATTTTTCTTACTGGAGTGCTTTCCACAGGAAAATAAAGCTAAGCTATAGCTGTCTCCATATGTTCTGGTGAAATTCAACTTGAAAGCTCTTCTATTGAAAGTGTTTAGAGGTGCTACCTGTGTGGTGCCAAATCTGCATAGTTGCCAATTTTGGCACCCTGTGTTTTTAAAGAACAGGTTGTAGAAGTTTTAAGTCTTTTGTAGGTTGAAACTTAACTGAAAGAGAAATATTAAACAAGTTACCAGAACTTATGCTAACACTTGACTTTTTGTGTCACTTCTCCAGAGGCAAGTGCAAAAACATGTGATGGTGTGCAGTGTGCCTTTGAAGAACTTGTTGAAAAAATCATTCAGACTCCTGGACTGTGGGAGAGCGAAAGCCAAAACAGAGGTGTAAAGTTATCAAACAAGGAAGAAGGATATGGAGGAGGAGGAGCATGTGGTGGATATTGCTCTATGTTATAAACTTTGGGAAGCTTATTCTTTGCATATTTAAACAGATAGTTACATCTTTCTGTACATGAAGTCATTAAATGCTATTTTTAGGGACCTTGCAGTTTGCACATATTTGTTTTGTATCATGGCAGTGAACACTTGTAGGAAAAATGTTCTGCAGTTTAAAAATGTTATGGTAAGCATGCCCAATTTGCAATCTCCAGGTTTTTATAAGTAGCATAAATAATGTGCAAGAACAAATGCACTAAAAATTTTACAACTGTATACATTAATTGTGTAACTATTCTAAACAAATCCATCTAACAAATACTGCATTGTCTGCTCTTTGTCTTATTTTTAAATTCTGTTGAAATTATAGAACTATATAGTGTGCACAGATCTTGGAAACAGTATGAGCTATAAATGTTACATTTCATCTCTTCTAGGAAATGCTTTTTGAAGGTATTAAAAGCAGCAGGATTATACAGTTCTTAGACAAATCTAAAATTTTGTCTTTCAGCAGTGCAGTCTAAAACGCTAATTGGCATAGGCCCTAGTTGGCATCAGCACTTTCTTGAAGAGATGCTTTGAAAGCTTCCTTTGCAAAGCTGGGAGACGCCATGTTTTCCTTTTAATCATCACTTCAGTTGATGGCTTAACTGGAGTTTTAATCCTGTGATATTTATATACTAAATTTGTGGTACTCTTGCACTCTAGGTTTTTATGATGGTCTGCTCTAGACTTGCTGCAGAAAGTCTTCATTATTGGCAAGGGGTCTGAGTGATGTCATTGTTCTTTCATTGTGAATCATTTTGCCACACTTCAGTATGGATTCATAATTTTCTGAAATGTTTGTAATATAAGTTTGTCTCAACTGTAGCTCACTGTTACTGTGAGACTTACACGTCTGCTTTGTGCAGCTACTTATTCAGAAATAAAACTTGTCACAGACACTAAATGGGAAGCTATAGGGCTTCTTGATCTCTGTATGAAAATATACTATTGCAATGAGTATTCACTTGAATTTACTGTATCAAAGCCAATGGTTTGTTTCAGAAGACTTGTATAGACTTAATAAATTTTTTTCCACAGTATTCAACTTTTTTAACCTCTTTCTATTGCAGAGTTCTATATTTTCTAGCACGTATGGTTTAAACAAGGTCATTTAGTACATACAAATTATTTCTAAAGGACAAGACATAGATGCTGTGCTGTGTGGGTTTTTTAAAATAATCACTATAGTGCAGTCAGTAAATGAACTATAAGGCAGTTTCTTGTAAATATAGTGAATGACAGCATCTTCTATTGCTGCAAGGTTTTATCTAAATGTCAGCATACATGATTTGTGTTTTGCAACAGGTCTTGGCTGCTTCTGTTAAAATTTGCTTTCTTCACATGGAAACTTGTTTTCTATTCTGTTTTATACTTTATAGAAAACTACCAAAATTTAAAGACTTAACAGTGCTAGTTGTTTTTCTAAATATTGTATCTGGTATTGTTAACGTAGTAGGATAATTTAAACATGTAAATGTAATTAATATTAAATATGCATAAACATTATATTAAAATCTTAGATTTGCATTACTGTTGCATGCAGAGTATGTGGGCTGAACAAATCATGTTAGCATTGAGGTCAAAGGATTTTGGCTTTTGTAGACTCACAGTAAAGTTGTAGGTGAATTGACTCTGAATAACTTAATTTTGTCAGCAATAGTTGGCAAGTATCATAATGCCGGCAGATGCTTGTAATTTATTTTCGTATTTGTTTCCCCCTAGTTTGGGTGCATCCCTGTGCTTAGAGGAGACTTAACTTTTGTTTTCTCATAGAACATCCTTTTATCACATGACCTGGATTCATCTTTTATTCTTCTTTGCCAGATCTGACAGCTTTTGTCAGAGGGAGGGAATGGCAGGGTGCTCTGAATAGTGAGTATTGTTCTGCAAAAGAATTAAGTCATTTATTCCGTATTTGCACTGCAGAATATTGCTGGGAGAGAAGCATTCTGAAACAGCATAATTAGTGAGACTGAAAGCAGTTAGAGGAGTTTTGTTTTTTTTTTTTAAGTAGATGTTTTTTAATTGACTTGCAACTTGTCTTCATCTTTTAAGCATGTTTAGTTATGTCTCTGAGAAGTGTTTTTCCTAGAGTGTCACTTTTCATCATTGCTCTGCACTGGAAGGCTGGGTTCCTTTGCTTCCA
>VXBI01013939.1:1496734-1527270 GCA_013397375.1 Toxostoma redivivum | reverse complement strand
TTTTTTTTTTTTTTTATGGAGGAGGGGGAGTGGATGGGTTGTGGAGCTGCCATCTGTCAAATAAATCAGTTTCCATGCTTCCCAGGTTTTTTCCCCCTTTGTAGGTCAAATTATCTCTAAGTGCACATCCACTGTTGTAGTTGTAATACAAGTGTATCTGAAACTACTACAAGCTGTACCATAAGCTCTGCTCAAAACTGATTTAGACCTATTTGTGGAATAGTGGGTGCATTGCAGCATTGCATCCAGAGAAGTGTGTGTAAGAGGTCCTTGAGCCTACCTCAGCAGGTAACAGAGGGATAATGGAGAGATCAGTTTGCTCTTTATCAAGTAATGAGAGTATGTCCATGGCAGGGAGTTTTGTACACTAACGCGCTAAGCCACAATGAGGTTACTAAGAAATCAGTGATCGTGAAAGGCTGTTATGACTGAAGTTACTTCCAGTTCATTTACTGTAGTCAATAAAGTACTGATTAGCAGTTTTGTACTCTCAGGCCTGGCAGGTGTTTTTTAGGCTTTACACTGGCCTGGAAGAATATGGTACAGAACTTGCATCTTCTTAAATTCACACTTGAGAATACTGCTAAGCGTTGTTATGATTTTGTCCTGTATTTCATCTGCTGCTGTTTTAAAAAGGGAGGTGGGGCAGGCTTCTGATGGAGGTTTCAAGATGCTGGGATTTTTATTGCTAGTGGGGCTTTGGTCCAAACTACAGCATCACTTTTCCTATTCTCCTGCTGCAATAATGAGATCAACAGCTGGCTCAAAGTAAGTCTAAACAAAATGAAAATGAGAGTTCAGTGAGTCCCCAGACAATAACAGTGACTGCCTCATCAGCCATGGCAGAACTTCAGGGCATGGTGGTCTTGCTGCCTTTGTGTACCACAGTGATAACTGCTCTTTAGGATTCCTTTTTAGTTCCCTTGTTTGCCGGTAACCTGATGCATAGTGAGCTACAATAACTCCTCTGATTTTGCCCTCTAGTTCGGTGCAGTAATTCTGTGATTTAAGCCTGGCTGATACATTTTTTCAAACCCAAAGCTTGGGCAGCCTGTGTTGTGATCAATACAAGTTAATGCTATTTAGCTACTGGAGGACTGATGCAAGTGATCATGGTGCTGCATCCATCCTGTCCAAAGCCCCTGTGGTAGGTTTGTGTCTTGCTGCCCTTCTGCGTGCCTTACTGATGCCTTAGTAATGCCTTATTGATGAAGGCATCAATAAGCAACATTGGCATGAGCAGACAAATGCTGCCAGACAAATCACTACGTACATTTCAGACCTAGTTATGCCTTGAAGGGCAAAATATAAGGTGTTTTTCCTGGCCTCTGTCCAGCAGTGGGGGGAAAAAAAGGAGAAGCTCTCCATTAAAACTTCCAAGTCTTTTTTTTTTGTTTCTACACCCTTTGTTTTTGAGTACCTGTGGCACCTTAATTGAAAATTTATGAGGTGTTATGTGGGCAAAGAACTGTGAAGATGTGTTTTCAAACTACTGCATGCGTATGTTCCATGATTGATTTAATGGAAGTTTTGTCCTTATCCTTGTGCCTGAATAACATCTGGTCCTTTCTGTTAGAGTGAAAATGGTCACAGTGAGTAAATATTTCTTTTTCTCGTGCTCCCAGTTTCTATAACATCTATGCATGTTTTATGTACAATGATAGCAAAATTCCCAGTCAACTTCTAGAATTTCTGAGCTCTAGTTCTTTATTTTAAAAGCTTAAAACAACCTCAGAAGAGTTTTAAAACAGAAGTGTTAAATCATGATTGGAAGGAAACTCTTCTAGTGTTTTTTCTGTGTATCATCAGCTCTGGATTTACTAGCATCTGGTAATAAGTCTGCTTGGATCCTTTCGACAGGAGAGCTTGGTTCCCAGTTCCTAATGCTTGTCAGGCTGGACTTTCTGAGGAATGCGGCTATCCAGATGTTGTTGACAGCATGAAACTTGTTCTTTAACAGTAATGAGAAGGTCCAGATGTAGCTACTTAGGATTAGGAGTGAAGCTGTGAGCTGGGGTTCAGGGAAGAGCAGTAGCATCCCCCCAAGCTGTGAAGACAGTTTTAATAATGTGTAATACATTGTATACACGAAACAGAAACTATTGTGATGCATGGTATAGTAAGTGTATTTAATATAGCTAACAATACTTTATTAATACAATTTAATAAAATACGTAAATGTATTAACTTTTTATATCAGGGATTATCTATCATCTCTTGAAATTCAGCTTTAGATATAATTATTTTATTTCAGGTTAGGTGTGAGATAGATTAATGCCTGCTAAGCCTGTGGGCAGGTGTCATCCAGAAGAGTAAGAATGCTTATGGAAGCAAGATGGAGGGAACCTGAGGGACTGCTATAAAGTTGTCAGGAGAGGATTTGGTTGGGTATTACAAAAAAGGTTCTTCACCCGGAGGGTGGCTGTACACTGGAACAGGCCCCCAGGGCAGTGGTCACAGTACCAAGCCTGACAGAGTGCAAGAAGTGTTTGGACAATACTCTCAGGTACATGGTGTGACTTGGGGCTGCCATGTGCAGGACAGGAGTTGGACTTTGAACATTTTGGGTGCCTTTCAACTCAGACTATTCTTTGAAGAGTTGGGCTTTCCCCAGTTGAGCTGGAGCTGAGTTTTCCTTGGAAATGGACCTGGGGGTTCTGGCAGACACTGAGTGAATACAACCCAGCAAAGTGCCATTGTGACAGGTCCATTTCTGGGAAGCTACTGTCCAGTGGGGGGGCTGTAGCATCTACTGGTACCTGTGGTTATTCCTTCCCTGGAGTGGGACTTGGCACTTCCCCTTCCTGGGCTTCGCAGGGTTCCTTTTGGCCTTTAAAAGGGATCTCCTCCGTCCCTGGGTGGGCTCGAACCACCAACCTTTCAGTTAACAGCCGAACGCGCTCTCCGATTGCGCCACAGAGACTGATGTGGTGCACTGCCCAGAGGAGCTCAATTCCTGACTGTTCCATAAGTGCTGGTGCTGGTGCCTGCACAATGACAGAGTGGTACTGCAGGAACACTGCTGCAGCAAATCTGTCGTGCTATTGTGTCAAATACAGAAGGAAGAAATGCTGTTATGTCCTGTGGGGAGTGAAAGATGAGATTTTTTTTTTTTAAGTAGCTGTTCCTCACTGCTTGCCTCTGTCAGGAGAGAAGGTCTTGGGGTCGTGTCATGCCAGGCAATTTGCTAATGGTTCCAGGTTAACAGCTTGTTTCTTGTGCTTTTTGTGTTTCTGGAAATGTAGCTATAAGAAATCTGTATGGCTTGTTAATTGCATGTTAATGCAATTAAAGCAAAACACAGGTATGTTTCAGAACATGGATTGTGAGACATCAAATTTACTGGCTTCATAATTTTCAGTGCATCTGGGAACTGCAGATTAGAGGTGAGAAAGCTGTTGGGCAGCTCTTAATGAACAGAAGATTTTGTGGGGAAACTTGCATTTTTAAGCTTCATATTGCAAAGAAACAAGATGTTATCAATGCTAGTGGGCATACATATTTTTTAAAGTCAGTCATCAGCCAGGAAAGGTCAAGCCTCCTGCTCTATATGGCCTTGTATATTGCTGGAAGCAAAAGGATAGGAACTACTGAGATACATGACAGGAGCTGAGTTTTGTTCAGCTAGTGAATCTGTACCTGGTTTGTCTAGTTTTCTGCCAGAACAAAATTGTTTTAGTATTCCAGCCTTTTTGTTGTTGCTCATTTGATGAAGGAAATACAGCAAAATGTTTCCTTGAAAATGGTTGAATTGCTTTTAAAAGTTAGGAAGCTTAATCTCTGCAGGGCTGTGCTGCTAAAAGCATTGCTGGTGAAGTTCTGTCACTGAGCTGCAAAAGCATAGGAAGATGTGTAAACTATAGAAGGGCTTGGAGCAACTTTCTTTTTGAGAGGCAGGAACTGTTAGGTAGAGAAAAAAGTACTCTCAGTAGCAGCAGTAGATAGCCTTGCTAGCAGGGAATATGACAGTGAGCTGCTTTTTTCTTCTCTCTCTCCCTCTTCCCTGTAAGGCAGTCTACACTATGTGTCTCAGAAGCTGTGGGGCAGCTCTGTCCCACAGTGTGCATTGTGGTCTTACTGTTCCAGCTGCCCCCTTCAGGAGCTAAAATGGTGATACTTGGCTCCTGTCTGCCCTGCATGCTGGGTTACCTGCCAGGATCCCTCGTGTAAGGCAAGGATGGAGATCCAGATTTCATCCTGAGCTGGATTTGGAGGGTAGCTGGGCTGTATGGACCTGGGATGGCCTGTGTTAAGCATTAAAGAGAGAATCCACTCCTTTTTGCCTCCCTCACCCCACCTCAACTACTTGTAAGTCAGGTGGACATAAAAGTCCCTTTTCTGGACTATGCCATTGCTCAAGTGCTTGTGTGCATTGTATGAAAAATGATACCTAATCGTGTATAAAATAACTTTCAGATGTGAGAGTTTGTGTGTGTTCTCACGCTCTGTAACTTCTGACTCCCTTCCAGCCTCTACTGTAGGGCTTTGCAAGGGTTAGATGAGTTTGCCACTAAGCAGAACTCTTTGCTCAAGAGCTTTTATCTTTTAAAAGACCTATTGAAACACTCTCCCTTTGCCTGTTCACAACGGATTTCTATCAAGTCCTGTCAAATCTCCTAATCCATTTTCATCTTATAGTGCAATTTACTTTTATCCAAAATACAGCTCTCCAAATTTGCCAAAGAAAACACTGGGCATTATAGAAAGACTGTTTAAAATGAAGGTGTTTGGAGGAATCTGTTAGGAAAGTAAAAAAGCACAAGAAAAGAAAAAGTGCAATGTGTTTTTTATATATATGTTTTAAAAAATATTTTATGCTCTGATTAGAAACTAAGTGGACCCTTGAAACCACAGTCTCTTTCCTTATTGATATTTCATGTTTCTCAGTTAATAAGGGGCCATGAAAGTGCTGGGATTTTTATTCAAAGGCCAATGTGAACATTAGAAGATCTTTTCAGACATAACTGAGAAATGCTGCTAAATGAGGCTTGCCAAACTGATACAAGAGAAAGAAGATATTTGTCTTGGGCACCTGCAGTTGGCCCTCTCCAAAGCTTGAGTTCTCCATAATCATTAGTTCTCTGCAGTGCATAGAGAGGCTTGCAAAGGCAGTGCAAGATGGGTCTTGATTGCTATAGAAGAATTTAGGTGGCAAACTCCCTTTGGGTATTTGGGCATAAATTATTTGTGTAAAATCTTACAAGGACACAGAAACCTGCAGCTTGAATTAACATACCTGAGTTCCCACTTAGTGTCCTTGATGCCAACCACTTATTTCCCCCTAGTTCAGTAGCTGTAACTTTCCTGTAATAGTTCACAGGTGCTCTATATAAACTTCATTTAGGTGCCTATGGGGAAATAGGAATTATGGCCATTATTATTATGTTGTAGGAGCCTTGGTTGCATACTACCCAAATCTAGCTAGTTCAGCTTAATAGTGTAGGGTTATTGCATTGTAGCTGTTCATTCTCAGTAGGATTTTTTTAACATCTTCCCTGGTTATTAGAGGGTTGTGGTGCCTGGAACTCATGAGGAGGAAGAAGAAAAAGAGGAGATCAGATCCAAGAAAACGAAGAAAGTGTTTGACCACTGACAGTGTTTTACAGCTTGGTGCAAGCTCCAGAAGGGCTGGGGAAGCTCAGGTTTGCTGGTAGAGTGTTAGTGTTAGCTGCTTTGGGAGGGGCAAGGAGGACACTTGGCTCCTCTCATACTGGTCATACTCCTTTCAAAAATATTTGAGTTTTGCAATCTAATGATTTAGATTTTCAAACTTGATTTTGTGTCCTAGGTCATAACTAGAGAGCTTGAACTTGCATGAGCCCTGTGTTCATAAAAATGCAGTATCTTGGCCTTGCTGAACACTCTCTATATAAGGATGCAGTCCTTATCTGAAAACTTGTTTTCCTATAAAGCATAACGCGGAAATTTGTAGAAGGAATTTCCTTTCAGAACAAAAGCAAAATCTCTTAGCAAATCTCTCTGGTGTTCTGCAAATGCATCTCTTTGTGGCTTACAGATGGAGACATTCAACCTTTGTGCTGGCTTCAGGTTTAGACTGGCTTATTTTTTATTTATTTCAGCAGTTTAAAAGTCACACCTTTAGTTAAACTAGTTCAAGCTGGCCATGTAGAGAAGTCCACAGATGGAACACACTAAAAGACTGCCTGAAAACTGGGCAAAATTGATGACTCTATCCTGTAGTGGCTGAATGGCTCCAGCTGGCTTTTGTTTTATCTTACAAGAAACCTCTGTCTGAGGCAGTGTCAGGATTAACAGCCTGGCTGGTTTGTTCCCTTTCTTGGAAAACTACTCCATTTGACTTCCTGGATGCTGTGAAAGTTACTGCAAAATCAGAGGTGAAAAAGTTACTTCCCCTAAAGAATACCTCATCACAATAGGCAGATTTCTGCAAGGCAAGGAAATTCTTTAAAAAACCCATTATTACAGAGTAGACCAAGGAAGGTATAGAAGTGCAGGAAAGGAGGAAGAGCAGAATGGGTTTTGCACCAAGTGCTTTTCAAATTCTCTTCCATAAGATGGCAGCAGTTTATTTTGTGAACTGGACTGGGAGACAGATCTGCTGAAAGCTCTACAAAACAGGCATTCCGTGTAGATCAGTTGTGAACCTTACTTTATGTGCAAAACTGTTTTCTGTTGTTTGCTACAGAGATTATTTTATTTTATTTTTCTAAATACAGGCACAGATGCTTTTGCATTTGTAAGGATTTAGTGTGCAAGATGTGGGGTGAGTGACAGGGTTGTTTGGCCTATTTTGGTATCTTATGTTTCACTTTGTGTTACTAGTTTGTTAATAACTGCTCAAAACAACTTGAGTTCTGTGAACAGAAGAGGTAGAAAAACAATTGGGATTTTTCCCTTCAAGTAATTTGAGTTCAGTTCATGACACAACTGTTTTCAGTGGAATCAAGACACTCATTTTCTTTTGAAGAGGGAGACAGTAGAAAGGGGATTTCCCTTCCACCCCAACTGAAAACAGTGGAAGGAAAAACATAAGGGAAGAACTATTTTCTGAAATCTTATGATATAAAGGATTTTATATTTCAGCTTTTTCACTTTCCCTTCTAAAGGTTTTCCACATTTTCAGTGTTACCTACAGTGGTGTGTGCAATACATTTGTGCAGTCCTAACTCCCATTCTTTCATGCATTTTCTCAGACACTTATCCTGTTAGTACCAAGTACTCAACAGTCATAAACTGCTGTGATACTGCCTATTAGAAGATTTTATTTCTGTACAAATGACGAATAATCTTATCTGTATCTGTGTTTATTCTGAGTAGCTGGATAACATGGGAAGAGCAAAAAGCTCTTTTCCCTGGTGCTTACACTTACTGGCTAATGTTAGTCATCTGTTTGGTTTCCTGTGGCCTGTTAGTATCCAATCTATCAAGTGTGCAGGAGCCACAGTAGCAAAGCTGTAAACTTGAAGACTCAAGCAACAAGACTCTGTGGTATTTGCCTTCTGCTAATTATTAAATTAAACTGTGATTCTGGTTTCTGATGCTGATGTACTGTTGCAGTACAGCCCAAATGGGGTCCACCACGAGTCAGTTCTGACATTGCTCCCCTGTCCTCAAGGTCGTGCTCTGGCTTGGTGAGGACTCCAGGGCTGGATCTTGTCTGGACTGAGTGGGCCAAGCACAGCAAGTGTCAGCAATTTCCACAGATGTGCTGGGAAAGGGATGTGCCCAAATTACTAATGATGGGAGTCTGATAGTTTTAGTCCCAAAGGAGAATTTGGGAGCATCTCTCTCTTAACTGTTGGACCTGCATTTTTACTGAAAACATCAACCCAGACGAATTGCTTTAGCCCTTTCTTCTTTTCTCTGATCTGTGCCCCAGGTTGAACTAGGAAAAGAAGGACTTTGAACTCACAAATTTTGGCCAGTGAAGTTTAAAATCTTCAAAGAAGTTATGCTTGGCAAGAAATGCAGTATTTTAAGGGGTCATTTCATTGTTACTGGTGTGCAGTGTGTGTGTTGCCTGATTTATACCAAGGAGACTCCTGGAATGTGTGTCCTGGTGACTTCTTTCCTTCTTTCTTTCCAATTAACTTAAAAGAAATAAAAAGAGAGATGAAAGCAAGTTATTTGAATAATATTTGAAATGTATTTATTTTAGACAGGTTCGCATTCTTTTCAAGAGTCCACTTTCTTCTACTTTTAGAATGGAGTCTTTTACACCTCATATTATTTGCCTTGTGATAGCATCCAGAGACTCTGGTCAGGGTGGCTCCAGAGGGCTTGAGGAAACAAAATGGGTGAAATGAAAAGTAATGAGAGCAGTTTGGAGTGTATGCAGAGTTGGTTTGTGGCACTGAGCACAGGAACAGATCAACACAGACCTGGAGCCTGGATGGGGAGGGCCAAATTCAAAGTAAAATGCCTGGTTTATTCAGTTTAGGTGAGGTGAATGAGGCTGAGAGGGCTGGCCCAACGTACAGCTGAGTGTTAGCTTAAGAATAGGGCTTTTTGTGGCCACATACAGTGCTTTTGCTTTTCTTTCCTGCAAAGTTTTGTTACAGAACAAGTTAATGGTAATAATTTTGGTTAGCAACTAATTCCTTGGAACAAATATCTTGAAGTCAATTGAGTATCAGATGTTGTCACATATTACTTTGTTTTGGTGTTTAGCCACAAATAACTCATGACAGTTTTTTTGTATTATATACACCATAATTTACTTTAAGCAAGCATGTAATTCCTAAGAGACAGAGTGGCATTAAGCTTATGTGTTCTTTGGTCCACTCTATATTGAATCCAACACAATGGGTGCAGCTGATTGATTTAATGTCATCCTAAAAGAATTCACACAGGCTGCTGAAAAAGAAAGCAGGCCATGGAAATAAATTGTAACTGTGTTCTTAAATATAGGGCTGCAATGCACACAGACTGTGTATAATGCTATCCCCTGCTGAACTTTTTCAACTGTCTTGAAGCCTTAACCTGTGGAATAAGAGAAAAAAAGGAAACCCAGTAGAGTAAATACCACTAAACAGTAAATTCTGTGAAATGCTCCTTTCATGTCAGACAGGTGGAAGTTCAGGATTCCAGTGCAGTTCAGGAGAAATGTGAGATTCATACCAAGCATGAAGGCATTCTGTTTATTGGCACAATAGTTTAAGTAAGAGTGAATAATCCAATAAATCTGTTAAAATCTCTCTATTAGATGGAGTTAACTTTTGGGGAGTTTTCAAGTCTGCTGTATATCAGAGCAGTGTGCTCGTTCACTGTCTGTTCATGGGTTGGGTGGCCAAAAGAGACAGTTGGAGCTGATCAATAGGTTTAAAATAGTTTAAAATGGTTGGCCTGCAGTGTTATACACTAGAGCTGACAATTGGTGCAAATATACCTGTTCCTTTGACCAGATCCTGACATGACACTAGCACTGAGTGTTGGTTTGTGTTACAGAAAAACCAATAGGAATTCAGTGTTTTGCTTGATAAGCCAAATTATCTGGGAAACACATAACAAGTTGATGCTTGTTCCATTAAAGTAGAGAAACAGCATACACAGTCACCTCTGGCTTGCACACTTTCAGCAAACTGACTTTGTTTTGATTTTGGAGTGGTTGTGTTTTAAAAGTGTCAGTATTCAACTGAGGCTATTTACCTTTTATTTACTAGGCAAACCATGTGATTCCTTGCATTAGGATGTTCATTAATTCTGCTCTGTTTTGACTGTCAGAAACCTACTAAAAAGGTTTTAGAAAAATTCCATGCCAGATATTCAATGTACTTTAGATGATTTATTTTATTCTATTTCTAGCTTATTATATTTAAAATTATCCTTGAATGCATTCCTGAACATAGGCCTAAATAAATCATTTTTATTTCAAAAACAATGGAAGTAACTTTACCTAATACACAGAAGGATATTGCTGAGCAAGTGTAATACTTGCTACATGGCTTTGTATGCTGCTCTTGAAATAGTACCTATGGCATTTCTAAATCACATTTTTCTGGTACAATTGTCCCTAGTGCTGCAATAAAATCTGCTTGTTAGGAAGTTTGCAACCCTTGAATCCCACTGAGCTCTGGGGAGCTTTGTGTGAGCTTGAGGAGCTGTGCCAGTGTGAACTTTGTTGCAAATTGGAGGCTGCAGTGTTGAAAATGGAGTGATGATATGGGGTGAAGAAAATATGTGTCCTCTTGTAGCATCTCCTGCCCAGGGAAATGACATCTTTGGGGCTGTAAGGGTTTGAGCAGGTTGTACTTCCTAGTCTTCTAGTATTTAATTAAAAGATAGAAGTGGACTAAAGAGGTAAAACAAACAGAAATTTTTCCTTACCCTGATAGGTTGCTGCAGGTTGATGTCATTTACCTTAGCGTGCCTGTTCTTGGAGAAACTGGTACCAATAAAATGTGTGCCAGTAAGAAGCCAATTTATGTACCAGAAATGACTACATGTGTTACATAATTAGAATACCTGCCCCAACTGCTGAAACCTATCGCTGCTGGGCCTGCTTTTAATCTAGCATTGTCTCCTCAGCTCACAGGATGAAATGTAGCTGGGGAGCCTTATGAGAACCAGATGGGAAGCCTGGCTAGAGGGCTGCTGGGGATGGAGACTACCTTGCCCCACTCTGAGCCAAGTGTACTGTGTGCCTCCGAATGATACCTTAATCCATGATAAAGACAGACAGCTCACTTTTCCAAAATCAAAACCATATTCATCAATGGTAGCCTCTTTCCAACACAGTACAGGCTACTGCTCTGAGAGATGCTGTCTGGAACAGCTTGATACAGGCAGAACTAAATGACTACACGTGGATAAGATAAAATCATTCAGCTACCTAATAAATAAAGTTGAAAGATGTTCTAAGATGATACAAATTCAAGTACTAACTTGACTTATTTTCCCAAAGGGATGTTTGTTCCACCTTTCAGTCACTAAATCCTGTTATGGTGCATGTTTTTTAGGCTTGATTTTTTCCCCTCTTTTAAAGAAAGAAAAGCTTTAAAATATAGTTAATTGACCTAGTGCTCTCTGTCCAGCTAGCTTCACATTTCTTAAATTAATACAGCTCATTCAAAACTGTTGTTGAATGGATGGGCTTTTAAATCAGCAAGAATTCAGATTTGGTAACTAAATATTATTCCTATGCGGTAGAATACCAGTAGAAGCAAAGTCAATAAACTCTAAAGACAAATATATTAAAGAATTCTTATGCAGCATGATTTTCCTCTTGCCATCGAAGGAAAAGATTGTATTTTACACAGGAACTGAGATGTTTCCCTTTCTGTGGTCCTGTGTGGATTTAACTAAAGCAGCAACTAAGAGAAACAGGAGTTTCATAAAGAAATCCTTGTTGATAATTATAGAGTGGTTGTAAGCATATGTTCATAGCCCTTATTTTTCTTGTTCAGGATTTTATTATGGATCTTTAAGTTTCAAATGACTCTTGATACTTTGCATGTGTGAGACAGATTCTACGTAAATAAACATAACTTATTATTTTGAGACAATACTTCATATGCATGTTTTCAAGGGCATGTTCTTTGTTTGACCACATAGGACTCCTAAAAATCTATAACTATTTTTAAACCAGATTATCAGAGTGTAAATAAGATGGGATGGAGCTAGAAGGAGAAATAAATACTTTTTCTAGTTAAGAATTCTAGTTTTATCAAAGTGCCCATATGTGTCACAGATATAAATTGTGAATTGGTTCAAGGTTTTCATCACGGTTGGAGTTTAAAAAATTAACCACCAACACATAAGATGTTGTTTTCATTTGCTAAATTAGGGGCTGTATTTATATTTGCAGAAATAAGAATCTTTGAAAGCCATCTTTTAAACAGTATGATGTGTTTATTGTCTATATATTCCATCAGGAGTAGAAATTGATTGAGGAAAATGTGAAAGTGCTGTCTACAAAGATAAAATACTTCCTTGGCTAGGATTCTGCCTGTTACTTTTTAAATATCTCTTGAATTCCAATGGTGGAATTTTTTTATAGCCCTGTGCATGTGAACAACAAGTAACCTTCAAAAGTTATTCATTCATTGATCTGGAAGAAAAACTTTAAGTCGCCTCTCTTCTTTCCAGGTGGTGTTCTCCTTTGGCAAACAGTTTGTATTAAACTCTCAGTGTCCTCGACACTACGGCTATGATTGACCCAGCCAGTACACTGTGTTATATACCGTAGTACTCAAACCATTGTGTGTTGTGAATTATTTTCACAAGCCACTGATTCAAAAGGCTGTGGACTTCAGAACAGCATGTTTTGAAACTTTGAAGGCTTAACAAAAGACACTCAATCCACCAGAAGAATGAGTCTTATGGGCACAGTTTGTAGTGCTGCTGCCTGCAGCATTGGGTGGATATCCAGATATAATAGTTCTGACTTTGTAATTTATTATGTCCACGTTTTGCTGGAACTGGTAGCAAAATTAATCATATCAGTCCTTTTTCTTCTTTTTTTTTGCATTTAAGAGGTTAGGATTTCAGAGAGTCGGGACTTAAGCTGTATTCCTTCTGTTTTGAACTGGTAGTCTCCATTTGCATATGACACAATGAATTTCTTTGATTTATTATTTTAGTCAAGGAATAAGAAAAACATTCAAAGCCTACTGTAGGTTCTGACAAATAAAATTACTGATTTCTTGCATCTGAAAAGCCAAGTACTCATAGTCTAGCTGGTTCAGATTTATCTAACTGCAAAGGTGTTAGACTGCTCCTTATTCATGCTTCATTTGAGATTCCAACCATTTAAAGAATGTTATCCTACTAGTATATACAACCCATTTATTTTATTGCACATACTTTGTTATTTAATGCCGCCCAGAGTTTTCAAGGTGGCTTAAATTAAGTAAAAGGGCAGTGTTAACTATTAACATCCACAACTTAAACCAGACCTGATACAGTAAAGGGAAAAACATTAATCACAAGATGCCAGTGTGCCAACAGTGGAACTTGTGCTTGCATGGTATGACAAATCCTGCAGGCTGGTGGAATTTGGTTTTGGTCGGACTCCTCGGCATGCCTTGAGCAGCAATCAGCCTTCTGGAACTGCTGCACTGAGAAAGGTGGTGGACAGGGTGCCCAGACCCAAACCCAGGGATGGACAGCAGGCAGGGTGGGATGATGCCCCATGGCAGCAGATCTGACAGCAGGAGGAGGCACAGCCTTGGGACTAAGTTACACTTAAACCTGAGGCAGTGAAGAAAGGGGAGCTGTGAACGACCTCAGCTGTGGAGACTCACACTAGAGCTAAACATGGCCTGGTTTTTTATTTGTAGCTGTACTGCCTGTGCCTCAAAAAGATATTTTGCATGGCTTATGGCAATGCTGAAAGCAGTAGGTGCTGAGGACATGAGTTAAGTCTCTTCTCCATCTGAGTCAATGTTCTCTGCCTATCATTTGCTTCACATGCAATATGTTTCAGTACAAAGAACCCAGTTAGAGTGTATTGTTCCACAAAGAAGAGAGCTAAGCTTCTCACTACCTAATCAACACTTCCTGAAGAGTTGCCAATGTCTCCTGAGCAGAGTCATGATGTTTCTGCAATAAATCATGCCATTATTGGCCTTAAACTTTCCCTGGACAAATGTCCACCCTCCTGACAAGTGACATTTCAAATAGTAATATAAACATTTAAGACAAGGACACTGTGTTCTACATTCTTGGTGTTCTGCAGGCAATAATCTCTGAGTTACTTGTGATGATAATTTTGGGGGATTTCATAATGCCTCAGTATATATGCCAGAATCCTGGATTTTGACCAAGAGGGTGTTATAAATAATAAACATCAGTAGCATTGCCATTCACTGTAGCTAACTACTGTCTTGCATGCAGATTACTTTGTGCACTTGTATTGCAACCAGACATACACAAAGTTTAGATTTCTCTTGAAAACACTTGATGTTTTGGTAACTAACTAAATGAATAAACATATAATCTTTCAGGAACTGGCAGAACAGCATCTAGTTCTCATTATCCTCTTTGTTTCTCGCCGCCCTTTGGCTCTCACCATAATTGAAGACAACTGCTCTGGCCACTCAGCTCAGCATCTGCAAGATGAAGTTATACATCTTCCAGACGTGGCACCCAGTTGCCAGCACTTTTCTTACCCTTTGGTATGCTTTGGGCCTCTGCTTTGGCCTCAGAGCTGTCTACCTGTCTCCAAGTCTGCTGCTGATGCTCTTTTAACTGTGGGGTGTAGTACTGGATTCCTGTGTTGCACTATGGAAAAGAATAGAGAAAGCTGTGAGAGACAATTATATCGAGCTAACAGTATGCTCATTTTTTTTCAAACATATCCAGAGCAATCTGGTTATTTCAGAGCTCATGTCAAGCTTTTTTCTGTGACAGAGATGCAAGCAGAGGAGTACTCTGCCATCGTGCCATGGGTCAGAGTACCTGCATATTTCTGTAAAAGCAGCAGTTGATTTTCTGTTTTAAGTAGAATGGTATTACCAGAAAATTGTTATTGTTAACATTTGCATAGAGCAGGTTAGCTCTTTTAAGTGGCTTCATGCCACTAAGTAGGAATGTAACCACAATAAAGCAGTTGGTCCACAGAGAGGAAAAATAACCCTTCAAACCCCTGGCACCAGTTCCACATTAGAGCTCAATTACTGCAGCAGATTGAAATGACAAGACTCGCATTTTCAAATGAGCATGTAAACAAATTTTGTGCCCAGACTGGCATGGGACAGGAATCCTAATTTGCACATATACCTTGGGATTTGTGCACACACACAAAAACAGTTAAAAAATAATCAGACAAAGAATACAGATCACAAGATTGGAGGGATGAGTTTAATATTCTTACCCAGCAGTGTGTGAGAAGACCTAAGCAGACTTTCAGTATCCAGTCTTTTCTCTAACAAGTAGTATCAGGACAGCTCACCACAAATGCCAAGGAAACCTGTTACAGCATGTATATACAGAGTCTGCCCAGTCTAGAGTATTTATGCATAAATATGCTCTAGGATAGAGGCCTCTTAATTAACTTTTTTTAGCTTTGTCGATGTGATGCAAGAGACTAGACAGTCTGCATTCATTGATCAGGTCCTTTCCTCTCTCAGCAGCTGGAATATGAGTTGTTTGTCCTGGGCTGCAGAAGAGTAAGTCGTCAGTTGAAACGTTTCTTCTTGTTCTCCATTTCAGATTATGTATCCAGGAGGATTGCTTTATGAACAGCTCTTTAGGGGGCTGTTAGGAGCAGGCAGCCCTACTGTGTTCCCCCATGTGCTTGGTAAGAGAAGAGGGATAACCTCAGCACAGCTGAGAGTGGCTGGGCTTTGTCAGGCTGAGCCCAGCTGGAGGCCACAGTATCCTGCTACACACTGGGAAGGGTTCTTCTTGATTAGCAAATTCAGGCTTTGTAAAATTATTCTGTTTTGCCAGCCATGAATAAAACATGTGTTTGAGTGGTGGAGATCTGGATGTCCTGGAGCACAAGGTGTGTGGTGGGGCACAGTGACAGCTGGGGCTGGGTGATCAAAGGGTTGAGCCTGGCACTGGTGCCCCACTGCCACCACAGCCAGGCTCAGCTGCAATGGCTGTAGCAGTTATTTGGGCTGCACAGACAGTGCTGGGGCTGGCCCTACAGCAGCCCCAAATACTAATTAGTGTCTTAGAGGTCGTTTCAGAACTGTACTGTTTTATTTCCACTCTGATTTCATACAATTGTTTTATATATCTGAATCTTTGGTAATTGGCCAAGTTGAAAGCCCACTTTAAGGTGAAATCCATATATTTCTCAGTGTAAAGATTGTGTTTTAATAGTTCACTGACTTCATGCTGTCTGATATCATTATGCTTTATTACAGTACCTGACTTTCAAATATGATGACACTGTGAAGTAACTGTTCATGTGAGTTAATAGAAAACATGAATGGGGAATGGGAGCTCCTTCAATCTGTGTCTAAGCACAGATGAAGTGACTGACCCCTTTCAGCTGAGCAAATTTAAGAATTGTACTCAGCTGCTCAAACCCAGCTTATGTCTCATATTTATGCCTTTTATTTTTCTGTTTTGGGTAAAGTTGAACAGAAAGTTTTGCTGTTGGTTAAGTGTATCTGCATATTTTCACTTCCAGCCCAATTGCTGCTGCCAGTGTTACAATGCACCTAATAATAATTTTTTGAAAGCAAGAAAAAAAAAAAAAGCTAGTCTTCCCCACCCCTGTCCCAAACTATATAAAATGTCATGGGGTGGATTTTCCAATAACATCTTGAACTTGTAATTCTGCAGTGTTGTCTCAGAGCCATTAATGAAACCCATATTGCAGGGATGGCCTAGAAGTAATGGAGGCAGAGAAAGCAGCTGTATTTCCTATACTCTGGCTCTGTGTTTTTCATTATGTTCTCTCTTATTTTTGTTTTGGGGTATATTTTCTGGAGCAAACAACCTTCCTGGGAATGGTCTGCTGCAGAGACCAGGTTGAATGCCTGTTGCTGGCTCTCCAAGGGGTGCCAGATGTGAGACTGCAACCTGTTATGCAAAACACCAAGGTGCTCATAAAGGAGGAGCAGCATTTTCTGGGGGTGAATGTTCTGGCACAAGTGTTTGACTGAATGACTGTGAGCATTGTTACCCAAAAACCCACACAACCAGCATGATACTGCCAGAGCTAGCCTAATGATCCCAGCACTCTACAGAGCTGATGATCACAACAGGTTTATTCCCTCTCAAAATGACACATTGGAATAATATTCGCTAACTGTAGCCTGGCTGGAGCGTCTCCTTCCAGACACATAATTGGTACTGTCACCTCTCATGCTGTATGGTATGCAAAGCTGATGCCTATGAATTTTGCCCATATGTTTTTTGAGTGTACTAGAGGTAGTCAGCCTTGAGTTTTGAATAAATAGTGATGGGTCAATTAATAATGAACTGGAAAAGCATGAAATTAAAGCATGTTAGAATGCATACATTAGCAAGATGATTTTTCAACAAGCTGTCAAGACAGCATATGTAAGAAAAGTAACCATGGTAGAGATGAAGAGGTTGCACTTAGATAACTAAAACACAATTCATTTTTGATCAGGTTTGCTAAACTGGATTCAGTTTGCTTTTTCCTTACTTCATGTAATTTGTGTCTATAGACATTGTAGTGGAGCAGAGGGTTGAAGCTCACATGGACAAAAGAGCTTCAGAGAAGTGTTTAATACCCTTCAGGTTTCTATAGTATGCAAACAAATATTTCCCCTAATGAAAGACTACAAAACTGAAAAAAAAAAATATTAGACACTGGCTACATTTTTAAAGGATCAAAATAATACAGGCACATCACTGCTTGTTTTTTTGGCTCCCTAGTAACTAGTATCTCCCAAAATGTATCTGCACATTGGTAATGCAAAATGTTTTAGTTCACATTAATGTAAGAGTGTTTATTTATGCAGCTTCATTTCCAATAAAAGCTACACTTTACAGTACATGATGCAGAATGACAGCAGTGCACTGAATTGCAAGGTCACGCTATAGATCATACTCACTCTGCCAAACACCCAGAAAGGAATTTTGGAGTAAGCTGTAATAAGGGGCTGAGCAGTGAGCAGAGCCAGAAACAATACAGGTTAGAAAAATGTTTGGTTTATTCAGTGAAAGAAGAAAGAGTTTGACTTATTAGGAAGGCTTTTCCTACCGTATGCATTCTGGGTCCAGGTCCTGGAAAAAAAGCTTGGGATGGAACTTCCTGAACCTGACTCTAATCTGTCCTCAGAGCCTCATGTGTCTTCCTCTAAGCTGAGGAGTATGGGGTGTGTTTGGAGATCTAACCAGCAGTTTATGCTCTGAACTGTTACTTTACCAGACCCTCTCCTTTTTCCATTTCATATGTGAGGCTACCTGTCTGGTGAAAGTGAAGTGTCATCCTCTGCACATAGATTAGGTGTGTTCTACTGTGCAGCTGAAAGCAGTTGGTCTAAATGGCAAGAATGCCTTATTCCAGATGTTTGCAGAAGTAATTTGTCCTCCAGAAGAAAAATCCCTAGGACAGAGAGGATGACAGAAGTAACAATGCACAGTGCAACCACTGTATGGGTTCGTGCATTTTCTGTCTGTGGAAAATCATTTGGAGATAACAGATGTCTAGAAGGCCAAGAAATGCCAAAGCCAGCATGGCAAATAGCTTCTCTTTAGGAGAGATACAGTTTTCAGACCCTGTTTCAGATGTGGGACGAGAGAAGCAGCACCAATTATGAGAGCAGAGGGCCACAAGAGAAGTTATTGTCACACCCACACAAAACATGAGAGCAAAGTAGAATTTCACTGTGTCAGGCTGCTCTCCAGATGTTGTTGGTGAGCTGTACCAAAAGCACTGAGGATGTCTATAGTAAACTGGCCTTGCAACAGAATCAAAGCTGAGCAACAACATGTGGTATTCCCCAACAGACACAGCTGGTTATTTTGAGGGGGAATAGAACTTGGTGTGATTGTACTGCCTGAGGGGGTGCATTTTGGACAGCACAGAGGTGGTGGTGCCATTTTAGAAATCTTCCTTTTTAACCTGTGCTTTACCAGGTTATTTTCTGCCAAAGAAAGAGATTGGTGATGAAGTGAGAAACATCCTTGGTACAGACCAACTTATTTATCTGTTTATTTATGTATTTAGATACAGAGAAAGCACAGGAAACTAATTTGCAGCAATGAAACAAATTGGAAGCAGAAGACATTTCCAAGTCTCTCTCACTTACTGACTTTGACAGAACTGCCTGCTCCTTTAGACTTACTTCGTCAGGGCTCTCATAACACTGATTCATTGATCAGAACTTCAGTTTGTTATTGCTTCTGTCTCTGTCAGGAAATCACATTCCTCTGGGTGGTTGTTATCATCAGGTACCATTGTGACATGGGATTGATAGTCCCAGGGCCTTGTCCCACTGTTGGCAGCACAAATCACCAGTGTGAATTCTTCATCCAGGAGACTTAGTGTCTGCACTTAATAAAATTGTTCCTGATGTATTTGCCTGAATATTGTAATCATTTTCAGATGAAGCAAGGTCACTCAAGAGTGAGAAATGGAAAACTGGGATAGACACAGCCAAAACAGAGTATTAAATGTTTGGTGATGGAAGTCCATAACAATAGAGAAATGGTCGACATGAGTTTCTTTACATGGGCCCATAAAGGAGCTGAGGGACTTCTGTAGTTTATCCAGAGGAAGACTGGCTCTTTCACCCTGAATTTCATCAAAGAAATAAGATATATTTCTTTAAGAAATAATTATATCAATGGCCCAAAATCAGGGGCTTTCATGAAAGTACTACCTCACCCTTTCTTGCTATTGTAGTTCTTCACACTGCTGCACATTACAGCAGTGTGCTTCTGAACACAGCAGAGTCTCCAGAGTGTTACAGCAGTTTGGTCTCTCATTCTCCCTAGTCAATACACATCTCCACTCCTCTTGCACTGCCGTGCTTGTCTTCTGTTCAGAGCCTTTCAGTGTCATCATGCAAAAGGTTTCTGTTTATACCCAGCTTAAGGGAACTTCACGGTGTGGTTGCTTTTATGGTAAGCATTGCTGCCAACAGTCTGGTTCAAAGTTTATTGACAGCTCTTCATGGAACCTGTCATGTTAGTTATTCTTGTTCCAGCATACCAGATGACTGAGGATGACAATATCAGGTCAAGTAAGTCACAGCTCTGCTGTTTTAGCCCAGTCATGCTGTGGCAGATCATCATTGTGTCCACCAAGATTTTACATAAATTAATATTTACAGCTTAACACATTGAAGACATTCTCCATGCTATCTGGCAATACAAGAAGCTATTAAGAAAGGGCCACCTCTGCTCTCTGTGCAGAGCTGGTGTCTCAGCTCCATGCTACAAAAATAGCTGCATTTCTCTCCTGGACCGGACAGGCAGACTGTGACATTGCTCCCTCCGTGTTTGGAGTCACCATTTTCAGAGGTATTCAAGAAATATGGACATGGCACTCAGTGCTTTGGTTTGGTTGACTTGGTGTTCAATCACAGGTTGGACTTGATGATCCTGGAGGTCTTTTCCAATCTAAATGATTCTAGGATTTTATGGGCATTGCCCCTTTATGCTGACCATCTCAATGCTGAGTTGTCTATTAATGTGTGAACTATCAAGATTAAGGCTGATGTTAGGAGCAGCTGGATCCTATTCTGATTTCAAAAGCAGTTAAGAAGTTCTTTTAGATGGGCTTGTCAGTGTGTTCAAGGCAGTGTCTGTTCACTGGGACCTGTGCTCTCACACAATGTGCAAAGCAAAGGCAGCTAACATAGTGTGTTAACAGTCTGTGTACTGGTTAGGGATGGGTGGCTCTTGCTACTAGAAATTTCCTTTTGAGGAAGAGTTTCTCTGGACAGATTCATGTTTAACTGAGTGGTTACTGCTGTAATTTCATTACCTCTTAGTAAGTGAAGAAAAAGCAGATCTGACTGAAACTGAATAGATTGCTTGTATTGAATTCTTCTTTAATTAAAGCTCTTACTGCCTTCATGCTATTTTGATGGCATAGTGTAGTTTGGATTTTTACACTGAATGACAGGAGAAGGGAGAAAAAAGAGGAAATGTTTATTTAATTCATGCTATAGAATGTAATGACAAGAGATTGTTTCCATACGCACTGTTTTTGTTGACCTTTTAACATTTGGAAATGTCAGGAAATACCATTACTGTAGGTCTATCCAGCTTTAATGCTACAATAACTTTATAGCTATTCACAAAGGAAATTATTATACATTGCCTGAAACAGTGAAAGTGTATGTGAGCATGCACACAGATCTCTCTTTTTCCCTCCCTGCCAAACAGATCTCTGTGGTTGCATGCAGTCTCTGTTAAAAATGCAACTTTTGCAATTTTGACTTTACCAGACTTACTGAGACAGCAAATAGGCATGTTTCTGGGAAGTTTAAGGAGGGTTAAAATAATGTATGATGCATTTTGAATTACTGTGATTAGACATTTGCCAAAATTTCACCGGCTCTTCAAGCACAGATACTAACCTTTGCTTGGTTTGACTTGTTTTGAGGGGGCCTGTTGAGATTCAGAGAAGCTAAAAAGCTGGTACTTGGATCTATCTAAAGGCTGTCTTTCCTTTAGAACTGAGGAGGAGGTTCCAGTCCTGCCTCTGACACTCAGGTTCCAGGAGCATGGAAGCAGGGCTGCTGAAGCAGTGCTCTCCCTGGCTGTGTGAGCAGTGCTGAGCTGTGTGTCATGGAGCAGCCCCAGGGCAGCCCAGCATGGCAGGGCACTGTTACCTTGGACAGCACCAGGAGAGGAAATGATTCGTGATGGTCCCTTTGTCTCCCACAGAAACAGAAACAGAGCAACAGAGAGACCCAAGAGAAAGGGATTAACATCTAACACATTGCTTGTCAGATTCTGGCCCAGAACCTGAACCTTCAGTGGTTTGAGAGGGATGGAGATTTTGTCCTTTTGTTAGGATAAAAACAACACAGTAGCTGATGGGAATTGACTCTTTCCCCTCAAAATCTCAGCCAAGAGCTTCAAGTACTAAACAAGGGAAACTGAAACCAACAAACAGAAATAGATGTATTTGAAAATATTCTAGTGTTAAAGTTAATACTGAGAACGGGCATAATTATTGCATGTTTTACAGAACCAAACCAATAAAGTGTTAGGGAATTACCTCTAAGTCTATAATTAACTTTACTCTGGCTGCTCAGAAATATCCTGAACCTTCCACTGTCTGGGGGAGGAAGCTCTTCTGTCTTCAACAGAATCACAGTCAGTTGTGAATCTGGTTGATTTTACTTATCACATGTACAATTAAAAAACAGTGAGAACTCAAAACACTCAAATAGAAATGACCTACACAAAAATTGTCATCTGAGCTAATGAGAAAGTATAGTTGCTGCCAGTTCACAAACTTAATTTTATTTCTGAATAAAACAATTTTGAAATAAGTAAATGAGCAGTAATTGTCAGGTGTGATTTATTACTTTGCAGAAGTTTGGAAGGGAGAACTGTGAAAAATGTCTACTTGAGAGTATGGACAAATCTCTTCCACTGGCTGAGATCAAGATCATAGATGAAGTTTATATATATTGTTCCAAAGAATAAATTCAAAAAGATTTAGATTTTGACAGAATTTGTTGATATTTATTTGTACATAGTATTTTAACTATATATACACATATATATATACGTATGCATTTTCATAAATAAAATGTCATTCACACAGAGTAATCTGACTACACTGTCTTCCTTTGAAATTCATTTGAATGATATCAGTAAAAATAAAAGTTGTCTTCCAGACATAGTGACCAACAGGCTGAATTTAAGTGTATCAGTCATACTTTGTTATTTGTCTTAAAACTACGGATATTATTAAAAACTTTGAATGGTAGTGGATTATTTTCATAGTGATTTAAATTGCTTTGTTTGTTATTCATTACATCTGTTAGAGAAAACATCTAAATAAGCTTTAGAAAGTGTCAAAATAAAAAAATACCTTTGGTGCTCTTAGTATTTTTGCATATATACCTATAGTATGGGTACTCACAAAAATTCACATATGGGATTCAGCTCTATGCTTGATCTCAGCCAGTAAAAGAAATTTCTCCTACATGTGGATAGCCAGTTTTCACAGTTGTTGTTTCCAAAATTTTGTGAAGTTGTAAACTATACCTGACAGTTTGGACTGATGTAGTCATGCTGTCTCTATGTTAGTAGCTTGCATGTGCTTTATTACTTTGGCTGCATAATTATTTATGGTCTTTAAACATAAACTCAGACACTGTGATGTGTGTGAACACTAACAGACATGCTTCATTTAGAGGTGTAATGTGCTTCCAAATTATTACATGTAATTGCTGGCAGTACCTGTTGTCTTTCTGACACCTTTCCCATCTACATATTGAAAAAGAACTTTCCATTATTTTCTAATCTGGTGGATTTCTGATGAGTACAATTAAGCACAAAAATAGACTTTAGTACACCTGATAATCAATCTAGTGATGACCAACTTTGAGATAAGATTTTGTACAGGTTTTTCTGGTCGACTTTTCATTTGTGAAGGATAGAAGATTTATTGGCCCAGGTTGCTGCTGTTAGTGCCTAAAGCAGAAACAGTCCTTCAGTGTGTTGGCCTATTGAGAGTCCCTATGTGCTAGGACTGGAGTGATTCCCAGGGTGGGCCTCCTGCTGCAAGATGACCTAAAGGGAAACTATATAAAATAATTGCTTGGTGTATATGTCTGGTATTCCTTGTGAGAAAAGCTAAAAGTTGGGGTAAGCCTCTGGGGCCCTCCAAATCAGACAGGCAAGATTTGAAGTTGGGTCATTTTTAGCATAAGCCAGATGAGATAACTGCTGGGCTACAGACAGGGAGAGGGAGGGAAAGAAGACAAACCTTCCTTCTCCTCCCCTCTGACAGCCAGTTGATGAACCTTTGCTTCCATGTGTGCCCACACTACCGTGCAAATTTGCAGGAGCTGCAGTAGGTGTTTAATCACAAATTTTGTACTGTTTTGCCTGCTTCAAATCAAGGGGCCCTTTTTTCCTTTGCAATCTGCTGAACTGAGCACTTGCTTAGCCATTTATACAGCCCTGGTAATAGTTCTTGTGAAACTGTGCCCAATTTAGCTGAGGTAACTGCAAACCCCTTAATGGCATAGAACAAGTACATATCAAGCAGCAGATATATGGGTGAAGTTATCTAAATAGCAGTAGCCTTCAAAGGGTCACAAATGTTAATATATTTGAGGTACTGAGGCCTTGATTTTGCAAAAGTGTCAACAAATTCTGCAGCTGGCTGTGGTGGCAGGGACTGAAAGTCAGTAATCCACAATGAGGTATTGGTCATTAAACATAAGGTTTACTCCCTCCTTGCCTGCACTCTCTTTGCTAGTGGAAAAAAATAATCCTGCCTCTATGGCAGAAGCTTTGGTCAAGACCTGAACGGTCCTCAGGCAGAAATGGTAGGTGCTAAAAGAGAAAAATGTGCATGATTTGATGCATACAGATTAGCAATGAGTGCAGCGTTGAAAATTCCTGGCTGTGGGTCAGTTTAGCAAAACATTTGGACAACATTTCCCTGAACTGACGTTTCTTAGTCTGGAAATCCAAACTGGTGATAACAATTATTTGTTCCCTTTGCTTCTGTCCTTAATTAGAAATCAGGAGGGTGGGGGGTGGGTGCAAAGGAACAAATGAAAAACAATCAATCATTTTCAAACCTGTCAGAAGGTGAAGGTCAACCTAAATTTAAGCCATGGCTTAGGGTTGATTTGTATTTGATCTGAACCACCACACACCCCTCAGACTTTAATACATCCTGGCAATCAGACCTTCCAGGGCTGCGTTTTTCCCATTACTTGCCAGACAGCAGCAGGGTGGCTCCTTGCAGAAGGCTTTAAAGAGCAGAGAAAGACAAGAGGTCATCAGTGACCACTAAAGGATCAAAGATGGGGAAGCTGGGTGGTTTCATACAGTCAGTCTCCTATGGAAAATTATTTTCTATTGCTCAAAGTCCAAGTCTGGTGCAGTCCATTGTTACTGTTTTTCTAAATATCCTGACTTGTTCAGAAATGCAGTAAAAGGCTTTCATCCCAGCCCATTCAACTTAAAAAATGGAAAACAAAATCCTCTTAATCCCTCCTTGGATCAGCCTGCACAATGAAGTAGCCAAACTGGTAGTCACACTATTGCTATGGTGCTCAGCCTGCTGCGATTTCTCCACTGTGTCCTTCTCAGATCACCAGTAGGATCAGTCATTCTCTATTAGGTTGGAAAAGCTCAGAAAATAGGAACAAGAAAAATGCTAAATGTGCTGTGGAATTTCATTCCACTTCTATAATGAGCTTAGCAAACTCAAGCAGAGAATACGTAATTTTAAACAGATTTTTAAGTAGTTTTTTTGTCAATTCTCTTAGAAGAGAAGCAGAGCCAGATGATGGTGCCTTTTTAGGAGCAGAAGCAGGGGCTTTCTGGGCTTGATCCCCATGGTGCTGACTGCCCCTGGCTTCTCCTGCTATGGGCTAAGCTGTACCTTGTGGGGTTGGTAAGGGAGCTTTGGGGTGCTCCTGCTCCTACCTATAGTGCAATGGTGGTGACACAAGAACTCCTGGTATTTGGGCATGGAGGCAGCCAGCTGGGCCTTGGAAAGGGTCTGGCTCCTGTTCACGGGAGAACGACACTGCACAGCCATAATTGTATTTTCAATAATTCCTCCACCATCTTCAGCCTCATTTAATTCCCCCCTTAAGAGTGTGCTTTGAAGGAAAAGATGCAAAAAGAGCTTTTCAATTATGGGATTTCTTTTGGACACCTTCAACAATGGCTGTAAAGTAAGGAGGAGGATTGCAACCCAAGACCATCACATCTTGTCTTTGTTCTTAATCTCGTCTGACTGGTAACTGCTCAACAGAGCAATAAGAAAAGCATTTGAAGAATCCCATCAATCCAGCACAGATTTTAAACACAGGCCAGTCCAATTAGACTATTATGGGTGGCCAAAATAAGATCCCCATGCTCTTGATAAGTCACATGAATAAAATACTGGATGATCGTGCTATGCTGAGCTATTTGAAGCCAAAAGCAAGAACATATCTGGTCTCAGTTTCTGTCTAGAGAAGCAGACAACATGGAAAGGATCTGCTGCTCTTGATTTAAAAAAAAGTAGAGCTGGAAATGAAACAGATGAAACCATTAGTTTAATTCACTTGAAAGCTTCTGCTTTGAGGAGAGCTATACCATATTGTTCTGTACAAGGACACCAGATTAATTGCCTTTTCTCTCCTTCACCTTTTATAGTGATGCTGCACAAATGGTATCAAGCTGACAGAGAAAATTATAAATATACTGTGGCTGCAATTTAGCAGCATTAATCACACAAATTTAGTAGTTTTAGATGGTAGTAGGTCATCCATTAGCTGAAAAGTTGACAGTAGTAGCATAGAAGCCCGAGTTCAGGCCTCATCTTCCCCTTTCAGGCAATCTATTTCTTTCTCAGCAAAAACATCTGGTCATTTAAAAACTGTAATTTTCATACATTTTAGCTAACAGTGGAATGTTGAAAAGCTGTTCTGAAAAACATAGTTCTTTCCTGTGCCAAACCAGTTGGCCTAGAGTTAGCAAATGTTGTTATAAATCTTCCCTTTGCTTTTTCAACAGCTCTAAAACTACAGAATTAAATGCTTCATAAAGACTAGCCAGTGGATACAAGTCAGTATGCTGAAGAAGTTGAGCATGCAAAGCCCACAAGACCTTTTAAATGCTGCCCCAGTCACCCTACAGAAAACCCAAGCTGCCTCCCAACCCCAAGGAGATGGAGGATCCTTTGGTTTTATTTCCCTCTCCTCAAGCATGGCTTAGTATAAGCCTCTGAAATATAGTTGCACGGAGAAGGCTCAGAAAGAAAATAACAAAACAGAAAACCTGCCTTCTGCCACATGTATCCAGTCTTCCATTAATGTGTGTCACTCGAGATCATCTTTCCCATTGCTTGTCCTCCAAATTTTACCCCAGCCTTGTGTGCATAATCATAAGTAGTAGTCTGGGAGATTTCCCACCCCACATCTCATTTATTTGCCTGAAAGAAGAAAAAATCCAGAGAGAAATAGCAGCACAGCAATTTTTGTCAACCCAAAATATTTAGCAATATGAAGTGATGAGATAATTTTTAACCTTTCCATTGTTAATTTCATGCAGAGGGAACTGAGAACATCAGAGGTGTGTCAGCTGCTGTGCTGCTTTGTCCCACCAAACAACAGCTGAAGAGTGTGGTAATAGCAGTGTCTCCTCCTCCAACAGATATGTAATGACATATGTCAAATACAAGGAGAGGGGACGCTGGAAGTGCTTTTCCCCCATGGATCCTATGGTACATGGTTAGGATGTGCTGCACACACACCAGCTTTGCTTGGAGACCTTGTTCTGCCTGGGGCATAGCAATGAAAAATCCCACCTTCCCTCTCTACACAAAACTCCTGGCTTCAGCTCTGGAGGCTGCTGCAGGGGAGATGCCATCCCACACACTGTGAAGGATGCATGGATCTGTATTGCCATTGCTATTGATATGGCTCAATGGTGCTATTTTAAAAAACACACAGGGAAACAAAGTGACTCAATCAGTGCAGGGTTCTTGGTTTGCTGAAAATTCAAGCAATATTGAAACTCCAGGTCTAAGCCAAAGCAATTTTTCTAATTAACATTCTGGTTTTGTGGTCCTGACAAGGACAGCAGGAATGGAATGTTCTCCGCTACCGAGTCCTGACGTGATAACAGCGCTCACCCAGCGGAGCAGCCCTGGGACAAAGCAGGAGGAAAATACTGACTGCATGGGGTATCTTAGAGCCATGACAAAATTTCTGGTCAGAGGCAGGCAGCTGTATTTCAGAAAATCCCAGCAGACCATAATAGTTGTTAAACATATGGAGGAGGAAAATTCAAATTGCTCATCTGTGTGGCAAATCCCAAACAAGTACTTGGTTGCCAGAAATGCTGGGGTTTGCTCTCTCTCTCTCATGCTCATCATCTGCAATTAAAGCTGTTCTGCTTTGTGTAAGGATTAGCCAGAGTAAGATTAAAACTGAACTGCTAAGCTGCAAGCTGAATGTCTGTCTGTGGAGCTGTTCACAAGAGGCACTAGCCAGCAAACAACTGTTCTCTTGCTCAGTAGAAGGAGGCAAAGACTTCAAAACTCTTCATTTGACAAAGAACAGGGACTTCAAATATGTGTCTTCCTCAAAGGAGGAAAACAGCCTCAAAACTGGTGTTCTGGATGAGAGATCTTGCAGTTTCACTTTTTCTGTTTCTACATAAAATGTGAAATAACCATCTTTTCCTCCAGAGAAAGGCGTTTTTATATCTCCCTAAAGTAACAGATGCTGGGAACCTTTGCAGGACTTTTTGTGGTCAAAAAAGACTGGAACCAGTCACACATTATGTTAGGAAGAAGAGTCATGCAGAAAAGTTATTTTTGGCCCCTTCTGCCACTCCTTAATGTGATGTCTAGCAGCCTGGTACCTAAGCCACTGGCCTGGGATGCTCAGCACACGACAGTGAGACGCCTCTCACAGAAAACAGCAACAAAAGTTGCCTGTTTCTTAACCCTGATATTATGATTTGCTTTCAGACAGATTCTCTCAGCTCAGCCAAGGCCTTCTCCAGTCTTTAAGCTATCAAACAGACAGATAATACCCACCCTTGGCAAGACCAAGAAATAAAGGTACAGAAAGAAAGGTGTGAGTCCCAGCTGTTGGCTGGACAAGCTTTCAGGCTCACGTTTCAATAGCATCCATGCGGAAAAACACTTCTTATTTCCAAGTCCTTCAGCCAGTCATGGTTAAATTGCAAAATAGCTCCTTATGAGCCAATACCTCCTGTCATGTGCTGTCCAGGAATGTGGAAGCCCATTCAATTTCTAATGGAAACGAATTTAGCAATGCTGTTTGTCTTCCTCCAGTCCAGAACTCTCAGTGCACAGATAATGATATGGGAGAAGGGCTTCTCACCCTTCATTTCTTCTCAGCCTAAATCTATGAAGCCTTTATGTCTGTACAAACCAGTATAAAATATTATTTTGTAATAATAGTTATAATATTTTATAATAATAATTATAATATTTTACAATAATAATTATAATATTTTGCTGTCATGGAGGTGTTTTATATCAAAACTACACAGATACATGGTGATTTTGCAAGCCATAAGTTAGATGGGAGCCAGAGTTTTGGTTACCTATACAACACTTCCAGATCCTATTAACAGGCTGCCACTTTGCAGACCTGACCATGCAGGAGATGGACAGGTATCTGTAAGACATCTGTTATCCAGTCTCCCCCACATCACTCTCCAACCTCTCCACTCTGAAGGGGAGTAGCAAAGTTATTTTTTTTATTCAAGGCAGTAGCAAAGTTATTTCAATACCACAAACGGACCTGGCTTTGGTTCTAGCTTGTCACAAATTTAATTCCCTTCTATCTGAACAAGTTACCCTGTTCTTTTGCACTGATGGACTTTCTGCATGTTTACCTAAAGTGTGATGACATTGAGGCTGATAGTTATTTTGTGAGAAAAAGTGTTTTTCTGCTCTTCCATCTCACCTTTGCCTTTGCCAGCAGTAGCCACCAAGGCTTCCCTTCCTTTTCCACACAAAAGTAAGGTCTCTGCATGCTTTATAAGCAGAGTATTGAATTTTAGAAGCTGTATTTGGGCAGTGTGGATTTTCTCCCCACCTCTCCAGTGGCTGTAACCAGCAGCCCATTTATAGCCGTGTCTGAGCTGTGAGAGCTGTGCTGCCTTCTCCCCTTCTGGGCTGGGACTGGGCTTTCCTGGCCAGCACTCAGGGCTGGCAATCACACAGCCTGCAACTGCAGGAGCCAAGGAGCAAAAATGTAGAAAGCTACTTAACAAAGAGATCGCATATGTGCGGCTCAACCTGAGGAATGAACAATTACTTTCCTGACTGCTGTGAAAGGGGACTGCTTTATTTCAGTATCAGAAAAGAGATTTTGGCTTTCTCCCCAAGTACGGGCAGAGCAATCCTTCATTAGTGACACTGTGTGGAGACTTGTATCAGCCTTGGAGCCAACTCAGCTCCTTCAGCCTCTTGAGCATGTCCCTGATCATTGCAGTTGTCTCTTAATGCTCTCCATGAGCATGTAATGGCTCTCACTGCTGTGAGACAGAGGAAGAGGAGAACCCTTGCTCCCATCCCAGCACTGTCAGTCAAGATGATCCAGGGAGGGTAGTCTCATGTGTTGCAAGGAAGATGCTGTCACTCCTTTCTCCCACTTTTTCAGCCATGGCTCTTCGGTTTGGCCCCCCATGCAGTGCAAAACAGAAAACTTTCCTGACCCACATGGGCAGAGGATGTGAAACAAAATCTGTCAGACTCAAGGGAAGGAAGTGAAATTCCTTTTTTTCATTACTTTCAAACCTGTCAACTTCTCACCTAGAGCAGGACACACAAGTGAAAGTGGCCTCAGATCCCAAGAATGGGCTATGGGTCCCCTTTCTGTGTACATCCTCCACCCCTGAACCCTTGCTTTAGAGAGCATCTGTTGTATGGATAATGTCCTGTGATGGGGTCTTGTTTATGGCCAAAACTTCGAGAGATCCTACTGTAACACGTCAGTGAGAAGGGGCCTGTGGTGGCTGCCAAAAGAAATTGTAAGGATATTCTCTCTGCAAGAGGTATTAGAAGGGATGGAAACAGTTAAGAAAAGACTGGAGGCTGAAGGGGAAGAGACTGATGAAGTTGTGCATTCAGAGAGTGCTGGAGCCCTTGCAATGAGCTCAGATTGCTTACAAGGCATTCTGTGCAAACTGTTTACAAAGAGCCAAAGTTTAAATTATGGTGATGTCAGCAAGCATTAAAGTTTGGTGCACTGGAAGAATTTCATGCCTGTCAAANACATCAAAGAGGTCCTGCACAGAAGTTAGTCTCGTAATTATGATTTCACTGATGAATCTACTTTTCCTGTAGTAATTAGGCCTGGCTGTGCCATTCAAAGACTTACCTCCATGCTTCCAATGGCAACCTGACCTTTTTTCCTTACAAGTACTTCTAAGCATTCCCTAAATGCTGTCAGACACTGTAGAGAGTGTCTGAATAAAAAAAA
>VXBI01013939.1:1422518-1495909 GCA_013397375.1 Toxostoma redivivum | reverse complement strand
AAAAAAAAAAAAAAAAGGGACAGCATTTTCAGACTTGCCTGAGCCTAAGAGGATTAGAATCAGGCAGTGCAAGGGCAACCAAATGATGTGGCAGCCAAGCTGGGGACCAGAGGAGCTGCTTTTGCTCAGACTGCATTGCTGTCTTTGCACCCACACCTGCTTGTAGGCACTCATTTGTAAAAACATACGGAAAGAGAGATAAAAGACTGGTGAAAAAGAGATGCACTTTGAGGAGATAGACACATTCGAGTTAAATTGTCTCCTTTTGATCTGCTCAGTGTCAGGCTCATGAAAGCTTTCCAGAAATTGCAATCTCAAAACGTGGCATTGGCAGATGGAAAAAAGGAATCCACTGAGAAAGTTCATGCTGAGTGAGCCTCCAGAGCAGAGCAAAGGGAGACATAAGGCACAGAGAACAGTACTAAGTCTTAGACAGATACCCCTGGATTTTTGCAGGCAAAAGCAGCAGAGGTGAGGGGCCAGTTGTGTATGTTGGGTGCAGTCAGTGTTGATGATCTCAGATCAAGTAGATCTGTTCTTACACACGAGCTGGTCACAGAAGCAATACTCTCCACATGCTTTGTGGGCATGCTGGGTGCTTCCCCTCTAGACTGCTGAGTGTGTAACTGGGGAAAAAGGAAATATCAATGGAAACACTTGAAGAGCAATCTGTTAACATTCTACATCAGCCTTCAAGAGTGAGGAGAAAACCTGTAGAAGCAAACTGGATGACAGGTGGGAGGGAAGAAAGGTTGAACATGCTTAGTTTGTTCTTTGTCCATAGCTAAAACATGAGGAATGCACACAAGGCATGAATGATGAAGTGAATAACTGCATAAGGCAGCTGCAGTAAGCAGCTTCCCGTTGGTGTGAGGAGCTCTGAAGAGGCTGTCAGACACTCCAGGCATGAGAAACTCCGTGGGGCTCTGCATCTGGCACATAGTCTTTGAGGCATTTGTTGTCCCACAGGGAAGGTGCAGGCTGCCAGCACTGGCTGGGACACTTTGCTGGGAGAAGGGCACATGGGATGCCCTTACAAGGAGCTTCCAGAGACAGGACCTGACCCTTCTTGTCTAGAGCTTCTCACTGTCTTGTGCTCCTATTCTCTGTACCTTTCTGCACCTCTCCTTCACAGACCCCCTCTGTACCTTCCTTTCACAAGAAATGCTCCATTTCAGCAGGAGCAGTGTGACCCTTCCAGCAGGGTGACCACACAGCACTCTTGGTGTTCCTGCATACTCACTGCAAGGAATGCACCAGCACTGAAACCTGGTTCTCCAGTTCCCAGCAAAATGCTCTAACCACTGGACTAGGTGGAAATATCAGGGGTCATATTGCTGGATATGTTTTAAGGAAAGATCTTCCCATGATTTTATGCTGAGGCATCATCTGGTATGCATCTAGGAGAGCAAATAGACTCCTCTGGGGACTTAGGAAAAGAAGAAAGTCAAGCCCAGAGTCCAAAATGGTTTAAGGCATAAGTTAGGACTGACCTAACTTGATTCCTTGAGGTACCAAAAAAAAAAAATGGAGGCTGAAGAGGAGACTTAGGCGCTACAAGGGTCTCTTATTAAGAGAGCATTTTCAAGATATTCAGTTTTAAACTTAGCTATTTAAATCTTCCTTGGCTTTCGATATTAAAATAAAGAAGTAAAAAAGAATCCACCACAGCTTTAGATAGGTTTTGGTGAAAAAATACCCAAACACTTTAAAATAAAGTATATTTTAGTACTTTAAATACACCTTCAGCAAATATCAGCAGATTTCATGGCGACTAGGTAGAAGAAGAAAATTGTTTCATAGCAGCAGCATAGAAGATACCACTGATACTAGGCTGTTGTCAGCCTGCCTTTATAATTTGGAGCATTTGAATAGACCAAGGAGATAAATTGATAAGTCTACAAGGAACTAGTCACCATCCTTCACAGAAGCTGAAGACTGCACACCAAGGGCTGTGGCTAGCAGGGCACTACAGTAGGTACCAGATGCCAGCTGTCACTGAGAGGGTAATGGAGGGATCCCATGACAGTGCCTCGTATGATGAAGTAGCCCACATCCTCTCTCAGCTGCTTCCAGGGATTTCAGCACAGCCAGGTACAGAAATATCACAGTTGTTCCCATACTGTGAAGAGCCACATGTTTGAGTGTGCTGCATCTGGGACTGCAGGTGAAGGAGATGAAGTGGAGGCTGAAGGAACTTAAGGCCCTTGCAGCTCCCCTCTGAGCAGCTGCTTTGCTCTTGAGTGGTGGCTTTGCACTGTACCACAGTTTGCAGCCATGAGAAGCAGAGCCTGCTCCCCTCTGTCCTCCCACTGCTGCAGCACCCGTGGGTGAGGTGACGTGCAGAGATGCTGCTGGCAGGCTCCAGCAGCCCAGTACCAGGGCAGTGTCAGACTGGCTCTTGGCTCCATGTGCTGCCCCACTGGAAAGCCAGCACAGGCAGCACTGCCTGGCACTGCTGTGGCTTGAAGGAAAGAAGTCCCAGAACAGCCCTTAAACTCCTGCTCTACCTAAAGACAATATTTTCTTTCTGTTAATTGTAGCCCATGCTGAAAAGACCCTAAAAGCCCATTACAGATAAGGCCACTGGGGATACCTGATTTGGGGTACATAAATATTTTCTAACTTATTAGGAAAACAGGAATAGAGGGTAAAAGTCCTTTGCTCAACCGCGTTCCTGAAAATAAAGACTTCTTTCACTCTATTGTTAATGTAAGTATTAAGACAGTTGTCTTTTTCTAGAGTCTGGTTTTCCCAGCCCATAGGGGCTCACAATGGGTTAGTACCCTCCTTTGACCCACCCTCCCTTGCCACTACAGCCTTGATACTGTCTTTGGTAAGTGCTTTCATTAAATAAGATACTGCATTATTTGCCACAATCATGTGCTCATAATTGCTTGTTTTAAAACTAAAAATGATCCCTTGTCCTAGCTGTCATCATCTTGCTTGTGAATCATTTAGCCTGATTGTCATGGGATGTGAATGAATGTTGGGCTTGACTTCAGTGCAGGCTCTGCAGAGCTTTGTAGACATGAGGAAACACTCCTGCACTGATGGCCAGCCCTCTCTCACACCAGGTACTGCAAACACAGCAAAATCAGTGGGGACACGTAGATTTCCAGTCTGTCACACACAGGGTGCGACTGCTTTGCCTTGAAAAGATAGCTGTAACAAATGAATTTGTTTTCCTTCACAAGTGTATGCTTTCTGCTTTAATTTTTTGTGAGCAGTATTTTATATTTTCACATATATCCAGAGGCACATTTTAAAATTCCCTTGGAAAAATGACACACATACTTTATTTCACATTCAGTAATTTTATGTCATGCTACACAGAAACTTCAGTACTTTATAGCAACCGTATTTCTCTGGATGCATTTACCATCACTATTAGTAGGTTAGGGAAAGAAGAGTGAAGAAAGCTGGCAGGTGTAAGGATAAGAGGAACACATTTGAGAAGGTCTTTTTCACACTACCAGGCAAAGTTGTTAGGTAAATCCTAATCTTCAAGCTAAAAAAGCCAGCATGAAAACATTTCTCCCCAACATCCCCCAAATAGCCCATTGTGGTAATTACTGCCTTTATCCTTATGGTCAGAGAGCTCTGACAAAAGGCAGCAGATTAATTTTAGATCTGTCTACTCTGTCCTGTCCAACAGCTCATAAAAAGTAAAGTTGCCTTTGAAAGCTCTTGCACTCCTTAGCTCTTGGGCAGCCTTAGGAGGCAATATAACAAAAAGGACTAGCAGCACTTGTACTATTTCAGAAGTGCTCGAGCTAGGTTTTTGGATAAGCTGTTTAAGTCACAACAAGAAATATGCCCTAAACCAAACCAAAACCCCTAGGCTTAGCTTGATTCTCCCCATAAACTGATCCCACAGTCACACATCTTCCAGCCTGGGTGGCAGCATGGGTTTCCTGCAGCTGGAGCCCAACAGCAGTGCCAGAGGGAGCTGGAGCAGGCAGGCCTGCTGCATTCACACAGCAGCTGATTTATGATCTGCTGGGCACACACGGATGAATTCCACTGCAAATAATAGACACTGCTGGCACAATGAGGGAAAATAGGCTCCCAAAACCGCTGCTGACATTTACTTGCCTACTGATCACTGTATCCCACTTGCCTCTGTTGGTCTCCATTATATTCTGCTTAAGCACTTTGCAGTCATTATGAGCTTGATTCTCCACATTGTGCAGTCATTTTCATCTGTGTAAAGTGAGCGCAAAGTGAGTTTACATCTACTTTGCACAGGTGCAAATGATTACACATCCCTGGAAGCTATCAGTCTGTAGTGAAGCTGCTCAGGCCAGAAGTGGCATCTCTGTTAACCATAAAGAATCTGTAGGGGGCAGGTGGTACACTTACTAGGGGAGAATAACCCCTACTGGGATAACCATATAACCATGGGATTATAACCATGGGATATGCCATGCAGAAAGTGTCATTTTGTTTTAGCATGAGCTTGCTACATCCTATAGCACACAGCCATCATTCTCAGAGGCACAAAGGTAATATGTAAGTTTGATTTTTTTAAAGCAACTCTGACACTGCGTTTTCTTACAGGGGAAGGGAGGTAAGGCTGGAAATAAGGAGCTTATTGAAAGAATTTCAGTGGCTTGAAAGAGTTTCTAGATAACAGTTACTGTTGGCACACAGATGGACATCACCTCATTTTGGAAAAGGACAAGTTCCTGCCTTGCCTTGGTTAGTGCTATAGAAAGCCGGGTTTGACTTCTTTTTGATGGGGGAAAAAAGTGAGTGGTAGTTCTATCAGCAACCAGTTAATTTTATAACAGAGATGGTCTGGTTTGAGGGAGTTTGAGCAATGTAGCTGCATAAGGTTTTTAAAGACAATGTTATAAATAAGTCTGCTGAATACTTGCATGCAAACTTCATATGAACTTTAATGACACTAAAAATGTTTAAGAAAAATTGGATTATTCCCTTTTAACCTGAGTGGTTGCAACTTACAGCCTTGAAGGTGGGATCCCACCTGCAGGTGGGATCTTCTGTTAGGAAGAGAATTTTCCCACTGAATAATATGGTGTTTATGCTAGTCTCTTTATTAATAATGATCACTCAAAGTTTTTCCTCCTCAACAGCAAGTAGTCAGCATTCTGCTCATAGTCCTTTTCCCCTTTTGCAGGACACTTAGCCTAAGAATTTATTTTTTTGTGTTTTTCCCCTAGTTTCTTGGGTCAAGATATTTCTTTTCTTGTTCTTCTGTTACATGCTGTCCTGAATAACACCCAAGTTCCACAAAATAAGACCAAGAGAGATTTGTCTTTTCACAGATGCCTATGTAGCATTTTCCATGGTTCATATGGAGACTGTTGAGGCTGACTTCCAAAATAACCTGTTGAAAGAGAGTAGCTACATTTAATCCATTAAAAACACCTTTGAATAATTCTCACTAGTGTCATGAGTCTATAATGGTGGTAATCTAAAGAGTATGTTCTGGACAAACAGAAATATGGCATCTATCACAATCGTATTTGAAGCAGTTATAGTTAAATAACAAATTATTACATAACTATGCAATGCCTTGTCAGAGTATTTTCATTGTTATTCCATAGTTATTTTATTCCCATCCAATCAGTCTTGAAAATATACAAATAAGACTTTTAAGTGAAGGTGTGCTTCAGTAATACAATAAATTGACTCAGAGGCCTGAAACTTTTGCTGCAATCAGGATACTTTCAAATCCTTTATGTTGCTGTAGCAATACTGTCTGTAAACTAGAAGTTCAGTATCTCTTAATATCTGTTTCATATGTGAAAGGCATTTTAAAATCAACAAAACCAACTGTGAATGGTGACGAGAGCCATAGTAACTCCACAAATACTAAATTATATTCTGGTGACTATTGCAGTTATTTTCTGCCACAAGCTGACACAAACTAGCTGATGTTGTGCAATATCCTCAAGCTTAGAACTAAACTTCTTGTTAGGAACCAAAGTCTCCCTGATCCTGCACATCCAGGAGGAGTGGCTGTTTCAGGACCTCTCCACTGTCATTTTGCCAGCAGAAACTCCTCCTCCCCTCCTCACCTGCCCAAAGCAGACTGCTCTTTCATTAGGGAATACTCCCTTTCTTTTGAGTTTTAATGCAGCCTGGTGGAATTAAGCTTGTGTCATACATCTGTACAGCCCCTAGGTAGAGACCATGGGTTTTGATGTGTGCAGCAGAACCTCCCTGCCGAAGAGACAGGAGAGGCAGCTCCCTCAGGGCACCTCACCACAAGATGGATGTGCCAGTGCCATGTGGAGGTGCTTAAAGGAAGTTTGATTGTGTTTCTGCAGGGCTGTGCTCAAGGTATAACCCCTTGCACTGTGGCAGAGGGGAAGAAGCCACATGAGAGAGTCATTCTGCCAATTCTGCCACTGTGTAAAAGATTTTTCTACTGAGGTCCACAGCTGTTTGAGAGATCCAGACTGGAAAACAAGGCTGCAGTGGTCCAGACTGAACAGGATGTGGGGCTGGCCTCCTTCCTCTGAACAACCAGATACCCAGGGTGACGTCAGAGCTCAGTCTCACCTTTCCAAAATTCCCAAATGCCCAGAATATCTCCTATCGTGGCAGCAAAGCTCTGTGGCCACATTTCTATATTACAGTCTATATTACAGTCCTGTGCTGCTTTGGCAACAAGAAGGAGGACAACTCCAGAAGCCTCAGCAGCAGAGGTTTGGAGGTCAGCCTCAACACTGAACACCAAGATCCCTGCATTTGTCTCCACTCTTCTTTCCCTGCTAGTTTTCTTCTGTGTATTTGCTGCATCTGTTTACTTTATTGAGCTTTCTGGCACTTATTATCTTTTTTCCTCTTTTATTTGCTCATCATCAAAAATGTCTAGCACATAAAGGGGAACAGATTCTTGCTTGCCACATACAACACTTGTGCAGCTAAAATCCCTTTGAGATCCTAGTCCCAAAACCAGTTTCAGCCTCTGGGAAGTGGTTTCTTTGTCTGAAAAGCCCCCATGCATGCCACTTAAAAAGGTGCCATTCCCTGTCCTGTGCGAAACATGTCATTTTACTCACCTGTGATCCATATTTTAAAAGAATTTTCATAGGCAGGCTTTGTAAGACATGGTTTTCTGGCACTTACACAGCTATTAGGCATAATGAAATCCAAACTGTTTATTAGCTCATCCACTATCTTGATTATCCAGAAATAAAGCTCAGATTCCAGATGTCCAATTTTCAAACCCAATTTTCCTAACTGTTGGACAAATGCACGTTTCTCTGTCACTGTCTCCATTCGAGACCAATTAGTTGGCTCACTTTTGGACAGTCTACCCCTTGCTGTTTTTAGCATGTCTGCTCTATTAATGCTTATCCTTGAGGCAATGTCCACTTTTTCCATGCATTTCACAGATACCACCAGATGATTTGTAACCAGCCTCCTCTGTCTGTTCTTCAGCTGTAAGGATCTAAACAAAAACCTGGGGGCTCATTTGTGTACCTCTGGGATTCAGCGACATAATGTGGTGTCCTTGCAATCCTCAGACTGGGAAAGAGGATTTTTACTAGGCTCTTGTGATGTTTTGTTCTGGCCTAGACTCCTATTATAACAAGCTGACATTTTATAGCAAACTTTTTTACTGTACCAGCACTTAACTGCTTTCCTTAGTTTCTGCATTATTGCCAATTTCTCTTGTTTTACAAACCAAATCTATCACTATTTTTAATTGTTCCAAAATGCCACAGACCAGACTGGAGTCACCTTTTCCATTTGACATATCTGTGCTTATGGGGTTTATGACAATTAATGTCCATCTTACTAGCAGCTGCTTCCTTTCCTGATTGCCTGCTGCAAAGAAGAACTCAAATGATGGGGCAAATTCCCCAAGCCCTTGGGGTGTCTGATTTCCTTTCACTGATCTAGCCCTGCAAGCTGAAGTCCAGCTAAATATAAATTGTATAAATTGTTCCACTGCCCATTTATCCTGGGAGTCCTTGTTTGCACCAGATTATGCCAAGAACAGGTCTTGTCTGGTCCTCAGCCAGGCCAGAGGATTCAGCTTTCCCCTTGCTGCTAATTTTCTGATCTGGCTCTTTTTGCCTCGTGGCTGCCTGTGCACCACATCTCAACAGCTCCTGCAAACTTGGAGCACTCTTGCCTGTCGTGGGCTGGCGTGCACAGGCTGCCTGCTGGAAACCTCTCCTGTTCTCCTCCTGGCCACTCGCTTGGCTGAGATGTTGAGCAGAGCCAAGAAGCCTGTCAAGGAGTTTTCTCTCAAAGAAATCAAGTTTTGCATTATTTGAACTGGACAATCTCTCCTCTCCCTGATTGGCCTCTGAGGGTTACAAATGAAGTAGAAAATAGTTTTACTGAGGCCATTTGGCTAACCCACATGTGCAGCCAGGTGGCTGAGTGAGGTCTGCTCTGACCTCTGCCCCTTTCATTGCTTTCTCAACACACTTTTTGAGATCTGTCATTCCTTGCTGCTGCTCATGTCTCTGAGCAGATCTTGGGTTGTCAGGACACCTTTGAGTCTCCTGGCTCCATGGAAATTCTCCTTGTTCACAGCAGACAGGTCTCTGCTTCCCAGTCGGGCTAGACACTGTGTGCAGCATGTGCAGATGTTGCCTCAAAAGCAGTTCCATCTCCACCACAAGTTGTCTCTCTACTTCTAGCAAGAGACTTCTTAAAGATTCTTCCTTCTTTATTTGATGCTTTCTGCTTTAACCATGCCTCATACTGCTGGCTCTAGGGCGGCCTTTTTCCTGGGGGAGTTGAATGAGCTCAAATGTGCTGAGGCTCATCCCAGTCCTTTTCCAGCACCATGCTGGAAATGCAGGTAACACTGACAGACACATTGATAGCAGAGATGGGGGTGATGATAGACTCAGACTTCTTTTATTATGGTCCTCTGTCTACAAGGAATTTGCAGTGACCTCAGACACAGGAGGAATTAGGAGCTAGTTTTTTTCAGGTTACAATTGCCTTTTTACCAGCTTAGCCAAAATTTCTCTCCTCCCCCATACTGCCCCTGTTCTTGGAGCCATAATCCTGATATTTGTTTAGGCCAAGCTCTTGGCTTCTCTGATCTGCTCTGCCTTCTTTCCATAAACACACAAAACCAATAGCCAGTGAGATACGAGACACCATAAGTAGAGGTAATTTCTTTAGATTATTTCTACAGTAAGGCATGTGTCTCTGTTGAGGCCAATTCGCTTTTTCTGGTTACACAGAGCATCTTGAAGGCCTTTGTCTCTTGTATTTATCCCAAAGTCATGGTGGCTCTTACAGGCTTCCTTGACTCCTTTGAGGACAATCTCAGCACTTGTCTGACTGCACAACTGGCATCTCACTTTAACAAAAAGGCATGGTTGTGTTTTTGTAGGTTACAGCCATTTAGCTCAGTATTGCTGATTTGCTTTAGCACTAATTAAAATGGCATGAGATTAGTACACAGTCAGGTATCTTCATGGTGGCCTTAGTCTAGGGTAGTTAGTTTGATGTCTGCAGAAAAATTGCTGCCCTAGCTGAGAACTGTCTTGGGACCATTAACAGAAAGTCACAGTGATATGTAGGTCTTAGGGAAGGAGTATCCTCCTCCACTTGTCTGAGATGGATTAGTACATCACCATCCAAAAGGCAGCTCCGAGGCTTCTTGTGCTTGCTGTGTTCACCAAAGGGAGCATTCAGCCTCAAGAACAGTCTATCAAGGTACTTCTGCCAATGTTCAATTCAATCATTAGGTAAAGCATAGTCACTGGAGGCCTGTTCAAGTGTGATGCAAAGAAGCATGGGTGGGAAAGAGAGGTAGGGAACCAAAGAGTGGCTGGATCAAAGCTCCTGCTTTGTAATTCAAATGGAATGAGCTCAAATCCTTTGAAAGTTGTCCATTTGAAAACATTTCTGCTAACTTTTTTTCCTCACGTCAATTTGCTTATAGATTAATTTTCATAAGCTTTCCATAGGGGGAAAATTGATAATGTGACCCAAAATATTTCTTTTCCAAAAATGTCCAAGTTACAGTGGAAAAAACCAGTTCAGCCACATAAAGATGTGTAGTTATAAAAGCAATGTGAGGGACTTGCACAGCTCTCCACCTGCAGCAGCTAATTAAGAAGCAGAGGCTGAAGCCAAGTCTCTCCCCTAGCTCGGAAGGGACTGCTTCCTGTCCTCCGGCACGGCAAGAATTGGGGTGTACTTCTGTGATTATCCACTGCCTCCAGCAGACAGTCAGCATGGGGGAGACTTCAGAGTCCTTTCCCAACAATGACTATGCTTTCCTGGAGACAGTAAATAATTGCAGAATTAAGTTCTGTTTTTCCCAGAGGGTTGCAGCTAGGTGAGTGATCAAAGCAGCAGAGTCTTAGGAAAGAGTTAGGTGTTTATCCAGTCAAACAACCTGTATAAAGAATCCACACTGGTGCTTCCATGTTAGGTCTTCTATGTGGAGGGACAAAGACAGAGGAGCTTGTCCTTGCCTCTCTTGTGGTTCAGTTCTTCTATCACAGCTGCACTGTCCAGGGTATCACAAAATCATAGAATGGTTTGCGTTGGAAAGGACGTTAAAGTTCATCTATCTCCAAACCCATTGCCATAGGCAGGGAACCTCCCACTAGACCAGGTTATCAGAGCTCCATCTAACCTGACCTCGAACACTTCCAGGGATGGGGCATCCACATCTTCCCTGGGCAACCTGTTCAGTGTCTCATCACTCTCACAGGAAAGAATTTATTCTTAATGTGTAATCTAAACTTCCCCTCCTATATTGCCCTCTTTAACTTCCCATTTACTGTACCTCTGTAGGCACATGCTGGTGCCTCACATTTGTTTCATATATCTTTAAGATCAAAGCTAAAACAGATCTGCATGTCTTTTCCCTTCTCTCTCTGTGCAATGTTCCTCAAGCTATGACCCAAAGAAAGTCTCTGGGTACAACCACTGAATATGGAGAACGATATGCCCCAACTCATTTTTTAGCCAGGTTGACCTGAAATAGAATAAATTTATAGCTCTGAACACTAAAATTTTGAGGAAGGTTTGCTAGTCCCAGGAGGAAGGTTGTCTGCTCCTTCTTGCCCTGCCCTGGGTGTTGATATCCCATGCTTCTGCAGCCAGCAGTGACCAGAGGGCTCTTTTCTTTGGATAGAGCTGGGTGGTTTTGGTGGTGATTTTCTGCCACCAGGGGATGGACATGTCCCATCCAAGGGACAGCACAGGTCTGGACAGAGCAGCCAGTTTACAGCTGTGATCACAGAGGTGCTGGAAATGGCCTGCTGCTACTGTGCAGTCCCTGTTATGTATGCATCTCTAAGGGCAGGGTTTCACCTGGTGCCTGACACCTCACTGGGGGTTTCTGATGGTAGGTGTCCACAGGGGTCTGAGGTACAGGGGAGCTGTAGACTGTGTAGCAAGTGAAGAGTGCTTTAGAGGGACAGAATCTCTCTTCATTCTTCCATGGCAATTTTGGTGAGATCTCCATCATGTTGATGGAGTTTAGCTGCCTGGTTCACATTGAAAGCTGCATCTTGACTTAAAGAGTTGAAGTCTGGAATTTAATTCCATCTTCAGGGTTCATCAGGATCTGCTGTCAGAAGGAGATGCTCTTCCATCTTTGAGCTGCCTCATGGACCCAGAAGCCATTCCCAGGAGTGCTGTGAAAGCCAGACTGCTATCTGCAGTTTGCAGACAGCCTGCCTTCATAGCTTGGATTTGGGGTATTTGTAGTGCTAGCTTCTTTTGGGCATGTTCCTAGGAAAATCCTGATGGAGCATGTTTGGTGGTGATCCAAGGACTCAGTAAATGCCCTGTAAAACTGGTTTGTGTGTTCCTGTGAATAAGCAACATGGGAAGGCATCAGATCTGGGCTGATTGTTCTATGCAGGCTGCTCTACATGGCAGACTGGTGCAGCCAAAACAAAATCTGAGTTCATTTTGCCTGAATCAAGCCATTCATTTGAACCTGGCCTTCTACCTCCCAACTATCCCATGCAAGTCTTAAACATTAGCATTCATTATTACTTCTGTCATCATGACAATGACATTCAGTTGTCTTTAGACAGAGCCTCAAGAGAAAGATGCTACATGGTAGGCTGAGATATTAGGCTGAACCTAAGTAATGTCCTGTGGAGACAGCTTCAGCAGCTGGTCCTGGGGCTAAGTGTCAGGTCTGTATCCAACATCTGCCTGGCAGCAGGAGAAAGAAAGCACAATGACAGCTTCCTCCTTCCCTTCTTGGGGTTGGCCTTCAAATTCACCACATACCCCTGAATTTAGACAGAGAATATATTTCTTGAAAGCTCCCACTGAGCTGCCACGGCTGTGCAGGCTGTCCTTGCTGGTTCCTGTGGTTCCAGTGTGCAGCACTGGTGTAGGTTTGTTCCTCGCTGTCTACAGGCGCTGTCCCTGTGCCTCCTGGTGCCTTGCACAAAACCAGGCATGACCTCTGCCCAAAGGAATTCCACCAGGCAGCGAGATGTCTAGCTGCTAGAAAATCACCTGCAATTATTCACACCCTTAAAATTGCAGGAGCAAAATGAGAGGCTGCTTTTCAAAATCAGGTCCATTATGTGTCTGCAGAGTATATAATCTCCACATAATTCATCAACACCATTAATCTAAACTCCTAGGTACTGAGCTCAATAGAGCATGTGTTTTCCATGTGTGTGTAATATCAAACAAACCTGTGTTTAACTTGTCAGAATATAATCAACTTCCATTAATTACTTCTGTATGAAGTCTCCAGTACCAATGGTTCTTCATATAATCACTCAAAAAGCTTTTATTGGGGAGCTAAACAGCTCAATAACACTAATTAATTGTGTTTCTTGGACAACTGAGATTGTATAAGTGGAAAGGTGGTTTTGGTACATTTCCCACTACATTGATTTTCACATTTCTGGAACGCATTTCCCCATAATACTCATTAGAGCACAGAGAGAAGAGTTGGAAAGGTGCGGTAGAAGCACAGCATTCCTAAAATATGATTTGAGATTTGTACTGGATCTGCACTATTTGCCAGAAATTCAAACTCTGGCAAATAACTTAGCCGTTCTAGGCTGTTTGCCCAATAGGCTGAGTGAAAAAAGCAGCAAATCTAAAAATCTGCCAATATTTATGTACCAGCATGTGATTCAATTGTTTTATTGCAGAGTAAAAGTGACACAAGAAAAAGGGGAGGACAGAAACACTGCAAGTCCAGGGGGAAAATATGAAGTATTCGAATGTTAGTGTTAAAGAATTTTAAGACCTTAATTAAACCACCCCAAAATTCACAAGTNAAAAAAAAAAAAGAAAGGAAAGAGAAGAAGCCCAATTGCTCTCCTGGGGTTTCCAGGGCTTTACTTCTACACATATTTTTCTAATTCCACATAGAGGAACAAAGAATGTGTTTTTCCCACCTGAGAAGTGTTGTTTGGTGATTCATGAAGCTTTCTCCCTTGTCTGAAGCAGAGGTTTCTCAGTTTCGTACCCCAGGGCTGCGCTGCTGCGGAGCGGAAGAGAACTGGCTGGGAGGGGATTGCCAGTGGGGAGGGTGTGAGGCCAGGGGAGCATTTCACATCAGCAGGATATTACTTGGTGTCGTGTGTGTATGTGTTCATATATAAGGAGTAAATGAATTGTTGCTCTCAATGGCAGGGAAAAGTAAATAAAAAGCCTCTCTCAGCAGGATTATGAATGCTGCCTGTGGGTTGGGATTCATGTTTCAAGGCTCCATTCACAACTGGGTTTTATGTTTTCAGGCCCTCTCTGCAGCTCCAGTGTTATCTCAAAAGCACCATCTTTTTGTCTTCACAAATAGCAGCACTCAAAATGCAAATCTACTTATCAAGCAGTTACAGGATCCAGTTCATAGCTTTTTGCCTTAGAAAATGTTGGCTTCCCCCAGCATGACAAAATACAGATTCCACTCCACAGAAATGGGTGTCACAGCCAGTGCCTTCATAAATCAAAATCAAAATATGCTTAAACCCTACAAGACCATTCTTATTCAAGATTATTCTTATTCACTAGCTGCTTCTCCTTTAGTAGTAAATATTGTCAAAAAGAAGCCATAACTTAGTGCTGTGCCCTAATGAGCTGGGTCCTGTAAAAGTCAACTCATCCCTGAAAAACTTCATCTACTAGATGTGGCAGGGATGCATTGGGGAGTGCAAGGAGGGAGGGAGAAAAGTTGCAGACAAAGCTATTGTGATGGTTTAAGACTTCACATTTTCCCTTAGTCTAAAAGGCAGAGTTAATTCCAATGTGAAGGAATGAGGAATGAAGTTTGCATTTTAGTTCAGTTCAAAGAAAATAATTTAATTATTAGTAACAATTATCATTTGGAACTGGAACATTCACTGCTGTGTTGCTTATGCTGGCAATTTGAAAAATACCTGGTCTGGCAATTCTAAGAAATAGAGAAAAAATACTGTCTTTACATACAATCAGACTGTAATTTCTGAAAAGACATGTTCTAATTCTTAATGTTTCACACTCTTATTCTGACTATGGTGTTAATACTATATTCTCCAGGCAGACCTCTCAAAAGCCATTTGATAAAAAGTTGGTGTCAAGAGACAGACAACAGAATCAGCATTATGTGTTGCTCCTGCAAGGATCTCATGAGACATTTCTGCCATTTCCTTAAGTAAGTATGTTTTCACAAGTCACTTTTTGCAACTCCTGTTAAAGGAGCAGGATCTTAATATAAGAAAATAGATGTTGGTCTTAAAAAAGAACTAGACTTGCAGTCTTACTGAAATATTGGCAAGTGACAATCACGGTCTCTTTAATCCCTGGCACCAGGTGAAGGTGGAGGGAGGAATTCATGTTCTGTCACTAACAGTTAATTTATTATGTTGGTCAGGTCTTTCAGATTTAGGCCATTTGACTGGTTTCCATCCTCCAGTGATCAGTAGTTTAGTTTAATAACCAGTTCCCATTAACAGTATCTCTGATATTCTTTCCTACCTTAAGAGCCAAAGCCTGTTTCTATTATGCTGTACTTGGATCTGTTTCAGGTTTCATCATCCTCCTGAACATTTCTGCCCATATATGTGAGTTCTTTGCATCCAGAATAGCTTATTCGGCGCAGACAAACAGCGGGACTGTCAGTCTTTTTAGTGAGCACCTTGTGAATCATGTAGCTGGCAGAGAAAGGGGATTGAATTTTCTGTATTCACTGGATTTGATACAATGGTAATAAAATTCCTGTCTCGTATCAAAAGTGACTGTGTATCTCTTTGGTTAATGGAATTTCTGCTGTTTGCAAAACCCCCCATGTCATAATGAATGTATGCAAGACTCTTAACTTCTGATTTACTTTTCCCCTTTCTACTTCTGGCTCATTCTCCATCTTTGTATATAGCTTGACTGTGTTTTGTCTCCTACTCCTGTCCCCCCATCCCCCCTCCTACTTTTCCCTGTCCCGTAGTTTCCTTCTGAAGCGAGCTGCTCATACCCAGGAACCATTCAGTGTCCCCTTGAGTCAATAAACCAAATCTTTACATTCCAAGCAGTCTTACTTCTGAATGATCCATCTTGTCACATAAGGAACATTCCCGATGTTTTTTCACACATCCTGCGAGCCTATGTGCACTCGCTGAGCAGCTCTGGAATTTCTCTGGCAGCAATTTCCTCGGCTTTGCGGCACAGAGTGTGAATCCCTGCTCGGACTACGGGCATTTGTTTTCCTGTTCGTTAGCGGCAGTGACCACAAACCAGCCTGTCCAAAAGCGTGTTGGTTAACATGTTCAGCAACCCTTTTTGAAGCTTGAGGCAAACTGTGAAATAATTTCTTCCCCTGTTGGCATCTTTTGTGAAACTAGAATTTCTCAGCATTCACCAGATGCTCTGGAGCAAGTGTTATTTGAAGCGGCTTATAGGATCTGTTCCTGTGTTTTTCTTTGTGGTCTGTCTGCCTGTGTTAGGCTCCAGAAAACAGTGAAAACACTCAGTCTCCCATGACATTGAGTGGAGAGAATATGGGCTAATCCTGCAACACAGCCTTCAGAGAGCTCTGTGCAGGAACTCCAGGTTCTGCTCAAAACAAACATGCCTTCTGGAGGCTTTCTGCCCAAGTATTTTATATGGAGGCCAAAAGCACTTACAGATCCTTCAGGAGCTGTTCCACTGCACCTTGTTGGAAATTTCCTTGCTTTCTTCTTCTGGCAATTTGAACTTACATGTTAAATGTACATCCCTCTCTGTCAACTTTCATGTTTTTCAAGTCTGCTGTCTTCCATCTGGGAGCCACCTTTGTCCCTTATGTTAGACTCTGAAAGGCTGTGAAAGTTAAAGAGCCTCCGATGGGTGGCTGCCCAGTCTCCTCTGCTGGCTGCCTGGAGGGATCAGAACTTGCTGTCCTTCCCCTCCACTCGTACGCCTGGAATGTAAACACACCTCACAAAAACAGAGGAATAAACCAGCTGCTATTCCCTCCTTTAACCATCTATTGAGCAACAGACCATGCCATGTTTATAAGGCAGATTGCTGAAATGGAAAGTCAGGGTGGAGATGTGACCTCAGAGGCCATCCTGTCTCAAAGTACCATCAATGATACCTATTTAATTCCGGATTAATGTTCTTTTAAAAAGTTTCATTGATGGAAAGTCTGCTACCCACATAGAATATGTATTCCAGTGCTTCCCTGCCTGATCCCCCTTCAGTTGGCATGTCCTACTCAGGGACTTACCTACCATCTCTTTTGCTGCAAATAAAAGCCATTATTACTCAAGTGTACTGCCATACAAAGAAGGGATTATTCTCTTCATGTCTCTGCTGACCACATATACCTGAAGTTCATAGTCTTCTCTACACTTAATAACATCAGATCAATTAGATTTCCCTCTCAGAACAGGTGCACTCCTAGTATGGTAACTGGGTGCCTCCAGTTGGTACTTATCTCTTGTAAGTGCAGACCCAAGAGAGCTCAACAGAGCAGAAGACATTCAATTACACATCAGTCCAACACCTACATATACAACTCAGTGTGGCATTTGTTTTTTCACAACAACAGAATAGTTTTGGATCATCTTCACCTTGTGATCAGCCTTCATCTTCTACATAACTCCTGTCATGGTTTTAAGGAAACCAGGACACTACCTCACCATTCTCTGTACAGTTCATCACTTTTGTTCACAGGTCCCTGTAATACAGTTGATGACTTCTGTTATTTCTTCAATGTGACTTCAAGTCATTTCTCCAATGTATTGAGGTAATTTAGAATTCTAATCCTGGCCTCTGATATACTTACAAAGAGTACCAAGCTGACAACAAAAAAAGGTATCAGGATTCTGCATTGCAAGAGTTCCACTTTTTTTTCTGCTCCAGACCACCATGAAGAGCAGTGGAGGCAGTGGGAGCACACCCCAGTAGCAGCAGCCAGGTGTCTTTTCTGGGCTATATGCCCCCTAGGAACTGGTTGTATAAAGCTAATAGCACATATTGTACAGCTAGGGGACCTTGCCTTTATTCCTTTAGACAAGCTATTGATGGAAACACTGAACACAAACTGCCAAGGACAGGCCCCGGTGGAGGTCCTTGATGGATACTTTCTCTTTGACAATGAGTCCCTAATAACTTCCCTGAGTTTTCCATTTGTTTTATACACTCTGAATGGTAATTTAAGCTCCATGATATTTCCTCTGCTTATTTATAAGAATGTCATATGGGAACCTGCCAAAGTCTAACTAGAGTCCCAGCAGCTGTCTGATCTACATATATCTTCCATAGATGCAGTTTGCTCTACTGTCACAGAAGTAAATCAAATTGGTTTATGTGATATGTTTGTAAGAAACTCATGCTGACTGTTACTTCCAGTACCTTCCTGCCTTGTGCACAGCTTGACTGACTGTTCCTGCAGATCCCTGAGATGTCAGCCAACTGTCTGAAATTCCACAATTTGTCCCTTGTATGGCTGTGCAGCACATGTTTTGGTGGATCAGTTGACACCCTTGTATAGTGCAAATAGCCAGAAATGGAGCTGCCTATGCTGCCCTGTGGGATCAAGTGCCTCTTACTGCTCTGCTATGGTAAAGAAGGTGTGGCCAGGATCAGGGCACAGGTGAGCCTAAAGTATTTGTTTTGGTGGTTTCCTGGTTGATCTACAGGGCCTGGAGAAGTGGGTGAAAGACACATGAAGGTAACATGAGGGTAACTTGGTTGCCTCTTAGAACACTTTGCCCTTTGTCTGAGTTGGTGCAGCAGTGCCTCAGGCTGGAGCAGTGCTGAATCACCAGCACAGAGCTGTGATGTCTCTGAGCTACAGTTTCTCTGAAATTTACTTCCCACCTGAGCAACAGGAGCCATCAGAACAAACCACTGAAAGCAAGACATCAGAGTACACTGCCAGAGTTCTCAGTAAAAAGTGAAAAAGGAGTCTCTGGGATCTTTCATGCTCAAGGGGAAACCAGTATCAAAGCTCTATTGGTCTTGATGAAAGCAGAGTTCAGCCCAGGGTCTGTGACATTTAAGACTTCACAGAGGAAAAAATAATGATTCCTCTCTCTACATGCGACAGATTTTCTTTTCATTCTCACAGAACAAGCTAAAAATTACACTTGGCCTTTGGTTTCCATGCTACTATTTTGTTGCTGCTGAGGGAATGCAGCAAGAAGCAGCTTAGTATTAGTTTACATAATAATGTTTCCACATGCCTGTATTTAATTTCAAGTTATAAATCCAGGTACCACCAAATCCTACTCTCATGCTGGTACAGGTCCTTGTGAAATAGATACAGGGAATATTTCATTTTATAAATTGTGTATATAGTTCCCACTATAGCTAGCCATGAGGCAATCTCAAAAAGATTGCAACCTTCTTGTATTTTTGTTCCTGAAGGGCAATCTCATTGATGCTTCTTAGATGTTTGATATTGGCTGGATTATACAGCAGTGCCTATATTGTTGTTTTCACAGTAAACACTTGTTGTAAGTAGCCTTGTTTGAGATAGCAGTAAGGGAGATGTGGTTTTCCAGGAACTCAGTCCATAAAGGAAAGACTTTTAAATAAAAAGGTGAAAGAGGGTGGATAAATATAACTTGTAACTATATAACACTTCACATACTTTGAAGTGACAAAAGCACCAGACTTTCCAGCCGAGTCTCTTCCAATTTGGCACAGGGCATGGCCTGATGGGGTTACACCAGTCTGGGCAGGCTGCTCTTGAGAAGACCTTTCTGCTGCCCACCTACAGATATCCTGCTTAGCAGACATCAGCCTCAGGACTGTAGTCAAGGGTTTAAGAGACTGGAAATTACTAAGATTTTTCTTTGTTCTACATCTTGAAGCATGGTGAGAAACTCTTGGCTGTTTGCTGGGCTTTTTCCTCACTTTTTTTTGCATGTGGTTTCACTGCCAGTAAAAGGTTGGTGCAAAACTTGGATCACTCTCAGTTTTCTGGTTGCCATTACACTGCTCACTGAGAAATATATTTATTAGTGCTGTTGCAGTCTTTTTAAGTGATGGAGATGCCTTCTTCAGTCTGATCCTCCTGCCTGCTCTATTATTTGTAATCAATATGCATGAATGAACACCACATAGATTTCCATTGTAGTCGGTGTCTGCTCTCCATGGCTGAGAAGCACTAGCAAATGCCATGCTATCTTCATTTTCCATCTGAATGCAAATTCCTTTCGATATCCCAGACAGCAGAAAAAGCCTCACAGTTTCTGTTAAACTTAAACCTTATTTTTTTTGAAGGCAACAGGACACAGATACAAAGGTGATCTATAGTAAAAGCAGCATTTTACTGGCTGAAATGATTCAGCATAAAAACCAGTACTCTCAAATGAAGTACTGAGATACAGACTTTTGTATCCACAGGTCACCATGCAGAAGTGTCCTTGTTTTCAAGACAGTGAACATTAAAAGTTCTTCAGCGCAACTCTGGAGAATGTATTTTTCCTGCCTGTAGATATTTTTGAGATTGTAAAACTTTTTTTTTTCTGGTTTTAAAATGGGTTAGAAAATGTAAATATATAAACAAATGAAGACAAATAGCCAAAAGAACATTTTTTAAAAGTCACTAAACATCATTTGGAAACCTCAATATTTTCGTAAGTTTCAATTATTTCTATTTTGGTGTTGGTTTCAATCCTTTTTACTGTAATTATCTTACATTTCAAAAAAACAAAAGAACAAAAGTAAATATGAAAAACTAGACTTATTCATTTAAATATATATAAATTGGGGATTGATCATCTCCAAGCTTTCTTAAAAGAAATCCAGAGAAATTAAACACAGTTGTCCTGTTCCACAAAAGGTTTCCAATTTGCTGACCTGGCATTTAATTCACAAAGATTTAGCTGAAACGCTGCTGACCATTTTTCATGACTACACTGGCTGCCACTGAGTACTTTGGAACATTTTAAAATCCGGCCACATATTTTGTGGCCATTTCACAAGATTCCCAAAGTTAAGATTAACATTTTAAGTGCTGACCAAAGCATTTAGCCATATACTTCAGTTATACACTTTCACTTCCCTATGAATAGAGTTTTTTCTCTGTATGTGAAGGCAACAAACATGAAGAGGGAATTTACTGTCAAAAAGGAACTCATTTGTGCAGTGCAGTGACAGCACTGAAGACCCCAGTGTGGTGTCTATGGGTCTGCTGTCCTTTCCCAAAAATGACAGCACGGTTATCTTTTGCTGCCTGACTTCTGGATTTCTTCTGATTATGAGCACATTCTCCAGTTCTCAGACCTGGCAGAAAAATTCTTTAAAAGGTGCAAAAACAGAGCTTTAAACCCTTTAGAGTGAAGATTCTCCCCTCTGCACCAGTTAATATGAGGAAAATCAGACTGCTCTGCTGAACATTCCCAAGTCACAGGGACAGTCCTAAATGAAGCATCTTATCTTACACCTCAACTTGGACATCCACGAATTCCTGGGCAGCAAAAGTCTTTCTTAAAGACAGATTTCACACTTCCTAGGATGAGGTTATCCATGTGCTTCAGTGTGCTCCTTAGCTGATACTGCAAAGGGGGGTCAGTAGTTGTGCTCTGGGCCCAAAAAGAGTCTTCATGCTGTGGGTCCCAATGGCTTATTTCTTGAGAGTGTGGTTTGTCTTCCCCAACTTCAGCTGTGTCAGATTTGGGCATCTGATTGCAGTAGCTCAGTCTCCTGCTGCAGTCAGTGAAGAGATGGAAGTGCTGCAGAAGGTAATGCCTGCACTAGTACATGTGACTGAGATGAAATTTTAAATTACACTTAACATCAGAAACCCACAGTTCCTTAAGTGAATCAAACTGAGTGTGTCACTTGCAAAACAGCACTGCTGTCTCCTACCACAGCAGTGAGGGACATCTTAAAACATTCCCTGGTGTTTAGAGCATCCCCAGGGAAGAATCAGTTTGTCTGCATGGACCTTACCTGGACACACACAGGAAGCCTGTGGCAGAAAAGGGCTTGCACTCCAGTTTTTTACCAACAAACTATCATCCTTCTTATGCTCAAGATAATGTGCCTTTACAGTAAAGAAAGAAATGTCCCTAATTTGTGGTTATTTACAGCACTGTAAATCATGCACATGCCACGAAGTACCAATAAAAATTGTTTAAAATCAGCCTTAAATAGCTAAACTCTCAAAAGCAGCTCATAAAATGAGACTTGGCAGTTCTTAGGTAGTTATGGTTAAATTGACAGTCCTTTTGGGAATTAAGATAGCCAAAAGCAGTAGTAGTTAGGAGTGAAGTGATAGATGGTGAGCTTGTTGGTTGAAGAGCCTCTATTGCACACTTCTGAGGCTTCATATGTTCATATGTTCATATTGGCCCCGGACTGTGAGAAGGGAGATACCAAATTTTGTCATTGAACACCAGCTTGTTCAATCATACATCGTTTGCCTATATGGCCTGGAAACTGCAAAGCCAGAAGAATGAGCTTTGGCGAGGAGGATCCCATTGCTGCCTGCATGAAACAGGAGACTTTTCAGGCAGGAGGAAAGATAGAAGGACAATTAAGTCCAAAGCAGACTGAAAGGAAAGTTAAGGAAATCTGGAGAAAGGACTAATACCATGAATGAAAAAAACTCTTCCATAAAGAAACCAGATCTCAGCTCCTTTTAAAAAGTCAGGTGCACAAGTTATATTAGCCTTGAGCCAGGTCTAACTTCCGCTGCCAATAACCACTTCCACTGCCAATAACCCAAGCTGACATAACAGCAACATTAAGGAGTTTTGGGTTTTTTTCTGTTGCATTAGGCATTCATGTCTCTTTTCCACTTCTTTTTTTTTTCTCTTCATTTTTTTCCCCCTTCAAGGTTCTTGTATTTTAGCCAACTGCCTCCCTTCTTGTTGAACAAGATGAGTTTCAAGATGAGGCCCAAACCTAAACACTGGCTCTGCAACCCAGCACTGTGAAAGCTGTGGGTTTGAGTCTCAATCCTGCTGCTAATGAGAATCCAGCACACCCGGGCACTTGCAAATCAGCTCGTAAAACATGAACTGGCATCCTGGCTGGATTCCTGTCGCCCCCCTTGCAGTGTGTCAGTGCAGTGCTCTCAGGCAATTAAGCCCTTTGCATCATGCTTCACCTTTCTTTCCTGCCCTGCATAACTAGGCTGGGCAGGGATGCCACCAGAGCAGCTTCCAGCTACCAACATCCTCCTACAAGCATCAGCTCAGCCACACAAAGATTTATTATGGTCCTCTTAGGAATACTGCACCAAAGCACAGAGAAATGTGTGGGCATTGTGAATAAGATATAGAACAGTCAATGACCCCAAAGCTGCACAGACATATTCACACCATACCAAGTCCAGTTCATGCTCTTTGGAGGACCTTGGTACAGCAGCTCAGGCTTGATGCCAAACTTGGTTACCCAAATTTCTGTACAGGTGGCTCATAGTAGGCATGCAATTGCCTGCACTTGGCCATGGAAACATGACTTGGCCCTCAGACCTTCAGAAGTGTTTCAATTTGTTAGGTTAGGAGCCTGAAACCCTTTGAGGTTCTTTCTAGTTCTCCAAGAGTCTCACAGATCATTCATAGTAGCACAGGAATGAGAACAGGGGGCTGTCATGCTTAAAGCTGTCACTGTGACCACTGAATTGGTGCCAACTGGACTTCAGAGCTGATAGTGGAACACTGGAGGATCTGGTATTCTCGGTCTGTGCCAAGTCCAGGCTCTATTTTCCTGCAAGTACCAGGCTCAGGTTTAAGAAAGTGTGGTCACACCAAGGAGTGAATGTAAACACACTTGTGTTAATGGTTTCATAGCAGAACATGGAGTTTCATAGCAAGAAAAGTTTGTTCGTGTGAGAAAATCATTGAATTGGCCAGAAATGTGGGGGACACTAAAAAGTTGTTTTGCAAATATATTAATGGTTATAGGCATTGTGAAAATAACTTTGGCCTGCTACAGGATGAAGATGTTCACCTCACAAACAGGAAGGGACATGGACACGGCAAAGGTGTTTAATGCATTCTTTGCCTCAATCTTTAACACAGATGATGGACAAAGGGGGATGTCAGTGCCCTGAGCTGGAGGACCCTGCATGGTCAGTTTGAATGAATTGCAAGAATGATCAGTTTCCATTCATCCCCAAAATTACGTGGGATTTGCTTCCCCAGCTGGATCCCTAAAATCTATGGGATCTGATGGGAATCATTCAAGAATTCTCAAAGAGCTGGCTGGTGTAATTAATTGCTAAACCTCTCTTGATGATTTTTTGAGTAGTCCTAGGAATCTGGAGAGGTCCCAGCTGATTGGAAGCTGGTGAATGTTGTCCCAGTTTTCAAGAAAAGAAGGACCCCAGGACTACAGTCCTGTCAGTTTCACTTGAGTACCTGATAAAGGCACTATAATCTCTTATGGAGATTATTCTGGGAGATATTGAAAAGCACCTGAAAGACAACACAGTCATGTGGTCACAGCATGAAGTCTGACAGAGTTCAAGAAGTGTTTGGACAATGTTTTTGGGCACATGGTGTGATTCTTGAGAATGGTGCTGTGCAGGGATGGGATCTGGACTCAATCCTTGTGGGTCCCTTCCAACTTAGCTTATTCCATGATTCTGTAATTCTGTGAAAGTCAAACATGATAGAAACAGCTGCACCCTTCCCTTTGCCACACAGCAAGTGGGCATCTGAGGCAATGCCAGGAACAGTGGCAAACTTTGCTGTATGCTGGCAATACCGGGATCATGGCTCTGCCAGGGCTGCTCCAAGGTCCTCAGTGTTCTTCTGAATGCAGAAATCATTAATAAGACTTTTTTAGCCCTGGTGGAGCTCAATTTATAGAAGCTTTTCTGCAGCTATGGAAAGCTAGATGACTAAACACTCATCATTTACTCATCTTCAATCCCACACGGGATTCACCAGCAGATAAAGCCATCTTCTCCAACCCCTAGAAGCCATGTGAGGAATATGGCCCAGGACTGGACTTCCACAAGACTGAAAGATACAGAGGCATGATGGAACCTGAAAGCCTCTGGAAAGATTCCTGAAGGAGGATCTGAGCTTGGTGGCTGTGGTCCCACTACTTGGTAGTGCCTGAGTAGGCAGGGTGAATTGTGCCCCACTGTCATGCTCTCTGACTGGCCCTGAGTGATTGCTCATGCCAGTGATTCCTCATTCACTCACTGTGGTTAATCAGGTAGAGAAGGCAATCCCCTGGCATTTCAGAGCATCTCCCAGGGCAGCCACCAAGGCCTTTCCCTGGTGTAAGTCCCCTTTTGACTAATGCAGAATAATTCCTACACTGTCTCCTATTGCTGGGGATGACGCACAGGGTAAAAAGAAGGACTTTCTGAGCATTAAAAGTACAGTGAATTCCAGAAGCTCATGATTATTTTAATAATCAAAGCTGCTCCCTGTAATAGCATCTCACATTTGGTGTTGTTCATCTCCACTGATGGATAATTTAGGTAGATAAAAAACATTATTCATCAAAGCCAGGGAACATAAAGAAAATCTGAGTAAGGTAATCACGAAGAAATGAGTTTAAGCCCACATAGCCCTTTCCACAGCCAAAGCTAAATCCATTCTTCCTTTCACTGTGCAGACATGTTATCAATGTCCTCCTCCCCCATCTTTTCCTTCTAGCTAATAGTACAGTGGCTACTTCACACACTTGTGAGTATATCCGAGTCTAGCTGCCATCCTTTGCCAAACTCCAAGTTAAAACTTAAGCCACCAAGTTACCAAATGTCCTCAAAATGGTCTCCTGACCAAATGTGTTGTCCTGAGACTTGCTCTCAGTCTCCATGGTGGAATGCTTCCCCTGGCATACATATTTGTGCATTTGGTCACCAGTGGAACTGTAGCTCAGTGGTTGCAGCAGTTGTGTAGTGCTAGGAGAGGAGTCTGCAATGCTGAACCCAATATATATTCTAACTACTGAATTGAAAATTGGAGCTCTCCTTACTCAGTGGTTTACAAGAGTTTGGAGTGCTCAGCTCCGGCAAATGATGTGACAGAGTAGGTGGGAGCAGATTGAGTTGGTGTCTTCATGTCAGACTCTGGTACAAAGTAGGTACCAAGTAGCTCAGCATCATTAGGATGTGGGTGTTTTTACACATTCCCAACAGCAAAAGTCAGGCTGTACATACTCTCTCAGGACCTCAACTATCAGCTGAATATACAGATCTCCACTGACATGTTGGATGGCCAGAGGTGTTGCAGCAGTGCATGTTTATCACAGATCAGCAGGACATAAAACTTGGAAGTGCTGATTGCCCACCAAATCCTAGCTATCTCCCCTCCCTGCAAGTGGAGCAGCTTTGCTGAGGCACAAAAGTGAAGAGATCACTTGCACTGGGCTCTTTACTATGAGCACTGAGCTTCTGGATGGGCTGACTTCACCTCCTGCTCCACCAAGGCTCCACAGCCAAACATCCACACAGTGTAATGTAGGCAAATGTACCCTGTGCTCCCAAAAAAACCAAAACGACCAAAGTCTTTCCCAACTGATGGACCTTCTCCAGTGACTCAGGTCAGTGAGTAGCTACGGCTTCCCCCTGCACTCCTCCAATGTGAAGGATTTATGTCATCTTGCCATTAGCATCATCACTCAAACCTTGCTGCACTCATTTTCATCAGGGATGAGCTAAACTACTTCCCACAACTACCACAAGGTGTATCAATCAGAGTAACTCTTCTGTTTCATCCTTGCCTATCACATGCTTGTGTCCCAGTACAGAGAAACCCTGACTATTACAGGAAACCAGAAAAGCAAATGCCTAAGGATAGATAAATGAATATTTAATTCAAACCAGCAAGATGTTGTTTGCAGTTATTTATTTTACTAAAATGGTTACATATGTTGAAACAAAGAAGAGAAATAGTAATAATGTTTGTTTTTCCAATATCATAAATAATTACTGAGTTTTCATTAGCTGTTGGCTCAGCACTGATCATGACTTTCTTTATTTAAAAAAGACACACATAATTCATCAGAATTTGTGTTTTCAGAAAACTCTAAAGCAGCAGTAGAAAAAAAAATAAATTAAAGGAAACAGTAACAAGAAATTAGGCCAAGTATTTCTTAAATTTAAAACCCACTTGATGTGTTTTACAGATTATTCTTGTGCTTTGATCATTGGAAAAGAGAACCATTAACAAGTTGTTTATACAATGGCTTGCCTTCTCCAGTTTTACTTCAGAAGAGTCCCCAAAAGTACCCTTTTTACATGAAAAATTTTGTTGTTTATATAGACAAAAACACTGAATATTCCTAACAGAAGAGTTTGTCAAAACCATGAATTTATTGTCACAAAATATTTAATACCAGAATAACTTATAATAGTATGAACAAAAGTGAAGTATTAACTCTCTGCTATTAGTTATAAACTCACATTATTATGCCAAAATCCAGTAAAGTATTAAAAATTAATGTCATGGAATCTTAGACACATAATGATGCAAGTCAGTAAAACATACTTCAACTGTTCATACAGTCACAACATACATTTCTTGCTTGGCACTTTAAGTCAATGCAAATCAGCAATTTAGAAAACAAAGTAAAAATATATATGTACAAAATATTTTCATATCAAATAATTTTTATTGTACACTAAATAAAACCAACAACGTTATGTTACATCAAGAAGTTTCCGAAGAAGTCACACCAAGGCTGATATTTGCAATGTGTCTTGACTATTTTAGTGCAACTGAAACAGCCTCTATTTGCAAGTTAGTTACATCATTAGCATAGTCCTGCTTCCATTGATGTGGGAGTTCTGCCATTAAACTCAGCAGGAGCAGAACTAAAGTCTTGTCTTGTTCATTAATGGCTCACCATAAAGAGAAGCAAGGAAAGGGACAAGTAGGAAAAAACCTGACAGGATACCCACAGGAAAAAATCCAAATCATAGCAACAATCAGCTCTTTTCCAGTTTTCTGTAATGGATTCTGTTTAAATTGGTTTTGGCTTTGCCACTGTTTATTCAAGCACTGTAAACCTCATTAGACTATTGTTATCTGACTTAAGAATAACTTGTACACCTCCAGATAAAATTTTAAAATAAACCTGGTTTTATGACAGTTATTACACTCAATAGCAGTCAATTTTAGAGACATGACATTTAATACATGGTTTAGTATCTTCTTAAAACCCTCCTGCCTTAAATGCTGAGATTTTTCAATGTTTCAGTTCCTTTTATGATTCTTGTTTGGGCTTTGATAGTTTATGTTATAGGCTTTTCTTACTGAAATGTGAAATGTCAGTCAACTGTCCTCTTTTATGCAGTACATACAAAACAAAAATGTTTAAACCACATTAAAGTTCCACCATGGAAACATTTCTGAATGGCACTATAGTTTTAGTTTTGTACAAGAAGAAACCAATTTTACTTCTATCAAAACCTCAGTAAGTCACTAGTAAAGCTTTAAAATTATAGAAATTCAACTTGAATTTACAACTAGTCTGACTAAAACCTTCTCAACTAGAAATCTTTAATGAGCAACACAGCTGAGAGCATATGTATAAGTTCAAAATAATCTGAACAATTAACTTATTTCCTAAATTTGTGTGTTCTAGAGTATTGCACTTTTCAAAGGAATGATTTTGGTATTTTAATATACTGCATATACAGGTAAGAAACATGCATAACAACCTTATTGTCACTTTGACAAAACATACTGTACAATTTTCATAACACTGTTGATTAAAAAAAAGAGTGAGAATGATGTAACAATTTCATTAAGACTCGTCAATTTGTACAAGTCAAATAAGCACAACTCTCCAGGGCCTTCAGCAGTAATGTGTTTAGCCCTCGGCTGCTTAAGCCCACTTGGAATAATATACAAAGTTTAAGCATTATGGCATTGTCATTTTGAGGCATAACACTGTTGTACTATGCCCACGTTATAGCTTATTTTCTCAAAGCAAGGCACTTACTGTAATAGCAATGCAAACATCTTATGCGCACTTTGATTAACATAAAATAAGTTAATGTTTTGATAAAAACAGGGTTTTTATAATTTACATGCCTTTTATAGAAGCAGTTGAACATTTCATTTAATACAATGAAAACATCTGAGTCAGAAGGGACTTTAATTCTTTAACTGACTATTCTGTAAAAGGGGGGTTATTTTCCACATTTTCCTCCTGTCTGTGAATCTGATTTTGCTGAAAACCAATCCTGTGAGGAAAATGTCTGATGTGACAAAGGCAGAGGACCCATCCCTTAAAACTGCTGAACTAATGGCACTTTAACAGTCTTTACTTCTGATATATGTGATGATTTCTGAATGATGCAGCTGGTAGTTCCCTGCAGTTTATCCTTCCCCTGGGCAAGGTTCGTTAGGGCCATAGCTGCGTTGATCTCCTTCCAGTACGTCTCATCTTTGCTGGGTCCCTTTCTGTTAGCTGTGCTAGATTCAAGCAACAACAAATATTTACACACACATCTTGAAGAGCCACATGCTATCAGGATAACTGTAATAACAATAGTTTTGTAAAACTATGAAGTCCCTTACTCACCTTTCACACTTATTTGGTCCATTCTCCAGATTTTCTGAAAACAGGAAAAAAAGAGTCTATTTTATTTTAATAGTTTTAAAAACAAGCATGTTCAGGGAATAGGCATATTGAAAAATAACCCAAGATTTATTCCAAAATTAATACCAGATCTAAAATAAAATCTTTGCTTTCACACATATAAAGGACCAGCTTCATGCAGGCATCTTCCTAGAGAATGCTACACTGAAGGTGTAGCTGTTCTTGAAGGTTCACCTACATTTTGCAGGGTAATAGAGAAGTTCTTCAGAACATATTTATGTTTTGAATACCAAGGACATAAGGAATTGCAAAACCTAAAAATAAAAATCAGCTTCATTGCCTTTCAGTGAATGCCTTCTAGTATGCACTAAAAATAGGACTCTCACCCATGCACACAAGTTATGTGTGGGTTTTAATGAGCCCCTTTAATGCCCAGGCAGTGCCTCAGTCACAGAGGCAGCTGAGGGGGACACAAGTAACAAGCCCACCTGTTTAGCAGCCCTCAGAGATGAAATTGCATCACAGGCATAAGCTACACTTCCTCATCAAGAGTCATATTTGTTCATTCACCAAGTCCTCACATCCCAGAGAAGCCAGAAATATTTACCAGGCAGAAAGGTAAAAGCTTTATTCAGTGGGTTTGCTATCCTGACACAGAAATATATTATAGAGGAGCAATAAGAAGGCAATGCCCAACTGCAGTACCTATGGAAAACAAGTCAAACCAAACAAACAGCAATGCAGCACTAAGTGCAGCAATGAGCACTAATGTCTACAAGACCTAAAAGCCTCTAAACGCAACATAAATCTCATAAAATAATGTATGTCTTTGCGAGGCCAGATTCCCAAATACAAATCAAACTTACTGGTAGATTTCCATCAGATTATCAATTAAAAGTTAATCTTGTCCTTAAACAGAGCTTCCAGAGGAATAACCCTTGGTATCCCTACCCTTAGGAGCAACCTTGCACACCACAGCCAGCAGCCCATTGTTTCCTACAGCCAAGAATTCAGCCCAGCTGCACTGCCCAGTACTTGGAGGTGACTGCTGGAGACCACAGTCCCACTAAAGAACCACAGGGAGACCAGCTGCAATTTCAGAGATCAGCTCTTTGCCAAACTGTTTCGTCCAGCAGGCCTCCATCCCTTTGCAAAACAGCTTTAAAAATAAATGCTCACAAGTGACCAAGATTTAAGTTTTGTTCCAAAAGTGCATGGCATAAATCAGTATCTCATAGAACAATGATCTCCTAGATCAATGCTAGATCTCCTAGAACAATGCTTGAAGGGGATTCAAGAGGGGGAAGAGCAGCCTGTGGAGAGAACAAGGAACCAAAGAAAAAAGAAACATTTGATCCAGAAAGAGGTACTGGATGACACAAAAAGGCTTCTTCTTCATGCTGTACTTGGCTATGAAGAAATCTTCAGCCCTGCTTCATTGTTTATTTTTTAACTATAGAGAATTTTCAAGATGAGGTTCAGGACTGAATACGTCAGTAGGTATAGAAATGGAAATGGCAAGTAATAGAGAACGTCATTGCCAGAGCAAACCTGGATATAAATACAGCTCTCTTAAGCATCAGTCACTTTCTTTTGCTGTTGGAAAATATTTCCTATGAACAAAAAAATTGCTTGTACAAACTTCTGAGGGAAGTAGGTGTGAATGGTGACACACATTCCAGTTCCAGAGTTTATTTGAAGGAGTATTTGCAAATATTTTTTATTGGTGTTTAGCCAGCTCTAAAAGAAAGCAACTTGCCCATGGTATATAAAAGCAGTAGCAAAACTAAAAAATAAAATCCAGGAGGAAAGGCTGCCCATTCTTTTACTTTGGTGAAGATTTTTCCTGAATCACACATATTTTATTATTCTGTTCAGATTTTATGTTTTTTTTCAAACCATTTATGTCAAAGAAACTCAAAAGTGGGTTAAAATAAAATCATCACTGATAATTTGCAAAACTCTGGCTAATAACTGCTCTTAAAGCATGTTAGTACAATGAAGTCTGAAAATACATAATTTCAAAGAACAGGCCCTCTTTTCCTTGCCAAAAATCCTTTTCTGCTCTATCAAACCTCTGACAGCATACACCAGTTTGCACTACCACAGTATTCAAGCAGCTCCTTTGTGTCTGAACAGCCCTTAGTGAAGGAAATAAGTATTACCATCTTTTTTTTGGTTGGGGATAACCACAGTGAGAGAGGCAAAGACCTTTCCTTATGCTTTCCTTGACAGCTTGCCAGTAAAACCAACTTGATGTGACTCAAAGCAAAGATGGGGTACACTTCACATGCCATGAAACTATCATCTAAGCCATGTATCTTTGCATCTTTATTTCTCCAGACTCCATTCATAAACAACAGAAATGTCCTCCAAGAAGTGAATTCAGCCATTCTATTTGACACTACAGTCCAATGTCCCTGAGTGCTGCTGCAAAGCCAAATCCCTATATCCTGTTCTGTTGTCCCTTCCTCACACTTCTGTCCTTTGGATAGCATTATCAACCATGTGGATATGCTGAGAGCTGGATGGAGGGAGGATCATATCTCTCCTTTGGCTATTCAGTCTATCAATGATTCACATCTATTTTTATATAGAGACATTAGTACAGTGCTAGTATAACTACAGCCTTAATGGCTTAGCTCAGACTGGAAGAAATGCAGGCAGGTCATGTCTGGCTCTTCACTGACCAGAGAAAGAACATAGATGACAAAATGTTATCAAATGTATAAAAAACCCCACAAAATTGTGAGTCTTACCCAATATTTTGCTTTTTTTTTCATAATTTGTAATCTATTTGCTCTGTCTCCAGCTACTAATTAAAAATTTTGACAGTTGAAGCTTTTGATATTTGAGGTATCTGCACGAGAATTGCAAAGTATATTTCAACTGTAAAAGCAACATTTTGGTGAGATTGCTTCATGAAAATAATCAAAGGACTGCATTCTCAAAACAGAAAGTGTTCATTTTCTTGACCATCACATAGCATGTTCCTAGATTTCATCTCTCAGGCAATAAGGAAATGGCAGTGGGGCTGGGTAACTTCTCTGGAAATGGTGATGAAAGGAATGGAAAAATGATGGAGCATCCTGAATCCCACCAAGTAGCCTCAGCTGAGGACTCGCCCCTGAGTAAGTGCTGATGGGCACTCTACTCATGACCCTCTCTCTACCACATGAGAAGCAGCATTTTAGCAACCTTGAGGTACCAAGGCTACACCAGAGCTGTTCTCTCCAAGCACCTTTAATCTCATACAGCTTCGGTGGCAGCACCTCTGGTCTCTGCCTAGAGTGTGGCTTTCTCACCAGTGAGATCAAGGTAACCTGTCACACAAATTTAAACCCCTACAGACTTGTCAAGCTTAAATCAGTGTGTCAAGTGACTCCTGGGAAAGCCAGCACTGATGAATTATTCTATTCCACACCATTCCCAAGACCCATTTGATAGGTTAAACATGCAATTTACCCTACTCCATACAAACATGAATACATTTTAACAGCATACAGCTGGCCAGCACAAATAATTTTCCCAAACCAACAACAGCAGTGTTAAATAGCATATTTAGTATTTGAAACCAGAAGAAGCTGCTGCTGAAGGTGTTTTGTAGTGTCTCAGAAAGGATTATGCTTCTTGTCAAGGGATGGTGGTAGGCTTTCAATATATATTGAGATCCTATAATAAATCTATTTAATATTAAACATCAGAAATACCTTTTTGCTACAGGTTTGGAAATCACTTAAAACAGTGGTTGTTTGCTTCGTAGCCAGAAAGTTTTAAACACTGTGAAAATGGAAACTCAATCATTTAAAATTAGGGGTTGTCATTTATACCTCACTTTCTGGTGCTTCATTCTGCTCCCAGTTGTAAGCATCCAGAGAATCAACTTTTGCCCGGCCAAGAATGTCTCATTCTGCTCTCAACATCCACCTAAAGAAACCAGCAAGGCGGGATATTTGTTCCCTCTTGTTTATAATAGGAAGTCACTATAAATCACCTACCAATGGAATTCTGTATACCTTTCCATTAATATGAGTTTTCAGTATACAGTTTACTGTAGGGCATAGTGCCAAGAGTGTAGACACCAGACAATACCAGCTTTGTCATACAGCACGGTATTTTTCAGGACTCACATAATTATTAATAATATACATGGCATCTTTTTTTTCACCAAGAAATTTCTTCATAAATATTAACTGGCTGATCCTGACAACTCTCTTGCAAGGTAGCCTGCTGTCTCATTTTAGCAGAGATGGAAATGAGTCTCAGAAGTCCGAAGTCAAAATACTGCCTAGGCAATATTTTGACTATTTCAAAAGTATTTAAGAACAGAATTGTCCAGGATTTCTCTTATATTTAAAATGTTTTCCTTTGTTGTTCTACTATAATAAAGGACCAGCCAAAGAAAATGAAGGCCAGCGTTCTTGCAGGCAAACCATCCTTAAACTGCACAATAGCATCACAGACCTCCAAGTTACAATGCACAAAGGCTCTGGAGACACAGAGTTTGCAGCACGTTCAAATATTTCAGAACAAGTCAGATGCTTCCTGTTCGCATCCAGACTAATAATTTTTATATACTTGGACGACTTCAGGGGTGTGCTAAATAATGTTAATTACAGTTGCATTTTATCATTTGGGTTTGAGAATTCTAACCTATGTGTGTGTAGTGATGAACTACACCTAAGGTCCTGCTGGGAGCAGCAAAGGCAGGACTGACCCCTTCTGTAGCACCAAGCAGCCTCCACCCTGCTCCCCCTCTCCCTGCGGTGTCCAGCTCGAGCTGAGCCACAACAACTGCCTTAAACCCTGCCTTGTGTTATCAGGTAACACTGACAAAGCAACAATGGCTTGAAACCAACAGGGAAAGAATGTGTGAATGAGGGAATGAGACAGAGAGAGAAGGGTACAGAACATTATGTAGTGGGGAAAAAATGGACATAGAAGTCAAGACACAGTAGGTCAGTCTCACATGACCGTCCTATTTTTTGAAGCTACTTAAACATGTACGGATTCCTGATGAATTACACGTCTTCTATTCTAGCTTAAAANAAGAACTGCTGGCCTCAAATGGTGAACACTATAAAACATTTGTTGGTTCAAGAAAAGGTTCTGTATAACTTATCTTCACTTTAAAATTGGCAACATTATTCAGTTGTTTCTCTCACTGCCTCTCCTGAACTTTCTTTTGTTGGTTTTGGAGACTCTGGTTTAACATGTGTTGACCAGTATTTTCAAAACAAGCAAGAAGAGGAAAAAGAAGGAGAAACAGGAAATAAACTGGAGCAGCTGAAAAAAAAAATGAACATTACATGTGTGAGTAAATTAGTGAGGAGATGAAGTATTTCTGTAGGTCACACACACCTTGACACCAGTATTTTCCAAACCACAATTTCAGGGTGCATAAGACTTTAAAGACTTCTGTTTCTACAAGAACAAAGTTAGGTTAATTTGAGTTAATGCTCCTGTGCTCTTCTGCATTGACACAGCTCCTTTACCCCTGAAGGATCCCAAAGTAAACCATGAATCACACAACACCACTAATATTCACCCACATCTGGGGAGGGAACGTGGTTTAACCCAGGCTGCTCAGCAATGCAAGGGAGGGGAAACTGTAGTCCAAAGGAGCAGGCCAGGGCTTTTGCTCTTATTAAAAGTGCGATTTACTTTTGGTGCAAAAACTGTAGCCTCTTTTGAAAAACAAGAAAACCTCATCTTCTCTAGCTTGAATTGGAGAAAGAAGGAGCTGGCCATCCCGTATTTATACTCACAGTCTCCCAATTTGAGTCTAATGTAAACAGACAAATGAGTTTGTAAACATGGATAACTGCTCAGCCAGTGACCCACACTACCACAGGCTTTCCACACCCAGACAGGACTCATCCCACCCAGCACTGAAACTCCTAAAACCCTCTTCCTTTTGCACCATCCTCCCAGTTCCCTCAGAGACAGCAGACCTATTAAGGATGAATTATGGGGAAGTGCAGACAGGAAAGCTCATGCTGGAAGAGACTCCAAACCGCAGAGTCTCTACAGAAATATCCCCCAAACACGCCCCAGGGCTGATCTCCTGCAGACCCCAGGCTACTCCACATGGGATCCTTTCAGTGCTGTCCCTTGTGAGTCCACTCCTGCCCAAAGCAGGCCCTGGGCTGGGAAGGACTGTGTGAAACCATCTGGCTGGGGCTGGCAGTGCTCATGCAGCAGAACCTTTTGGTGGAGGAATGAAAGTCCCTGTTGGAGTTTCAGGTGACCTGTGGCTGCAGACACAGCATGGCAGTGTGACCTGGGAGAGCGCACAATGCCAATCACAGCTGGTCTGATCTCAGGGGTGTACTGTATTTCTGCTGACAAAGATTTATTACCATGTCATTGAGTTGGGTGGGAGGAGGAAAGCTGTCAGAAACTTGCAGGAATGAGCTCTGGGCCCAGGCTCTAGAGAAAGCTCCTTTTCAGCAAAGCTTTATTTTGCTGCTGCTCTCTTTCTTCCAGGAGGAGGTTACAGAGCAGCTTGTAATGAAGTCACCCCCACAACCCTGTTACCTCACTCCTTTGGCTTCACAGGGACACCAAGTATAATAACTGACCTGTCATCAGCTGTTACATCCTTTCATATGAACAAACTGCATAACGACAATTTATGTTCACAGTGACTGCTAGAGTGAATATTTTTCCCTATTCACCCACTGGGTTTTTTCTCAGGAACAGCTATAGCTCTGGTCTGACATCTTCTGTTAAGATCCATATGGTGGATCTTGCCAATATTAGAAACATCCCTTTACCATCATGCCCTAGACCAAACCTTTTCTGTGAAAATATTTAATTGAAATTTGTTTCTTGTATCAAACTTCACATATAAGCTTTAACTGTGAAGGACGTCTAACACTCAAGTTTTTTCCTGAGTATCCAAAGATTTTTTTATGTTGTGCAGCCTGGAGCCTGCTGCAGTGGGAGTAGGAATCTAATTACATTTTAATACATGTGATTTTTATAAAATTAGTGTACATGCCCACAGAGACTGAGGTACATGTATTTTATAAATTATAAAAGAGAACTGAGTTTGCAAGTCTATATTAATATTTGCATTAATAAGTGCACTGAAAGCCCCACATAATAGTAGGCATAGTGCAAATGGTCTTATAATCTTGAATTATGCACATGAATGTAGGAATTTATGAGTTAGCAAAATAGATAAAAGTCTGGTGTAAATAATTTCATTTTCAGGCTATGACAGCTGACTCTAAATTTCCCCTGATCAGTAACAGTGTGTTCTCCTTGGTGAGATTCAGGGCACTTGTGGGAGTCTTGTTTTCTTAGCCAGACCTTAGCAGAGCCTATGGTGGGAGCTGGGGCTGTGAGTGTTGAGGTGAACTGTTAACAAACTGATGGTTTTATTTTCTTTACAAGTTTGCTGCAAAGCTGACTGAAATAAATTTTTTCTTATTGAGTTGGCATGTTTCTCATTGAGTCGTGCAATGTTGTCAGATTCCTTGGTGATAGTCTCCCACATGCATTTCACAATGCATAAAGGAACATCTGATCCAGGCTTCCTTTTTAGTTGTTGTTGTTTTTGTTTGTTTGGTTAGGGTTTTTTGTTGTTGTTATTGTTGTTTTTTGTTGGGTTTTTGTGTGTGTGTATGTGTGTGTGTGTGTGTGTGTCTTGTTTGGGAAGGGATTTACAGCACGGGCTGTGCTGACTCATCAGATGAAGTGGTTTGCCCTTCTGTTTCAAACCATTAGGGGTTAACATTGAAAACTACGTTAGGCAGCAGGTAAGGGGGAAGGTGAAATAAAGGAAAGAGGAAAAAGGATAAGAGGAAGAGAAAAAAGAAAGAAAGGAAAGACTGTGGGAGATGTTACAAAAAAAGAAAGTGACAAAATGACAAATGAAGATTTACCAGGAAAAAGAGGAGTAATGAATATAAAGGGAGAAAACTTACCACTATGTCAATTTTCTTTATTTTTATTACAAAATTATCCTTCTCCCACCCAGGAAAGTGGCTGTTGTGCAGGCAGGCACGTTCAGTCTTTCACTCTGGATCTAAAGATTTTAATTGGGAGCTCTTAAAGACTAAAATAAGGCTTTAAAAATAAAAAGCTAAAGTCAAATGCAGCCAGGGTAAGCACTATTACACTCCAGCACGATTGTTTTTCATTAAAAAAGCAAGGTGAAAGGGAGGGTTTCAAAGCCATATTTCAACCCTAGGCTGACACGACAGCAGTAAAATCTGATTTTGTTATGCTAGTTGGCTGTGGGTTTGGGAGCAGACCCTATATATGCGGTGTAATGTTATGATATGAATGCATGCACACAGGATATTTTCAGAAGCTTCTTGCAGAATTTAGAGAAACGTGCCACCCATTCCTGCGGCCCCGCTTGCAGGAGCCAGCTCCTCTCCTGCTCCTGAGAGCCAAGCAGGCTCAGACATGGCATATGCTGTACAAAGACCATTTAAATTACAAGGTGCTGTATTTTCAGGCTAGTGGAGGAACTTCTCAGGGAATGCCAGAACTGATTTCCATGGTGTGTTTAGCCAGAAGCATGGAGTAAAGAATGGGCAAGTCTGTCTGAGAGACAAAATTCAGTTTCTTTCACTTGCCTGTAAGACAAAGAACTGACAAATATGGTCTCTTTAAACACAGCTTCTTCCATCCACTGCATGGGGTACTGAAACGTGCCCAATACTTTCCACAGAATCACAGAATATCTGGAGATGGACCCACAAGGATCATTGAAGTCCAACTCTTGTTCCTGCACAGAATAGCCCCAAGAATTACACCATGAGCCTGAGAGCATTGTCCAAATGCTTCTGGAAATTCAGCAGGCTTGGTGCTGTGACTGCTTCCTTGGAGAGCCTGTTCCAGTGCCCAGCCACCATCAGGGTGAAGAACCTTTTCCTAATATCCACATAAACCACCCCTGACACATGTGCAAATACTAAACCCCAAATATCTAAGTAGTGTCCCAAACTTACTGTGAGATCATAAGCATACAAATTCAAGCAGCTTGTAAGAAGTGCATCAGCAGGGCTCCAGCCATCAAACAGCCATAAAAATGACTGTAAGCTGCAAAAAAGCCTCATGGTAACCCAGACAACTGTTGCACAACAGATCCTGCAAATCCAGGGTTTACATATGAAATTTAAAAGATTGTTTATATCTCCAAGGAGATACAGATATTTTCAATATATACCTACCTGCATCTGCTTCTACAGTATGTTTGCATGAAAATGGGAATTGCTAAGCAATCTGCCTTCACACTAAGTATACTATGAGATCCAGCAGCACAATCATACGTGGTATTTCCTATGGTCACCACTTCCTGAAGGCACATGATGGAGTTGTGCCAGGGCTGAGCTTGGAGCAGTCAGTGATACTTTTCCCTGCTCAACCTCAGTGCCATCCCACAGCAGCTCCAAGGCTGTTGCAGGAAGAGGACACAAGAAGAGAGAAGACAGTCAGGTGGACTTACCACATTAAGTACATCATGTTAGCGACTGACAGTCCCTCTGCTTGTGTGGGGCTCAGTAAATCATTCTGACTGACCTTTTCACAGGTGCTACAGCACATCCCCTGGTCTCTAGACTCTGGCTTTAGAGCCTGGGCTTTCAACTTCACCACGGCTGAGCACTCGCAGGTGCAAATGAGGTTAACTAGAGTGTTGCTTTGCATGCATAAAAAGCCATGAAATCAGAAGCATTCACAAGGTCTTATGTATCTAAAATTATGTTAAATTGTTATTGTTCGGTGCCTTACTTATCCATTTGTGAAATCCAACAGATGTCTTATGAAAACTTTTATTAGACTTTGAAAAGGCCCAGATAGAATGTATCAAGTGGCACTGAACAGCACATCATGAGATCATCCTGTCCTTAGAGAGGCTCAGCTGCACTCATGCTATGGATTCAGTGGTACACAACCAGCAGTGAGAACCCAATGAGGATATAAGATACGTTTTGAGGCACCTTTCAAACTAGGCCAGGTCACATATGTCAGAAAAGCATCTCTTTCCTCATCTAGCTCAAAATGCAATGGGAGCCCCTTTATTCAGCATCCCAAGGAATGACCACAATATACACAGAAAGCCGTAGTCACACACCTCCCTGACCTTATACAGAATAATCAGCAGAAAGAAACTGCTGAGTGAGCTACAGGGGAAGGAGCTGCCTGTGGATTATTCTCATTTCCAGTTACACAAAAGTGATTTTAGTGTTTGATAGCATTGTTTATGAGTCAACTCTCCAGTTTTGTTTCCTTTGCTTTCCCTTGTGAATCTATTGCAGAATTCATGCTCCTGCTCACCGCAAGTTGCACTACTATTATTTCTATTACAGAATATCTTCCCAAACCCAAATATTCCCAGACACCTTTTAAACAGGCCCTCAGAGATTCTAGTAAATTGGGAGGCATATCAAGAAGGGCTGTGTATTCACTGAGAGAGTGAGAGGCTGTGCACCAGAGGCAGAAGGCTCTTGGAGTAGAACAGCATGCCCAGAGTTATTCAGGAAGATGTGTCTATTTGCCAAGAACTTTTGAAGAAGCAGAAACACCTCCTTCTATACTCCAAACATCATCTTGTGTTTAAAATGCTTTGAGTCCTAATGCAATGCAATTCCAGTAACCCTGCAGAAGAATCATTCTTAGAAGAGCTCAAAGCCTCTCTGGGCTATCATGGAGATTGGTGCAGTGTAATAAATCAGCCACACTGGGCTCTCAAGGAGCAGCTAAACCTTAACACTGCAGATGCTCACTAATTGAAAGTTGTAAGCGCCCTTCACGGCCGAGCCTTTGCCTAAGACAGATGAGGCTCCTGCACTCGAAGGATCACATGTGGGAGGTCCTGAAACAGTAGTAGGCCATTGCAAAGGCCTTGGATGTGAACAGCTTTGTGGAAGAAGATGAAATTGCTTCTCTGGCAAAATGTATGAAACCGTCTGTGATAACAGGAATGAGAACGAGGGAACAAATATTTGCACTGAATGCCTTGTCAGGACAGGGGAATTGCTACTGATATGATCTTTACTTTCAGTGTTACTGTTTCTGACAGTCTTACAGACCTTGCAGATGTTTATTGGCCACTAAATCATTCTTCAAGAATGTTGGCTCTGTTCCCAAACCTGAAGAGCCTGAATGTGAAGGGGTTTGTTATTCAACACACACTGCTGCTTTTGGAGACAGTGATTTTCAAGAAACCAGCAGGGAAGCATTGTCGACTGATAACAAGACAGGGACAGGGTTCAGATTTCCCTGCACTCCAGGGCTCAGCTGCTAAGGCAGGCTGAGTAAATGAGCAGGGCACGTCACAGGGCATTGAGCATCCACATGGCAGAGAGCACTGCCTGAGCCTTGACAGCAACACTGCCCACAAAAATGGACCTGCATGGCAGCAAAGATTGCTGCTGAGAGACAGGGCTTACCAGCTCATCCTGACCTTGATGTACTGCCTGCTCTTGGTATAGCACAATTGCATGAATTGTAGAGCCCCTGTAAAGCTCGCTCCATGGTGCTGCAGCGAGCAGATCTGTTCTGCTCAGCTTCTCTAACTGCAGGACACACAGCAAGGCTCATTGAAGCCCTTTGCCATTCATCTCAGGAAGAGCAGCTCCCAAAGACACAATTGCTGAGCTGCGGAGGACCCTAAGCCAGGTATTTCAAGGCAAACAGATTTGCTTTCAAACAGAGTTTTTGAACTATAGGTGATGTGCTCAGGCTGTTTCTCTGAGTGAAGAAGCCGATTTTCCGAGACCATCGCAAACAGTTCTCACCTGAAAAAGCTACACTAGCCTGTGGAAGCTGTACCTAAATAGAGACTGGACTAAAACAGTAGTAATAAAATTGTGACAGTAATAATACATAGCTTTCAAATAATGAGCGATAAAAAATAATCCATTCCCTTCATACTATAACATTATTTTGTAGTAAATTCATTAGCAAAATTTCATAATGAAATTATTATTGATGCACAGTGTTTAATTACCACAGGAAAAATATACTACCCATAGGTATTGAACATATTTCTCCAAAAAAGGCACCAACACATTGACCAGTGGAAATGATCTAAAAGCAGTTAAAGCCAACAGCCTCCTCTAAAACCTATCTGAATGGCTGGCTATCAGCTTCCAAGATGAAAGACAATGTTATCTAAACTAGCCCTTGTAACATTTTCCCCCAAAATAGGGTGAATACTATTTAAAAATATCCAGTTGGCACAGACATAAAGTGCTTCAAAAATATGTAAGACAGTTGCAGAAGGCGATAATGTCATATTTACTACGTATTTGTTTTACATTAGCTCATATTTGTTTTCCTGGCAGCCAGGAGATTTCTGCCAGGGAATTCTCTCCTGCAACAGTTTGCCCTATCAGACTTAAAACACGCATACATATTTATGGTAAAGCCATATGGTATTTATGGTTAAATCAACTGACATACTTCAGAAAATATGAATTTAGATTAATTTGGAAGCTCTATAGATCAAAACCAGCTGAGAAGCTTTATTAGCATTATAAATAATTGGTCTTTCCTCATGTTACCATTAAAAAAAAAAAAAAAAACAACCTTTAAGGTTTTTTTGCAACCCAACAAGGTTTGCAATGGGAAACTGAGCTATAGATATGTGAATAAAAATTTAGAAAATACCTACATTCATAGAACACAATTCCTTACACAGATGCAGTTGGAAATCACTGTGAACTCTTTGCTCAAGGAGCAATTAAATTAACTTTATCTCAGGGTAATTCATGCTTATAGAATTTTTTAACGTGTCTTCCCTGATCTACTTGGATGTTTTCCTAACAGTAAGCAGCATCTGCAACAACCATATATTTATACAGATAGCCTTGCATTCTCACCTGCCTTTTAAGAATTAAAACCCTGAATTTCCATTTCTATAGAGAAAATCAACAAGACACGAAGCCACGGCTCCAGACATAAAGAATGTTTATACTTTTGTGGAAATAACTATGGTGAAAGAAAGTGAGATCCTTTGATCCCCCCAACACAGTTCAACTTGAGGTTTTAAGCTTTTGGACAGAGGATAAGAGGAGTACTCTCAGCAGCCATGCAAGCCAGGCAGCTACAACACAAACTCTTTAAGCTCTGTGAACTGTTTCATGTTTTTAAATTAACTTGCTGCTATTATTAGTAGTACTGCTGTTTCCACTTCTATAACAACAAAGGCTTTTTCTTTCATTTTGCAAGAACTTTTTATTTTTGCCCATGAGCCAAAGCTTTCCCATAGAACAATTGCCTATACATCACAGTCTGTGAAGTTTATGGGGCTCTGCAAAGGGCCTGCAAAGCAGACACAGCAAATCCCACGCGTGGACAGTGCCTGAATTCCTGCCCACCGTGCTTCTCCAACAATGGGCAAACAGACCTTGCACCACCAGCAAATGCTGCATTTGATAGTACAGATTCATCAGGATACGCAAAATTAGCCTAGCTCAGTGTCACCAACATGATACTTCAGACAAACAGGCTAGTAAGGTGTTGGCAAAGCCAGCCCCTCTGGGCACCTCTGGAAGTGGCTCACTCAGCTCTTAAGCTGGTCTTGGCTAGTGCTGGCAGATACCATCAACTCCAACTGCAATTCCAGGTTCAGCAAATCTTTTAAAAATTCTCTCTGGATAGCACTTCCCAAACTTCTGTCTCAGCTAGAGCATCCTGAGAGCTGCTCAAAGCAGCTGAAGGCTGCTAACCACCCACAGCCCCATCTGCAGTGACACTCTCCCTTCCTCTCACACCTCAAACACTGCCACTGCCTCAAGCTGTTGTAACACAGGGTGAGTTCTGCCTGAATGGTCCTAAGCTCTGCAATTAGTATTTGTCTTGCACCCCTCAAACACCCAGAGGCCCACTTAGGGGGCTTAGATGACACCTGCCCCATTCCTTTATTTTTGTTTTCAGAAGACTCATTAGCCCTTGTGGTGAAGTAGAGAATACAAACCAGGACACTGACACTGTGAGTATCTCTACACTTAGACCCCAAGGAAGAGCTGCCCAGAAGAAACAAGTGTCTAAAAACCTGGCATCAAGGACACTTCTGTATTATTTTGGATAATGTTAAGATGCCACGTTGCTCAGATAGACCTGACAGCAACAACTTCTGCTTTATTTGTGAAATCTGCATTTCAGTAGAGAGAACGAAATATAGGAATGTTCAGCCATATCCTGTGATTGCAATTCTCAATCAAAATTGCTTCTCAATTGTGTTGTCTTCTATCACATCTGTCTTTTTCCACTTCCTCCCCATTTCCAACTGGATCCTCATTTTTCTTTCTTTGCTATGATAGGGGAAGAGAAAACTGAAGCAAGAATTCCTTCAAAAAACATCCAAGATTACCTGGTGGGATGGCACTTGGCTTGCAAAGTTGAACTCACACTGTAGCAACCCATCAAATATGAGGTGCTGTGTGTGTTCAGCTGCTGGCATTAAACCCTTGCTTTGTAAGAGCTGAGTAGAAATTAATGGCTGCCCCCCAAAGAGGCAGATTGGGAAGTATGACTCGTGAATATGAAGCACAAAGACTTTGGGAAAGTTTCCTCTGGCCACAACTCTGTGCACACTTCCTACTCCTGAGTGTGGCATGTAAGCTGGTTTCTATACAGCACTTAAAATGGAAAAAAAAATCCCTTTGAAAGAAGCGCCTTTGAAACACAGATATTGGCAATGGATGACACTCACTTGCTGCAATTACTGAAAGACAAATTTTTGATCAGGACTCCCATTTGAATTCTCTCCAAAGCCTCTCTGAGCTCCAAATGCTGTGACCTTTAAAATCAAGGGAGCAAAATGTTCTCTGTTCTAATGACTGGCGCTGTAAAAATCCACACGTTAAAACTAAGATTTAAATTGTACTGTTTGGCAATAAAATCAGACTTGTTTCTTTATGGGTATCAGAGGAAAACAGGGTCTGTATAAAAAGCTTAGAAGGATATAATCCTTTAGAAAAATGGGCAAAAGTTATAAGTAGGAGTCCTATGTTTTCAAGGATGATGAAAACAGTATCTAAATATCTAATGGCATAAAATCTACTGCCTAAATTCTACATTTATTGCACAGAACATTAAAAAAAAGCATTTCTGTTTCAAGCAAATAATAGAAAATTCTCTTTGATCATATGATGAAGTTTCAGATGAGTTTACAGCTCTAACTGTTGTTCTTGTTCTCATAGATACATGCAAGAAACACTTCTGTACAAAACATCCCTACTTTCCAAGCAGCAGAAAGGATGCCCTCCTTTGGACAAATACATACTTTTCATTTGTTTGGATAAAAATATTAAAATTAAACAGAACAAATTTTCAATCAACACTTGTTAATTTGAAACACTAAAAATTCTCCCATATTGAAAGCAGATTGCTCTGAAAAAACATTCATTTTCAAGGTCATAACAGTGTTGGCAGAACTCAAAAAACTGTAGTCCAACTTGCTTGTGTTCAGCTGTGTTTACTTAGTCTCAATTTGACAAAAGTCTGCCTCTGATTATACATAGCAGTCATCTGCCCACAGATAAATAGATATTACAAAATGCTTGGAGGGAATGACATTTGGCTACCATTATTTTTGGAATAATTTACCCAGCATCCTGAACTTAAAACACCAAAATGATTCATAATGGTTTCTGGACCCAAATATTTCCATTTAATAAATAAATTTACCTCTATGACCTTTGAGGACTTATATTGTATGTGGTATTGGATTAAAAAAAAAACCAAAAACAAAGAAACAGAGAAACAAAGAAACAAACAAAAAACCAAAAAAAACCAAAGAAACAAACAAACTACAACAATTTATTGTTAAATATTCTGTATGCTTGGGAAAGGTGGATTTACCCAGAATTCAGACCCAAGTCAGTGGCAAACCTGGTGCACTCACTGCCACAGCTCAGAGCCAGCACATGCAGTGCACAGGGCTCATGGTGCTGCTGGAGAGGGGGCTCTGACTCAGCTCTACAAGACACCCCAGTCCATCACCACCTGCAAGCACAGGGGCATTGCTCAGCTCTCTGCAGGGTAGGCACCTGCAGTGGGAGCCCACACCAGCAGAAACCACAACAGCACTGCCTGAGATAGAGATGTGTTTTCTGTTTCGAATGCACCCACCTCAAATGTAAATGTAATAGTTCTCTGCCTGTTATTTGTAGGAGGGAAAATTAATACATATTGGATCCCAAACTGAAATTTTGTGTTATCTGAGGGAAATAGTTGTTTCATGACATCTATGGAATATCTTATATTTTAAAGGACACCTGCAGTATTTCTCTGATGTGGAAAGAAATTTTGTCCAGTTAAAGATGCTACTTAATCTAGGGCATTTTGTGTTATAAATTATCCATGAATAAGGCAAAAAACTTATGAATAAATTATAGTCCCTACTCTCATTCCTTCCCTGATGCTTCTTCCTAATTCCCTCCCCTTCAAGTAATCCCCTGTCAGTTCCCCAACCTCAACTACCCCAAACCATGTTTCCAGATCACACACTGCAAGTACTGAGGGCAATTCAAAGTCCATGAGGTATATTGTTACTGCTGCACATTTAAAGTGAAAAATGTTTGCAGAGCGTGGTGATGGATGGAAGAATAAAGCCTAGACCTAACAGAGTCAGATTAGTTTCTATAAAGTTAGCATGCTTTCAAAAATGTCTCTTCAATTAGAACACCAGAATTAAGAAAGCCCCTGATGCAATAAGAACCATATGTGTTTGATATACCCAACTTCTCTAACATAACATCTAAATATTCAGTTTGAAGAAAATTAGAGACTTGCTTACAAAGAGCTAGTTTATATGTTTACAAGACTAAGCTGAATATTTTTAGATGGGACAATTACATACAAGTTATTTCCCCTCGTTTTCCCTTGTATCATGAAGGAATATAACTGTGAAGAAGGAATGTGTTTTCAATGTGGACAGCTGGAGGTACAGAAAACTGACTTGGAACTCACGTGGAACAAATGCAGCAAATTCCTTCTTTACAGGGTGTTTCCTTACGGAGATTAAGTATTAGTGTTCATTACACTATGATGCAAAGCCCCACTCATTCAGAAGTGTGTTAATGACTGTGACCCAAAGAAGAGTTAATTCAGATGGAATCCAGGAAAATGAGGCAACACAGAAACCTCATCAGCAGTCCAATCACATGACAAAATGTGAAGCATCTCCAAAGCCACTGCCTGCCAAAAAAAGAAAGGCTGCTGCAAGAAAAATACTTTCACAGCTTGATATCTGGGTCTTGTGACTGCTATCCAAACAAGGAGTAAAAGTGGTACTATATAATGTGGCAGGGTAAACAGAACCACCCACTCACCATCAGTGATCATGTTTTTAATTCAGATAAATTCTGCTTCTTTAAAAAATGATGGGGGAAAAAGAAACAAACCTTTTGTTGAACTTGAAAATTAGATGTGTAATTATCAGATCTGGCATGACATATTTTAGGTTCATATATACCATGAACTGTACAGGAATGCATGTTTTGACATACAGGCTCAAACAATCAGTCCAACCCAGGTGATGTCCTTTCTACTCTACTGACAGATGCTCATCTTGAAGGAGCACAAAGACACTGCCCCCAGCCAACTGTGCATTAGGTTAAGAAGATTTGTCTTTGTAACTTACAGATGATGACTTGAAAAAATTTCAAAGAGAATATCTGATTTGAAAATTTTACAGAAAGGAGAAGACCTAAAAGAAGTTAAAACTTTCAGGAGCACTGGGCCAAGGAAGCCTCCACACTTGGCCAAATTGTCTCACAGTAGCCTGAAAACTACTTACAGTTTTCAAAACAGGTCTTGGTGGAATCTGCCAAAGTCTGGATTGGGTATGAATAAGCCAAAGTATGGGAAGTATTCTATACTTTTGTGTCCAGCTTAGTCAGGGATTGCAGATGCACCAAGAGACTGGGAAATTAATAACCACACACCTCACACAAATAGACATTGCCTACCAGCACTGCCACCAGCACTGGAGTATTTCCCAGTCCTAGACTAAGCTGTGGTTTTGCCCTAAATTGTGGAGTAACAGTTTGGATTAATTTGCTTTGTATCCTAAGCAAGGTCATAGCCTTTTCTGGAAGTGTATTTGCTCTTAGCCTGTGTAACATGGAAAAAAATGCCAAGACACCACAATTGGACTCAAAGGTTCCTTCCAAGAAGGATGGCAGTATCTTGACTGCTTATCTACCCTCATTTCTCAAACATATTGAAAAGGAAAATATCAAACTTCTAAATTTGGACTGTAAAAAATGCTACTATCTCCTACACCTCTCTGATGTATTCTAGGACCCTTCCCTGTTACGCTCCAGATTTCTACCATTATTTCCATACCTGCTTCCTCAGTATTTTATCTTCTTGCCTTCAGCCCTTTGCTCCCTTTTCTTTCCTTTTCCTTGTTGTTCTTGTCCTTAATGTTGCATTCCCCTTTCCGTGTCCTCTCCCAGCACTATCTTCTCTTTACAATCTTCCAAAGCTTTCTGCTCTTTATTTTCCTACCTGTATTTATTTCCTGGCTCCGGGTTTTACTTTTTCCCTTCATTCCCTATCCTTTCTTCTATCTTTTCCCTCCTAGAGCTAAAATGATACTCCAGCCATGACCTACCTGAAAAGAGAGTTACATCTTTTAAGTCCATTGTCAGTACTAAAGGGATGGAAAATATCTCAAAATGAGCTAAACGACTATTCCAGTCACTGTCCTGGACAAACAAGTGTAACTCCCATCAACAGCTGGAGAAGTTCAGCACCTGAGTCAAGTTATTTCCCATTTGCCACCAGTGACTCTTTGGCATGGGAGTCCTGCTATAGCAATCTGTCCTCACACTAGGGCACGGAGACACAGACAGAATTTCATGCAGTGGTTGCAGGCTGTTGGTGATGAGAAAAACAACTCTGATAATGTAAGTCCTTTCTTCACTCTTAACTGAGAACAGAACCTAACTGAAATGAAAACTTTGTTGAAACTTTAAAATTAAAGAGAAGACCTGTGTAAATATGGAGATAGCTATGCACCACTTCACCCCAGTATTCTGCTAGATCTCTAACAAAATACCAAAACATCACAAGAAAAGTTCCTTGTATGGCATGCATACTCTTGGCTTTGGTTAAAGTGGTGTAACATCCTGTGAAAGGACAGAATTACCACACAAGCACTTAGGTCAAGAGGATAAAAAGACTAAGAAGCATTTTCTCTCTGAACTTGAAATCTACCCATTAAAACAGTAATGTTTGCTTTTCAAGACAAAACAAGCTAACAGACACATGCACTAGAAATCTACTACAGACAAAATACTGGGGAACACTTTTGCTTTTCATGGTGAATAAATTGCCCCTGTAACTCTTCCCAGTTGAAAGCCTAGTTTCCCCTCCAGCTGGTGCTGCCTGGACAAGCTGGAGCTGTCTTGTGCATGGCTCAATCCAACTTGCACACCAGATTTTACAAAAATTTCTGTTTTCTTTGTCTCACTCTTTTTATATTGCTTCTGGTGGTTTTCTGGTGGTTTTTTTGTTGCTTCTTGCTTCCCACCCTTACCACTCTCCAACTGCTTGCTGGGCAGGCACAGCAATTCCATGTAAGGAATGCAGGAAAGAGAAGCATTCCTTGATTTTTCTGTGCACAGTAACTTGCACGACATTTGATCATAGACAGAGATTAAGTCATTCATGAATAGGGCCCAAAGGGAGGAACAACTCCAGAAAAACAACCTTCACTGTTAGGGAAGCATCCAGGACTCCACAATCATTACTGCCACACTTACAGTTCATAGCCGATCTGGCAAAGCAAGGAATCCAACTGCAGGCTCTGTGGTTTAAATAAAATGTATCTACAGCAGCTTGGATCAATGTTTAAAAATGTTCCATGTTGTTTTAGTCCAAGGACAAGCTTTTAAAATTAAAAGAAAACTTTGGCTTTAATTACAGATTAAAAGTGAAAGTTGTTTAAAAAGAATGCATATTTTAAGAACAGTAATAGAAGTTATTTAAAATTTAAAACTCATTTTTCTCTCTCCCAGAGTGTGACAAGTCTTCTTGCAAATATTTAAAGCACAAGTTTGAAAGCTATTAATTTGTGGACAATATTTAGGGTGATTCTGCCTTGCTGTTGTGAATCTTTGGCAGACCTGAACTTTTTCCTACATTTATACTTTCAATCTAAAATAAGTGTCAGATTTTGATGCATGTTACAATGGCCAAAAAAATAACCACAACTGTAACTTGTACCTCCTTTTCCCCTAAATTTTGTCACCACATATATGTGATGCAGCAAATGTCTCCACCCTGTACATAAATGCAAAGGGTTTATTCCAGAGCAGCTACAAGCAACGTGATCCCACAGTGGTTAGGTGCTACAATGGAGAAGCTGCTGCTCTTGGGATGATTTTCAGCAACAATTGCCCATCTGAAAATCATTAGTGCATAGCAGTGGATTTTCCACATGTTCATATGCTGGACAAGCAGGTTGCCCTTGAAGTATGGTTCCCCAGGGGAAGAAGGAAAGCCCAGAGAAAAGTATTCTATTGTCAGATCATGGTTTCACTAGAGCCAGACAAAAATATGGTCAAGCATTCACTTGGCTGCTCTGCTGGCAAAACGATAGGGTACCGAAATGGAGACAGCTAATGAGGAAGGCAAAGAATGAATCTCAGGAAGAAGATCTTAAAGGAGTATAGATTTTTTTTTTCATTTAAAAAATCAAAAATAGGGGTAAGTATGCAAATGTAATAACTTTCAGATTACTGACCTTTATTTTTATAAGGTCAAAAAGGTTTAGAAAGGGTAGTATTTTCCCAATAAAATATCTCATCTTTTAATTCAGCTGTGTTTGAAGCACCAAGAAGAAAGTATTGAAAGAGCCTAAGTAAAAAAGTGTATGATTCTAACTAGGCAGTATTTGTTATTTAATGCCCCATTAATCGATAATTTGGCTTGAAGGAGCAAAAAAAGTTGGCAAAAGAGAATGGAATTCTTTAGCTCCTTGTTTTACTTAAGAAAAATTCCCAATGGGCTTCACTTAAACAAAGAACTTTAGTTTTCCACTGGAAAGACAAAGAGAAAATCTTGGTCTAGCATGTCCTGCCACATGCTTTAACTACACAGTAAAAGAGTATGTACTTGGATCCCAGGCACATTTCAAAAGTGTAGTATTTATTAGCTGCTCTGTTGCCAAGTTCCATTATTATCATTTTATTATAACTAAGGTATATTTTTACTAACTAAATTATATTTAGGTTTTTAGTTTAAGCATTTGAAGGTCTTGGATTGTCACGTACGGATGACATACAATATATCAAAGGCCTTTGTTGATTTGCTCCCTCCTTTCCTCTCCAAACAGTTACCCTGTATTTGTGAACTCAGAGGTCTGATTTACCTAAACCCATATTCCAGCTGTAAAGATATGCAGGAGGCAAGGGAGCAAAATCCTTGGATGAAGCAGAGCTCACCAAGGATGAAGGTGAGCGCTGGGATAACCCACTGCACATGTCCCTCACTCCCTGAGGGGCAGGACAAACCAACTCCCTATCACCTCCTTCACACAACTTGCCCCAACACTCATGTCCCACCCTGTGGCCAGCTCACCTGGACCTGGTTTTTGCTGAGACCTCCTGTTCCCAGCTGGGCTGTGGCTGGGGGGGGTGCATGGTGGGGCACAGGCTCCCCACGGGTGAGGGTGGGCAGGAGCCAGCAGCTCATGGGGAGTTTACCTCAGAAGACCCATCTCCTGTACCTTCTGTAAAAGGATTTTTGGTCCTGTGGGGAGTGTGGAGACACTGTCTGGAGGCTGTCCAGACACGATGGAAAGATGACACGACCACGAGGCAGGAGAGGGTTTTGGTGGGCTAACATCAGACTGAGTGCTGCCACTGCTCTGGGCAGGGAAGGGGTGTTTCTGAGCAGCCATAAAGCCCATGGAGAGATGTCAGAGCTCCCCAAACCTCAGCAAATGCAGCACTACCACAGCACTGAATACAGCTTTTGTTTTTCCTACTTTGTGCAAGGAATGAAGGATGAGGAGTACCCAAATAAGAACACTTACATTCTCCAAGGCTCACAGTCTTTGATCTGTGAGCAAAGATCCCACTGAAAAGCAGCAGGAGTTCACAAAATGAAGTTTGGAAAGCTTTGCAAACATATGAACATTGTGTGTCAAATCATGTAGCATGCTTTGGGGCCAAAACACTCAAAACCCAGACCAGATCTTGGCAAATTGGTTTTTTGCACTTCCAAGCACTTCCAAAGGGTTGGTTTTAAAACATCTGAGTGTCTGTGCCTCAATTATCAGGTGAAGATAAAGGCCCTTTGAATTGGGCATATATATAATTATCAGTCCCTTCTGAAATAAGAGGGAAGAGAATCAAGGGTGTGAATCTGTCAGTTGAATGAGGTATAGAAGAATGAGAATATTAAGGATATTTTCTCTATATAGATTCACAGCAAATGTAATAAACACAAATTAATCCTTATATGCACTTATAGCAAGGAGAAATTATCACTCACAATCTCATTAGATAAGGAGTGAAAACAGCAGCAAAAAGGCTGGGACGAAATACTAAAAGGAAAACAGGCTTAAAAACACACCTGCCATTTTTATTAATTTAAATGTTTAAACAAACATTTCTTCTTACTGGTTTGGACAGCAAAAATAAGCCTTTACATAAAACAAAGGATTACTGGGATCAATATCTCTAGGTCAGCCTTGTCTTCTCTGCTGACTTCTGTGAAAAGGATTTTCAGCTTTGCAGAGGCAATCTGGAGTAAGCAAATCAATAAAGTATGGGTCTTGAAAACAAGATGTGTCATTGTTTGTAGACAATACAGTTGGGAGCCTCTTTTTGTCTCTCTTTGCAAAATTCACTGCCATGGTAAACTTCTGCACAGCAAACAGCAAGAGAATGTGCTTGAATTCCACAGATATCATCATCGTCATAGAGCACTAAGGAAATATATGTGCATTTGTGTGTATGTATCTATGAAGGATTTTATGTCTTATACACATTTGAATCTCAAATTCTGGCCAGAGCAGGTTTTTTGGTTTCTCTTCACTTCAGAAAATGTCACTACACATCCAGCACTACTAAGATTTAACAAGCAGGAAGCCTAGAACTATTGTAATTATGATATCTCAGATAAAGTGCTTCAGGCTTCACCCAGCAGCCCTGCTCCTCCAGCTGACATAAGTTTCACATAGCTCTCTCTGACACAAACAGTACTGCAGACACCAAGAGCTTGCCCTGATAAAGGAACAAAGGCTGTTCTCTTCTGGAGGAAGTTCCTATTTGAAGATGATCCCAGGGAAATTAACTTGATGCAGAAATCAACAGCTACGCCAGCTAAACAGCACGAGAGGGACAAAAGCAGGACAATTAATTTTAGTGTGCCGGTGTAATGGACAATCCACCAGCATAGTGCAAAGCTGCCATAAATAGTCAGGAGCAGACCACTGGATTTGCACATCAACTCCAGAACCTGCTCCCTGAGCAGCCACCAGTCCAGACTCTGCATGGGACAAAGCCAGATCCTGCTCCTTGGGGAAGAAAGAGCAATTAGACAAACAGAGACCTGGGATAAAAGTCTCCCTGAAGTCAAGGGCCGAGACAAATTCTCCAGCACACCAAGACCTCATTAAAGCTGCCCGCAGTGTCTAGCCCACAAAGTACATCTAGTGCAAGGAGTGCAATCCTGCTGCTGTTTTGCAATGCATTACAAAATACCTTGGCTAGCAGAAAGAATTTGAGGCAATTTGCTCCTGAAGAGCCAGGTCGTGAAGAGCCTTCATTTTTCCAGCAAACTGGATTTAAGTTGACAAATAGTAACAGAGAGAGGAAAAAAAAAAAAAAAACCGGACAAAGTAAGGGAAGATGGAGAAACCGACAAGGTTTAACTTGATCTTCGAGGGTGTAAATCTGTCAATACCCACAAATGACCACAAGGCCACATGCCAGTTTTCACTCTGAGATACCGTAACTAAGACATTTGGCTGGTACCTCACATTGGAAAGAAAGTTTTTACATTTAGAAATGTAAAACATTGTAACATTTAAGGAATTTTGGCTACAGCCCACTAGCCAGCCTTCCCCCAGCCTCAGCTAGGGGATTATTTTGAATGTTGCTTTGCTTTTCGTGCATCTGCTGCCTAAATCAATGTGGAGGCATGAGGGAGGGACTGAAAATTGGCTCTAGGAATAGTGGTATATTTTAGTGTCATAACTGAGAGTCTTGGCAATCCCTTTTAACTTGAAATGTCAGTGCCATACCAAATGATCTGGTCATCATAACCTCAATTTCTGGCCATCACTGAAAGAACAGAGATAGTCTCTGACATTGGGTTTCAAGGCCACTGTAAAAAACTTAGGAAAACAGATCTCATAGCTTATTGGAATTTTGCTTTACCTATTTTTGTGTTTCTTTTCAGCTGTTCCAGCTTAAAATGTTTATCTGATCTCTTTCTGTTTGAATTGTTTTTCACTTTTCTGTATTTTCTACAATGCAGTTTATACCTCTCAAAATCTCTTCCCTGCTTTAAACTCCTAGTCTTTTCTTTTTTTCTTTTTTTCTTTTTTCCTTTTTAGCTCATATAAAACTCACTTATACAAGCCTTTTGCATGCTTTTACTCTTAGGACATATTTCTCCTTTAGCAGATGTAAAGTGGTGATTTGATGCCAATTTAATGCCATAAAGCATGAAAGACCTCAACAGGTCTTTAGTAATCGCTGGTAATTTCCACATCTGCCTCTTTATCTCATACCCAAATTTTTAAGTCTGTAGTGAAGTTAATATCACTGTGAGTTAATATCACTGAATCCAACTCTGGTTTTCTGGATAATTAGAAATCGAACTCTACAGATGAACATTAGACAAGGTTTTGCAGAACAGGTGTTTTAAAAGCGCTCCCCTTTCTCCTTCAACCTGACAAAACTCTCATTCACAAACAATACCTACAGATTCCTGACATTTTCTGACTCGTCCACAGCCCAGCATTATTCCAAGCAGATATCCCTTCAGTCCACTTCTCACGTTTTGTCAAAACCCTCCCAAACTCTTCTCTCTGAGTACACATGGAATATCAGAAGTCTGGTCTCACTAAACTGCTTTCATCATTATGTTTCTGGTATTCACATTATGGACAAATGACCTAAAAAATTTCAGTTAAATACATAAAGGAAGGTGGGTTTGGTTTTTTTTTTTCAAATTACAGAATTACTTTTAAAAACCACAAACCTGCAAAGGGAAATAGGATTTGCTGGATTAGACAAGATCACTAGTTTATCTGGTCAGGCACATTCAGAGTGTAGCTTTTTAGAAAAGAAAATTAAAATGGGAGGAAGCAATAGTGAATAAAACTAATTTTGCTGTTCAATACTGTATAAGTTTTTATAGTATTTTAAGAAGAATAAAAAATCTCACCCAAAAGAAAAAATCCAGTCTTCTTATTTCCCTAATATTTTCTATCACAATCAATAGATAAATTCTACCATTTGCACCACCATGAATAAAATTTCTTAACCTCCTTAAGAATAATCAAATACTGCTTCGGTGCATGAGCCTGGAGAGCTTCAAGTATTTGCCACTCATATCAAAATCTTGCCATGGTGAGGAAAATGCATGTGTTTGTGCATATAAGCAAACACAGAAAGACCCAAACCAATTTCTTTATTTACAGCTATATGACTGAGTACAAACAAGCTGCTTTTCACTAATTTCACCACAGGCATAAAATATTTCAGACTCCAGGACTTCTGAGAAGCTCACAGGTTTTTTTCACCAGTCATCATGCTCCAAATTTACAAGCCTAACTCAGATGGTTATTACTGGGATGTACCTGCTTAAATCCCTTCCACAGATGGGAGAGAGAACACTGTTCATGCCAAGTTTCAGTCTGGATTGAATTTTTACAGCTGGGTCATAAATTTGCAGATTAAAAGGGTTCTAATGGAAACACAGGTACAACCTTAACTACAGCAACATGAACAGCAGCAATGTAACACTGCACAAGGGACAGTCTGCACTACAAGCAGAATCTACCAGGAGTTACCCAAAGTCACATTATTAATCCCCAGCAGCGGCGGAAGGAGGCTGGGACATGCAGAAAATTCATGCCAGGTGTGAAGTTTCAATTCAGATGTTTTTCCAGAAAGAAGTGAAACTTTTATGGGCTTGTCATTCCTTTAAGTTTACTGCTCCAGCCAGAATGTGAAAAGTCCAACCTTTTTTTCCCTTCTGCTACTACCTCGTCTCGCCTGCGCCTGCCTTGTCTGCACCCTGTCCCCTCCTGGTCACACTTTCTTGCACTGCACACAGATTAGTATGTTAGTAAGAATCACCAAAAGCAGTGGTAACTTGTGATGAAGATTATAGATTTCATATGTAAAAGTGATCCACTGGGCAATAAAGAAGAAATTTGTCCCTGTAATTTCTCTTTCTTCATGCAGGTGCCATGGGCAGATGTCTTGGTGCAGGAGCAGAGTCAGCTGCAGTCCCACAAGAGCCCTGAGGAGCAGAACAGGCACATTTCAGTGTTGGAGCCAGCACAAGTCTTGCTCTCAACCCAGTGATCTGCCTCTGTCTGCTCAAAAGTGCTTCCCCATCACTGATATATAAAGTTGTGTGCGATTTCTAAACCACTTCTTATGAGGTGACAGCACACATCTCTGTGTTTTGTTCCTTTTTCGCTATTCCATGTATAAAATCATGCCATATTTTTCAAGTTCATTGGCCTACATTTCCCCTTTGGCACAAACAGCTCATACTCACATTTTGCTGCTGGTTTCCTGGGTAAGGGACAGAGCAGATACACCCTCCTTTGTGCCCTCAGAAGCATGCTGGGGGCCAGCTGCAGTGCCAGGGCCCCTCTGCATGCACACCAAGGCAGTGTGAGGCAGCCAGGCTATGGAGACATCCCACAGGATGCAAACCACTGCTCCTGCCTGCTGCTGCCCTGCTCTGCCCCTGGTTCTTGCACCAGGGCTGCAGCACCCAGGGCTTTCTGCTGCTCTGCTGAGCTGGTACACGGCTCGTTTACCTCATCTCGTTATCTCTCCCGAGCCCCACTCTGCCCTCCTCTCTGAGCAGTGTTTCTTTTTGCAGCTGGTGTTTTTTGCAATGTTTGCAAGGCTGAGGAACCCCTGAATCAGGGCAGAAGCCACGGCAAGGCAGCATGCGAGCCTGGCGTTTCGGCTGCAAGAGATCTGCACACAAATTTGGCTACTGGGGAAAATCCTGCTCAGGCAGTGGAAGGGGAGAAGGAATCACATCCATTTCACTAAATGAGTTTTCCCAAGCTGTAGTTTCACACACCCTTTAAATATCCTTAAATTAACTGCTAATTTTCTAACTAATTTCCCTATTATATTCATTACTAACCATGCAGTCTAGAGCTAAAACTGGAAAACAGTCTGATTTATGACTATGTGCTTTTCCATGCACATAATTTCCTGAAACATTCAGATTTTGGCTGGCCTCAGGTTTTAAAACCAAGTATAATTCTGAAGACATTCGGAACAATGGGAAAATGGGAATAAATATTTTTTCTCTTTGAAAACACCTTCACTAAATCAGTGAAGCCTAAGGCTTGCCAGAGAACAGCCCTTGCTGAAGCCTGGAGCATTGACAAACTCTAAAGAGGAGTATTAGGATATATAGTTGTTAGAGATTGGTGACAGTACCACACATTTTTCCTGCTGTGTCTGAGAGAGGTCTCAGGCAAGCACAGGGGTCTGATGCTTTTTGGCCAGTGCTGTGAATATTTGCATTGGGAAAATTTTAATGTTCTTGGAGAGACAAAGGCAGGCTTGCTGCACTGGCACAGGCAGCGACAACCTGTGGCCATGGAAATACGGCTGGTGCCCTGATTTTTTTTGGTGTCTTTGATTTTTTGGTCAAATGTAATCTTTTCCATTTCAAATCATTCATAGAAGAACATCTCATTCTCTACAATGATAAAGCTGTCAGGAGTACTGACACGTGCTGCTCTGAAGCAAGCTGATTTGAAGAAAATCCTCTACAGCCAAACAACTGGCTCAAGACAATTTTTACTGAAGCATGTGGAAAAATTGGCAATGACATCAACAGAAGTAAAATCAGAAGACGTGCCCACAGTCCCCCTCTGCTCTCTGGGGTCTCCACAGCAATTATACCTGAATTACAGAACAGGCACAAATATGCTGCTACTTGAAGCACATCTTATCTGCATAGAGGTGGATCTCTGGAATCTTTAATATTTTGGCTTAAAACGAGGAAAAAAAAAAGCCTTAAACATTCATAACCTTTTGCATCTGAAAACAAACAGATAAAACAAGAATGCACAGTTTTTGCATCCAGCACCTGTGAGAAAACAAATTATCTCTTTTCCAATGAAAGGATGGAGTGGAGAGAAGAGGCACAGGAAAACTGCACTGCTGGGAGTGCTGCTTCCCCTCTCAGCAGGGCTGGCTCCAGGCAAAGCTCTTCCTTGCTGGCTGGCAGTCCCTGGGTGCCCAGGCTTTTGGGACAGTGCTCTGCCCCCAGCTGGTGTTGTTCCCAGCCCACCCAGGGCTTTCTTCCTCCATTTTCCTACCTGAGAGAGGTTGGAACTTCTCCCTTCCCACAAAAAAAGATGCCGTTTTGATGAAGCACTGTTTTTGGGGTCACGTGGAGAAAATCCTGACCCATTCCCCCTTACAGGTCATGTACCAAGAAATCAAGAAACTAAAGAGAACGAAAAAACTAGCTTGTTTGGTTTTTGGTGTTTGAGCTGAAAGAAATGCAAAAAGTGAACCAAACTAGCAGGGAATGGGTGAGATCTTTAAAGTTCTCAGGTCTGGGCTATCACCTCTGGTATATTAAACCTGACACTTCCGGTGTAGTAAAGCCATTTCCTTTTATTCTTTCTTTAGAAAAAACAACAGAGCAGTAAATTAAATGCAATCTTCTCAATTCCATGCTATTTTAGTTGATGAATCAGGTCATGTAATAATAAAATTCCTGCAGAAATACGATCTTAACTGTGTAACCTTCAAATTGCAGTTATGTTGCTGTGTGCATTTAATACTGTACTTGACATTCACCTTTTACATTTCACTTCTGGATGACATTAGAATCTGCAAAAAAGACCTCCTTCAGCTTTCCCAGGTTACCATTTATTTCAAAGTATCCCCAAGGTCTCCAACACCATTTAGATCCAACTTGCAAAAGTCACTGCTATGAGCAGTTTTTGTGGGTCCCTTGAGTTGTTTCTGAAAACAGGTTCCATTGTGTTCATATTATGCTTTCAAATTTTATGGCTTATTTTTAAATTACATGTTAATTTCTAAAAATGTTAAATTGCGAGGAAAAGTTGGCAAGGACCACACAAAGTCACAGCACTGTTCTGCAGTTTGTGTCTATAGTACTTATGTGCATGGCTACAGCCTTACATTTAAGTGCTCTGTAGGAATGTGAGCCTGATCCTGCAGGGTGTCGAGGGTCTCATCAGAGATGCTCAGTGTGCTGCAATAAATGATCCAGGATCATGCTTTATAAATCACCAACATTGCAGGATCCAAGGGAAAGAAAGAAAGGAAGGCGAGAGGAAAGAAAAAAGTCAGTAGTAATGAAAACATCAGAAACAGAGTGCACTCCTGAGTATAAATGTCTAAAAATAGAGATCAAACATCTTCAAAAATCAGCCAGTCATTCAAGTGCTTATTTAAAACCACCCTCTTTTCCAGGCCTGCAAGTCTTGAGTTTCCTCACTGTTTTTATTTGTTCTGGCTTTTTTACTGTGCTAAGAAACATATAAAGTGAAATCAATGAAAAATCTGCCTATGGAAAAAGGACTCCGTGTCCTGCCATTTCATCTCTTTTTCTCTTGTTTAAATTTTTTGCTTTCCTTCACTAGACAGCAATATTCCAGAAAGCTGGGAATTTTTCATTTCCTTGTGCTACAACGATGCAGAACATTTTGTTTCTGCAGGTGACTGACAATAGGGTACTCAGGGAGCACTGCAGCGTGATTACAGAAAAGTCAGCATTTTAGTGATCTGTAAACCAAAGATTGACATTGCCTCTTTAGATTTCTGTTCAGCTTCACGACAAACATTAGATCTTTTCCTTGTAGATTTCTAGAATGCTTGTTGCAGTCAAGACTACTATTTCTGCATGCATTTGTACAATAAATACAGGTAGACAAGTCTGGTTTCACTTATTCCTGTCACACAGAGAACCCGCTGTGAGTGACTGCATGCCAAGCACTTAGTGAAAACCACTTCTCCAACATGGCTTTTTAACTAAACAAAAACACTGAACCAGGCCTTTCAGTCATCAGTTTAAGATGCATATTTGACCAACTATCTATATGTATGTATTGGATTTCAATACAATCAGTTCAGGATTGATCTGAACTGAAATTTTCTGCTGTAAGTGAACACACACATTTGTGTATGTGCTGTTATATCCATAGGAATATCAGCTTAGGACAGAAAGACTTTCAGAAGTCTGTGACATACCCGAGAGGGCTGCACTCTTCCCTGGCTGCTCCATTCTGCCTGCCCTGTCCCCCAGCAGCAGCTCCCTGGCTCCCCAGTATGGGCACTGCACCTGCCAGGGCCCCCACTCGGGGCTTGCTGCTCCTGCTCCAGCTCTGAGCTGCTCCCTGTGAACTCAAGGTAATTGCATGGAAGTATAAAACGAGGCTGCTCTGCTGACAGTCAGTTATACAGCCTGTCCTTGATCTTTATGTGGGATTTCCCAGTTGCATGAAGCTGGAGTAGCATATGGTCCCGTGTTTATAAGCATGTTAATGATTGAAATAGGAACCTCTACAACCTGTTTTCCTTATAAACTTTAAACTGCAATTTCTTGTTTTTGTTATTAGACACTGCACTCATTTGCTGTTAATTTGGCTCAGGCTGTTGAGACACACGTGGCCACACTGACCCCGGGCACTGGGCAAACAGAGCAGCTCCAGGCACACTGATGAACCTGAAATCAAGGTCCAGCCACTAATCACAACCAGACAGGGTGAGTAAGCTTTCTTACTCATCATCTGCTACAAAAAGTTACCTTTCCAGGGAAGCACAATAAAGAATTTGTTTAAACTCCAGTGACTGCCTGTCCTTACAGGCACAACGAAGTTGCCGACCATTTCTCAAAAATAAAACACCAATCAGTTTTCACTCTATGCTTTTTGAAATACTGCTTAAAATGTCTTCATAAATTAAATCGTCTAGTAGGGGCTTGACAATCCTGCAACAGCTCCTTTGTGTTAAAAATTAGCTATTTTGCTCTACAAAAAGATGCAGCAGGGAACTCCTTGTAAGTTGCAATATTTCACTTAAAAATACACTTGCCACTTTCAGGAGGGTAAGAGTGGCAAAGTCAGCCATATCCTGTTAGATGCTTAATCAAAATGTATTACAGCTATTTTTGAAAACACAGATACAGGTCTGGTAGAGTACTGCACTGAGAACTGCCAACCCAGGTATTCAAATTACAAAGAAAAGACATTAAAAAAAAATCATCCTTATTTATCTCTCCCTACCTAACAATATGTGGATAATTTCATCTATTTGAAGGTAAGTCATAAATAGACAATAACTTGAAAATATCTGCTTTCTTCATGAAAAGCATAATTCCTGCACATTTAACATCATCAGAAAATCATTAATGGAACTGCTATCTTGTAACTGAAAAAACAGCCTATTTGTACCTATATTTCCTGAATGTTCACACACAGCTAGCAACAATACAGCAAAAAAGTCATGTATATACATACATCATATGTATATCACGTGCATATATATGATCTTTTTTTCTTCTATATATTGCTTGTCTGCTTTTGAAGTGTAAAAAGAATAAAACTATATCCTAAGAGCTGCTGGTCTGTTCTCAAAAAATGTGAAAATGTTAAGAAAGATATTAGGGAACTGACTTAAATACAATCTCAAGAGGAGTTCCAGGAATGTCACTTACAAACTTTAAGGACAAATATACTAGTTTTTAGTCATTCTAGCACAGCTGGCGAATTTACGCAGTACAGCATGCCTCCCTCAGCCTTCACATTAATGACCATATTTTTCAGTGCAGCTTGAAATTTGTCAAGAAGAACTTAACCCAGTAGCAAATTTATTATAAGTTTTAAAAAGTCATGCATCCATTTTTAGGTTATGGTATAAAGTACAGAAAAACAGAAGTTTACGTATCTGAGCTTCTGCATCTGTTCTTGAGTAACTTTTCACTTAAAAATAAAACTTGGCAGACAATATACTTGTAATGCAGACCAAATGTATTTGGTATGTTCAGAAAAAAAAAAAGATTAAATGAACAGAGAGAGTTTATTTTGAAACTTATTAATTGGGCATGCACTATTCTTTCTCCCCAGGAGATTCCATTTCTCTACAGGGTCTCCACTCATTCTTTGATCAATCCCAACAACCTGCACACACAAACATCCTCCTAATCTCTACCAACAGAACTCAGCCTTGTGGTCCCTCCACATGGACAAAAAAAACCCCAGGAAATGTGTCAGAAAAGAAAGCACAAAGGCTGCAAGCATGAGAGGTTGCAAAGGCACCTGAACCTGTCTGCCAAGGAAGCCAAGGGGAAACAAGTACAAAATCTAAATCTGTATTAACTTTACTGTAAAATCCTCCAGTACTTTTCAGCAATATCCATCCCTAAAGTGATGCTGCCCTCAGGGTGGTACCTGGAAGAATAATCTGCCAAGAAAGGCCCAGGACAATGCAAGGTGCTGCTGCAATGAGTCAAAATCCTGAGACACTGGTGGAGACCTTAAGAGACTGGGATGCAAAATTTCATATTTTTCAAAATGAGCTATTTTTACCTTATGTCCCAAAGAAATACAGAAGTTTCACAAGAGGAGCCTTCCAGCATTCTCTACCTCACAGGGACTTGAGCAAGCCCTGATCTTGCCCTGATTTACAGCAATTTACTGGCAGGCAGGCAGTACGAACCAGGCAGTCCCATATGCCTTGCTCTGACTGGTACCACAGTGGATGACATTACATCACACTTGTATGTTCTTGTTGATAAGATTAAAATAATAAACTATGTGTAACCCTTCAAAAAACAGTAGGACATGGTATTTAATGGCCAAGTCTTAGCTCTAGAGAGTGATGCAGAAATTAGTCTACATTAATGCCTGTATTCCTAAGAGATGCATGAGCACCAAAGGGTCACATACTGGGCAAGGCACTTGAGGACAGAAAAGGTTCTGTACAACAGGGGAAAGTGTTCATATTCACTCCACTGAAGGGAATGTGACTCATGTAAGTGTCACAAACAGCCACCTTGAAATTTCAAAGCCCTCCTCCTCCCAGCTGTGGCCATAGAGAGCTTCAATCCTTCTACAGTCCTCCCTTATTGTAATAGAATGCCCAAGAGGTTTCTCCCTCCTTAGGCTCAGCTTAGTGCTGACAAAAATTGGCCTCTAAGTGTCATTTCAAAAATTATCCTCATTGCTCTGTTTGAAAAGCAAACCAGCTTCCTTAGTGGTCAATAACACCACTTAACTGTAATACTCCAGGTTTCTTCTTCTCCAGAGAATGAAAGGGTGGACAGGATTTATCCACTCTAATGTGAAAGGATGGACAGGAGTAATCTACTCTCGTGCAAGAAGATGGACAGGAATTATCCACTGTCATATGAGAGGATGGACAGAAGTCATCCAGTCTCATAAAAGGCACAATCAGGTGACATGTGTACCAGGAGCCACTGTCTACTGAAGATGTCAGTAATAGAAATCATGCAGAAAAATATCCCTTACCTGTCCGATAGACAAAATTGCCTTCTGTCTCTGAGGATGATGGAGACACCAGCTCTTCCTCAAATTCATTGGAACTAAATGAACCAGAATGATTCCTTTGCCTTGTTTTTTCCATCATAGCTGCATTAGTAGCCATGACGTGTCTCAATGAGTCATTTAGGTAACGATTCAGTAAGCTGCTTTTGTATTTGGGGGGTGACACATAATCCTCATTGGCACTTGCTTCTGCTCTCACTCCTGTTTTTATTACTGAACTTTCAGTTTTAATCACAGTGTGATGAACTGGTTTGTTATATCCCCCTTCATTCATATGGTTTCTTGGAGGATTTTCTCCATCTGAAAACAAAAGAACAAAGATACAGTAATACACTGAGGACTTAATATTTAACATGAGGGTTTCTCTACATGTTTTGAATTGTGATAAATATAACTAAAACTAGACAGCAACTTCAGCATTAGACATTGATTTTCATTTTCTTCTGTTCACACATTGCTCATAGAAGTTCCCATGATACTCAGATGTTCCAGCTATTCAAAATTAATTAGCTGTAGAAAACAGTCTTTGAGTCTAATTTGTTCATGAATTGAAAAGTGCCCTAACTCAATAAGCATTTAAAAAGCTGTGTGAAGAGGCTGAATTCTTACTATCATAACTTGAAATTGGGTTTCCCTGAATATCACAGTGTATTTATGTGCATTTGCTTAAACTATACTCCTAACTGTTCTGCAAGCAATCTTTTCAAGGGAAGTGAGTAGAAATGTGAGTACATTCCCACATTTTTCAAGAAATGTGAGTACAGACTGAAATTGGAACAAAGATATTTGAAACTGAGTACAAACTGAGACATACTCTTCTAAAAATTCACATACAGATTTCTGACAGTGTTCTGTAGGATTTGTTCCTGTCATTGTATCTCCATGTCACAACTGTCTAAAAAAAATACTCACAGACAGAATTAATACAATAGTTCTATTAAAAATACAGGGTACTTTAAAAAAAAATCCTGTATTTGTTAATTTGATTAAGAAAGACTGCATCCTTTATGGAAAACAGCTGCTAGCAAAATACATCCAAAAATAACAGCATTATTCAGTTTACCATCTAAGATGCCCCCTAAACAGATTGTCCCTTTAATGATATATATTGCTATAGCCCTTCCACGAAGGAAAATAACAGTCAAGTGATTTCTCACTTCTTTATACCAAAAAATGTAATCAATTTTCTTTTTTAATGCAGATTAAAGAAATAGGCTTGTAGAATGTAATGGACTAACAATTATCTTTCTAGCAACAATGAAATATAATAGCATGCAGCCAGATTGCCACCTTGAACAACTTACACAATCCTGCTTTGCAAGGCTGTGTAGTAGTTGTGAGACAAAAAAGGCATCTTAATTTGCAAAAAAAAAAATAAAGACAGATCCACTGAGGGTGTTTGTGATTAAAAATTAGAGCTAATTAGGGTATCTAACAATTTCTAAATATGTTTTAGTCAGTTTAAAATCGATAAAAGAGCATCAACAAACCTTCAGAGCATGAGTCATCGCTGCTCACGCTGAGTCGCTCAGCATTTCCCTGAACATATTTGTTGTACAGTTTTATTCGTAAAGCCCAGCTCAGGTCTGGCTGCCTGACAGTGTTCTTCAGGCGGCGTCTTGCATTGGCAAACCAGTTTGATACCTGCATACAAACACGTGTGTTAGTTTCCCTTGAAAATTACACAAATAAATCCATAGAGCCCTCAAGAGTTTTATATATGCTTCAAGGATACAGCAAATAAGGGAAATATGAGCAGAAGTCCATGAAATTACCACTGATCAGAGCAGGAATCTCATACAGGAAGGCAAGTTCAGGCTTCCCACCCTTCCCAAGTGTTAGCAAAAGCACATTATCACAAGATTTCAATTAAGCTGTCCCAAATACTAGTTTTATATTAATCTTTTTTTTTTAATATTAAAGGTAAATCCCTGACCTTTCAATATGAACCTTCAATATATTACCAACTTCTTAAATTAAACTAATATCTAATATTCAGGAATTTCCTTTGATATTTATATAGGGTACAATAAGGGTATTGAACAGAAAAAGATGTTCTAAATTTGTATATATAAAAGCCCAAATTCTCCCTTGTACTTTAACAGAGCTCTTAGTCTGACAATCCATGGACATCAGGAAAGTCCTACACAGAGTACAATGTATTTTGACTCACTGCAGACATCAACCATTTGATCTACAGAGCAGCAGATTTTACAAACTCTTTTTGTTGTGGACAGCCTAGAAATTAGTAAAGATGCAATTCCTCACAAGGTGACTACTAAACAACAGTCTGGTTTTCCTTCCTTCCCAAATGCAGAGCATTTTCTAGAGTTTGACATAGTAAAATGGATAAGTTAGTATCCCTCTAGCATACAGGCTCATCACAAAGTCCGGCTCAAACACAAATATTTCACAGTGGTTTAGGCACTGAATGAGCAAAAAGGCACGGTCTACCCTTCAGTGCCAGCAGTGCTAATTAAACTTCCAAATGGAATGCATGTACTTGCAGTGGTGACTTGGCATGAAAGCACACCTGAGAAAATGCTGGCCTTGATTCTATTGCAACTCAAAAAGAGAGGAAATAGAAAATAGTGACAACTCTACTATGAGCAAGGGCAGAGGCAAGTCACTTACATTCTAATGATATTTGCTTAATGATAAGTAAGGTGTTAAAAGTACTATTTTACCCTGGCAGGAATAAATGCATTTTGACGTGTCCTCTGCAAGAAGGAGGCAGAGTAGCATCACTTGCAAAAGGGAGTGTAAAGAATGTTAGCAGCCTACAGCCCTGCTCACATCTTTGTGTTGTGAACATGCACACAGAGGAAGCCAGACTACTGTCATCATATTCTGAACAGGGAACAATCACACCATTTAATTTACATCAACCTGCAAAGCAAGTTCATACATTTTTTATCCATACATGCTACCCCACCTAATAGAGAAACAAACTGTTGGCCTTAGTGCTGGATTTGGGCCCTAGTTTTGTCATCTTTCTGTTGTAGCTAAGGTTACTGTATAAGTCACACAGAAGTATCTGCCTAATTATTCTGGATCAATACTCTCTCCTAAAGAGATTATGAGAAAAATAAATACCACGTGCCCAAAGAAAAAGTAAAGCTTCAGTTCAGAGTCCCAGCTAGAACTTAGCAGTGGTGCCTTAGGCCTGTCACTTGGATTTTACTTAAAATCACATTTAGATGAAAAAGGGTTCCACTGAAAATATGGTGAGCCCTGGATCAGTGCTCAGATGGCAAACACATAACTTTACAAGCCATGTAGCTTACTATGACAGGTTAGAAAACCAAAACTGTAGCTGGCAGAGTAATTTTCACTCTCTTCTGAGGCTACTTGCTTATAATCATCATATATACACGGTATTTTTTTACAGTAAATGAGATAGGGTGGGCTGGAATCCATGTACTTTCTAATGCTGTTAACAAAGTCACTCCAGACTGCTCAGCTGAAGCAGCAGTCACCTGCTGCATGACAGTGTAATTCTGAAATCAAGTATTTAACAGCCTGGATTAACCCAGGCTTCCAATCAACTGGATTGCAGTTACTGCAGCATTTTACCAAACTGACAGCTTCCCAACCTCTCACAAGAAAGATTTCATTATGCTTCATTTTATTACATACTGAGTTTTTTCATCAGTGAAGTGCCATTTACAGAAAAGATAGGGTAGTATTAGTGTGATTCATACATAAAAGCAATTAAATTTAGCAGGAGTGATTTCTGCATGGTACTCTTGATTTATTTTTGGGCTCATTCTTCCCATGCCATTGCTTTGCTTTCTGCATATCAATATGAAAAGATGAATCATATTTTAAATCTTCTGCTATGAGAGAAGGGAATAGTAGTATTTGATTGTTATTTCATGAGATAAATATATTGCTCTTTATGGAGCAGATGATTTTAAGCACCATCACACAGCACATATAAGACAATCAGGGGATCAGGCCCAGCCAGCAAGGATTTGTGAAAGGCAGGTTCTGCTTGACCAACCTGATCTTTCTCTATGACAGTGTGCCCCATTTACCAGATGAGGGAAAGGCTGTGGATGTGTCTACCTGGACATCAGTAAAACCTTTGACACCATTTCCCACAGCATCTCCTGGAGAAAGTGGCTGCTAGTGGCTTGGATGGGTGGGCTCTTTGCTGGGAAGAAAACAGTTTGTGTGGCCGGGCCCAGAGAGTGTTGGTGAATGGAGCAACATCCAGCTGGTCACCAGTGGTGTTCCACAGGGCTTGGTACTGGGAGCCAGTTCTGTTTAATAGCTTTATCAATGATCTGGATGAGGGGATTGAGAGCACCCTCAGTCAATTTGCAGAGACACCAAATTGGGTGGGAGTGTTGATCTGCTGGAGGGCAGGAGGGCTCCACAAGGGATCTGGGCAGGCTGGGTCCATGGGCCAAGGCCAGTGGTACAAGGTTCAACAAGGCCAAGTGCCTGCCCCTGGGTCACAACAACCCCTGCAGTGCTACAGGCTGGGGGAAGTGGATGGAAAGATGCCTGCTGGAAAAGGATCAGAGAGTGCTGGTTGACATCAGCTGAATGTGAGCCAGTGAGTGTCCAGAAGTGGCCAAGAGTGCCAATGGCATCCTGGCCTGTATCAGCAACAGTGTGCTGTCAGAGACTGGAATTCTTTGGCACACGGTCTGGTTTGCATCTTAATTCAAGCAGAGGTGTTTCTAATAATTATAAGAACAAGACCATAACATTTGACCAGCAGGACCAGGACAGTGATTGCGCCTTGTGCTTAGCACTGGTGAGGCTGCAACTAGAGGGCTGTGTCCATTTCTGGGCCCCTCAATTCAAGAAGGACACTGAGATGCTGGAGAGAGTCCAAGGAAGGAAGATAGAGCTGGGGGAAGGTCTGGAGTACAAGTCTGATGAGGAGCAGCTGAGGGAGCTAGGGGACCTTAGCCTGGAGAAAAGGAGGCTCAGGGAATTCCTTACTGCTCTTTACAACTAGCTGAAAGGAGGTTGTAGGTGGAGGGTCAGTCTGTTCTCCCAAGTGACAAGCGATAGGACAAGAGGAAATGGCCTCAAATTGAATCGGGGAGGTTTAGATTGGATATCAGGAAAAATTTCTTTACAGAAAGGCTTGCCAGGCATTGGAACAGACTGCCCAGTGAAAGTTACCATGGTTGAGTCACTGTCCCTGGAGGTATTTAAAAGAAATGTAGACAGGGTGCTTAGGGACATGGTTTAGCAGTAGACTTGGCAGTGTTGGGTTAATGGTTGGACTCAATGATTATAAAGGTCTTTTCCAACCTAAATGACTCTAAGATTCTGAAAGAACCTCAAGTCAGCTTTTAGAAGAGAAACCTTTTACTAAAGCACTAAGCAGCAAACTCACTCTAGCAATGCTTATCCCAAATGCAATTACAACAAGGCCCATTAAAGCCTTGGAAGAAAGGAAAGTTAGTCAAGTCCATTTAAGAGATTTTTAGGCTTAATCTATGATGTGGTAATCTTTAGGTGCTTTCCAGCTTTTGGGCATTGGTGCATGTTGCTGGAAAATCCTGATTTCTAAGACATCATGAGATTCAACACCACTCTCGCTCTTCAGCCTTGGACAACCTCCAGGTGTGTGAACTGGAACAGCCTGCATGGCCACAGGCTGTACCAGCCAGCACACTCACCCTGACCTCCAGCCACCACCTGTCTGCTTTAAAGACAACAACAGTTCTGCCACTCATTTTAAAAAGCCCCAAATGTTACACTGCCTATCCAACTGGTCTGTAAAAACCTGCCTGTCTACTGCTGTAGCTCTCACTCACAAAGAGTGCTAGTTTGCACCACACTTACCCAAACCATTACAAAAAGAAATAACCACAGCTGCCAAAACCATCCAACCTTTCCCATGGTCCAAAGCTGCGCTACTTTGATCTCCAAAAATAATTTAAAAAACAACAAAAATTATTTAGATAAAAGCCAGTGGGAAAATCTTTGTCACATAAACCTCCCAAGAAGTATCTTGAAAAAACACATGATGAAACTCACTATTCTTATAAAGTAACAATTCTGTAGTTCTTTGAGAAGTAAAAAGACAAAACCCAAGGGGAATCATAATAGATGTTCTTGCCAGCATTCATTTTTTTATAGCAGTTCAGTTGTTCTCTAAGAGCATCAGGTACTTATATCAGCATCATGAAATATTGACCCTCTGGCTTTACTTCTGAAGACACATCTTCAATTTTATTGTAATTTGTTCTGCTTCAGTGCTTAAGAGTGGCCAAACTTTCAGAAAGGGAACAGACATCAAGCAATTCTCCTCCTCCAGTAATCCAGATATGCCTTTATAAATCTGAATACTATTAAATCCGTAGCAGCACATGACTGATATACAAATCCTTGTACTGAAAAAACCTTTTTTCCAACAATACACACATTCATATTTCTTTCTGGAAGGAATATACAGCCATTTTTCTTTTTTATTTCACAAGAACATCTAAACCAAAACTTAAAATTAAATAAATCAAGAACTGTGGTAATAATACAAATGAAAATGTAGCATATTAATAGGACAAGTTATTGGATTCTGAATTGGAATCTAATTGGAGAAAAACATAAAATGCCTTTTCAAACTATATTGCTTTTTTGGTTTCCTGCTTTGGCAGTTGTGGAAGTAGAAAACTTTGGACTGTTGGACTGAAATCTGCAATAACATTTGCCTTGAGGACTCCCAAAGACCTTGTTGGCCTGCACAGGAGTAAGTCAGCCCAGAATTTGCCCCAGGTTTTGCTACTACTACTTAAGAAACAAGATGATTTATGGTTCCTGCAAAATCCTACCTCCTTGAAAGAGTCTGACTTTTCTCAGCAGTGCAGTCAGACATGCATCTGGAATAGTCCTCTCACTGTCCCACTGTACCCAAGAGCAGTGGGGTAGACCAAAGTATTAGTAAAATAGAACAAATTTGTTTACAATCAGACAACTGGGTGATAGCAAAACTAATGAAAATGACGTTGAGGAAGATTGGACATGCAGATACTGATTAACAAAAATTATTAGCACCTGCGTGTCATTAGTTTGTCCTAATAACAAAAATAAAAAAACAGGGATGGATGTTCACCTCTTTGTCTCACAGAAGTATCAGTATTATCTATGCTATGGTCCTGAAAAAAAAGCTCCTTTAGGTAGATGGTACATATTGGAATAAGGTTCCTTAGATGAAAGAGAAGCAACCAATGTTACTATGACCACTATCATCTTCCAGACAGCTGCTGAAGACCTTTTCCAAGGTTGTCAGTCAGATGAAAACAAATAAACCCCCAACCATTCATTCCCTAAGTGGCATTTTGTCAGAAACTCAGAAACTCAAAGGGATATTCAACAGTATCTTTTGCCTTTCCTATGGCTTGTGATGACAAGGTGTCAGCACATGAGGGATGCTGGGAAGAGGTAGCAGCTGTCACAGAGAGCAGCCTCCATAGGGGTGGAAAGCTGTGGGAGCAAACACCACAGGACAACACTGAGAAATGTAAAAAGTGTAGGAAATATGAGAGAGGTCAGCAAACCTGAAGGAGTTTAAACCAGAGGAAACATCATACACTGATTCCTGATTCTCCAATGATGTCCAACAGTATTACTAGATTAGAAAAACAATTTATAGGCAATCCTGGTTGATGTTTTTGCAAAGTGCCCCTCCTGGGACAGAAGCAAAGCTTTCCAACAGACACCACAGCCCAGTCCCAACCCTGCTCTGGGTTATACCACTTGCCTGAAAGAGCACAGCCTTCAGGAAAGCTGTTTCAGATGTACCCAGTGTGACTGAGATCACACCCTGGCATGCTCACTCTTAGAGAACAAAAATTTTGAACTAAATTACAATCTTGCTGGTTTTGAGCATCCAAAAATTAGGTGTAGTGTGTGTGTTGTTTAGCTCTTTGTGGCTCAGGAATTACTGCTGGTGCCAGACATGTATTTACATCTCATACAGATGCTATCAAATTCCTGGATTAAAGGAGCATTGCACAAAAATGATGGAAAAAACACCTGGGATTTCTCTTTGATGTTGTTGTTCTGCAAATGAAGATAGCTGTGCCTGTTTGCACAGTTCTTTCAAATATTACAGTTCATAGAAACAAAACTGGACAAATTCAGCTTCAGTGTAAATCCACTAAAGTCACAGGGGTAAAACAGAGATAAAAGCAGCCCTCCCTGATTCTTTTTAATTTTATTCTACACCTTATGTAGATCAAAAACTCTGTGGAGAAGTGGCCATGGCTCACTTGATGCTTTTATAAAGGCTAACACATCTTATCCCCATCAGGATTTATGAAAGCTGCCATGAGAAAAATCCTGCACAAACCCACCAGTTTTTTTCCCTTCTCTGTTATTCTGAGGCATTTTTAAAAGAAAAGCAGAACTCCTCAAGATGTCATTAATGTGAAAGTGTCCCAGCACATATTCTGGATATATATTTTAAGTCTCATGTAAAAATACAGGGATATTCTAAGAGCCATAGTCCAATAAAATACTCCTATTGAATTGTGCCATTGAAGGGATTGTGTTTATGTAATCATAGTTTAAACCTTTCACATATATTTTTTAAAAGCAAGAGAAGTTGTTTTAACTATATCTTCCAGTTATAACTGGCATTTTCTGAGACATTAATATTATTTTTGTCAAAGCTATAGTGTTTTTCCTAGTGCAATAGTTTCATAGTGAGGTACCGAAGTGTAAAAATTTCCCATTTTGCCATTACTAGAATTGAAGTTCATAACACAGGTTATTTTGAAGGAGCACTCAGAATAATAAAGCTGAATTACCACCTGCTTTTTTCTAATACTTCAGGTTGCTTTGATTTCTTTGTGTCCTTTGCAAAGTGACACATGATGTGTTAGGCAGAGTGATGAGGACCCAATCCTGCAAACACATGGGTTTCATTTTACGCACCTAGCAGTAGCTTGCAGTAAGGAAATTAGATTATTCACAATGCATAAATCTTTGCAGCATCCAGACCTGAGATAGCATCACTCGGCAACTGATAGCATTTAACCACATATTTCAGTAGAGTGCCAGATGGCAAAGAGAACAAAGAAGTGAGATTTATAAACAGTTGCAGCAAAATTTATGCCTCTTACGGCAAGACAACTGCCAGTCACTTCAGGGGAAAATTACCTGAGAGCAAAACAATTACTCCCCATGTCTAATTATATTACAATGATAATTCCTGCAAGAGTGTGTGTGCTGAGCCACTGCACACAGCGTGTATGGTAACACTGATGTCTGTGCAACAGGTGATGACAATTACTATCAGAACAATAGAACAGTTTCCATCCTACCCCCTTTTCAAAAAGGAAGAGCAGCTCCCTGCAATTTCCTCAGCAAATCCTATTCTGTACTGAAATCTCCCATGACTGATATTTTTTACTTGAGAATTTTTAAAGACTAAGACTAAAGACTATAAAAATATTTTCATTGTGTTTATGAATGAGATGAAAGGATAAGGGCATATATTCCCAGGAGGGCAAGAACACACTTTTTGCTGATTGTCTTCAGCACTTCTCCAGCCGTGATAGCTCAGATGTGGTAATACTTGTTTGAGAGATAGTCCTGCTGGGGTGGGGGAGCCCAGGGGAGAGTGGAAGAAGGATGTGCACTGGTCTTGCTGGCTGCACTGATGCTACCCTATACCCAGCACTGTCCTTTGCTCAGCTCACAGAGGAGCTTGGGCAGATGCTGTCCCCATCCCTCCCGTCCATGAAACGCCTCAGAGCGACTTTTGGAGGTGAGGTTAAGGGGTTCCCTTCCTTACCTGCACCAGGGTCATCTGGGAGCCGAGGGCCAGAAGAATCTTCTCCGTCTTGGTGGGGTATGGGTTGTCGCGGTGCTTGTAGAGCCACTGCTTGAGCGGCCGCGCCATGTCCTGCAGCGCCTGCCGCTTGTGCCGCACCTTCCCGCCGCTCTGCCGCGCCCTGCGCCGGAGAAGGGGCGCTGAGCACCGGCACGGCGGGACGGACACCTGCCTGCTCCCCTCCCGCCCTGGACCCTGCCCGGCCCCGGACCCTGCCCGCTCCTGCCCCGGCCTCGGACATGCCCGCTCCCCCGCCTAGCCCCGGTCCTGCCCGCTCCCCTGCCCGGCCCCGGGCTCCTCTGCTCGGCTGCGGTAGATGCGCCCCGTTCGAGGGGGGACCCGGCTCAGGGGATGCCCAGCCCCGGGTGCGCCCTGCCCGGAGCAGCCGAGCCCCGTCCCCGCGGGGAACTCGGGGACTTTGCACAGCCGCGACCCTCGGCCCGGATGACTGCTCAAGAGAAGGTGATGCCACCAGCTCCCCCAGCTCCCCGTGGAGGGTCTGGGCTAGCGGACTCGGAGCTGGTGAATGGCCGCGGTAATGCTGCGGGCCCGCGGAGATTTCAGTGGAGCCAGGGCTGCACCGGTGCGAGTGTCCCGATGTTTTCGGTGCTCGGCACCTGACAGGCGTGTGATCAGTCTGTCTACAGAGGGGCTTTGCAGAGCGGCCAGGCCGCACCTCGCGCGGCCAGCCGCGCATCCCGCAGCNGCGCGACAGCACTCAGGGGACACGCACCTGCGTCCTCTCTCTCGGCCAGCACCGCCGCTAAAACTGCCAGCTGATGCAATCGCTAAGGTGGGAATTCGTTCGTACAAGCAGGCTCCCGGGGCTCCTCTGTTTCGCAGCCGCCTGATCGTGCTCTTCGATCTTTACTTTGTAACACTGACCCGAAATGTCTGGTCAGCGCTCGCCCGTTCAACCCTCCG